>JACEVL010000512.1:110000-445000 GCA_020284085.1 Aporrectodea caliginosa | reverse complement strand
GCTAGGATCAGGGTTGGGCTTTTATTTATTTAGCTTCCCCTACCATTCTTGCAGAGTTCTTCTGTTAGATAAAATAGGTCTCCGAAACCAATCACGTTTCGATGCCACAATTCATCACCATACCAGTACATTGGTATCGAATACATTTGCAATTATTGTGGAACCGATTAAAAAATAGAAATACTCTGACGCGGAATTTCGATTTTGAGTCGGATATCGTCGGCAAAGAGCCAAGAGTCGGATATCGTCGGCAGTTGATTTCAAGCCACGAGTAAGACATAGAACACTAAAGTGATTAAACGACATTTAACAACAATTTTTCATGACTACTGAGGCAATGACTTAGTTCGTTTGACTAGAAACGGCAATAACTCGAAATTTTAAATACCATGATGCTGATTTTATATTGCTTAATTGCAATATTGTTTTCGCAAACACGATATCACGTGATTTCGATAAACAATCGGATACTTGGCTTTCTTTACGTCTAACATAGTTACTCCGTCCAAGTGAGCCACTGCTAATAAAGATAAGACGCCACTCAAGAAATTAGTTTCAACTTAATCCATTTCGCGTTGTTTTATGTCTAATATGCTGCCATTGTGAGATCTATAAGGCGCTATATAAATGTTGCATATTGGTAAACAACTACATAAATGCACATATGTATATAACACTATGGTTATAGCTAGTTCATTGTTAATGTAATTTCTGAGCACGATAGACAGAATTTACGCCAAATTCTTGACCAAACTTCATTCTTTTGTACCTCTACATTATACACTCAAACTGGGACTTTGACTTAGCTGTAGACTTAGACTCGTTGGAAGAGCTTAATGCCTTCCAGTAAACCATCTCTCCGTAACTGAGATAGTCTTATCGTCTTTGTTATTCTACATATTTAGGTGTTATGAAAAGTATTGCTTTAAATGCATTTGCTTGTGTTGTAGGTAAACCCTACGCATATTCATTTACTCCTGCGAGCCGAAAATTCAATGCAGCTCTTTATTCAAACGTAAATCTATACTTCTACTGTCAGACAAATCCTCCATTATTATCTTATACCAATTGGAGTTTCGTAAATGCTTCAGGAAGTACAACGGAATATACTGTGGGATCCAATCCTCTAACCTCTATGTATGTTCCTCTTTCATTTTACCTTTTCTCAGCAAACTCATATGGGAATTACTCTATCACCTTGACCAACAGTAACGGATCGAGGACAGCAACTTTTCAGGTTCTTCCTTCAGGTAAATCTGATTGAATGTTATTGTATATCAGTTTACGATTTCTCTTCGGCAGTATGTATGCATAATATGTACATAATATATACATATATTTACATATTATGTTGACATGTATGTATGTAGATATAAATTATTATATATGCACAAGACAGTCTTAGCACAGCGGTTTTAAGTACCTAATAAAGGCATTACACACGTGACTATCTCACTGATCTAAATAAGTGTGTTTTAAGACAGCTTGAAAATGTTTGCTGTACAGCGTTAAAACTCTAACGACGAGGCACATTGACTTTTCCCAGTTTCTTTTACTGCACTCTCATCGATAAAGTGTTAAATGCAACAGTGGACGCAGAACTTGTCAGGACACCTCGTAGCCCTAATAGCAAACTCTTGTCTGCAGACATTCTAGCGCAACATCATGTTCCAGTAATCTTCAAAAGCTTGGGAACACTTTTGATGTTACCTTTACTTCATTTTCACCCCGTTGTTTGTTACAACATACCTTTAGTAATAACGGTGATCCATTACATTCATCAAGTGACAGCTTAAAACATTTTATTTAATAAATTCATCGGTCACTGTCTTTGCCCTGTACGCCACCTACTATTTCAATCCTCTGATTCAAGTTTTGAAGTCCACTATGTAAATCTCTTATTATTCATATATTCATGTATGCAAATTACTAAAACGCTGTCGTTGTAATGCATAAGACACAATTCGATGGATAATATTTGTTTTTCTCATCTTGCTTTCGCATTGTCCAACATTCCGATCCGTATAGGAAATCGGTTATGTCATCGTCTCGTATATGTTGTCTTGGTTTTTATGTCAATTCTCTGCTTCGCCATATCCTGTTCATTATTCCAAATGCTTGTGTAGTGTGACCAATTCTTCTTTGCATGTCTTTTTCGTTGCTGCCACCTGCGTTTATTAGTTCTCCTAGATACACGAATTCTTTTACTTGCTCAACAGCTTCTCCTTGGATTGAGATAGTTTTTGGTTTATCACATTACTAGCTGGTAAACCAAGACGCAGCTCAGCACTAATCTATAGTCAAATCTGAGTTTCATTGCATGCTCGACGCGATTTAAGCTTCAAAACGCATTGCACAAAATCTGTACAATTAAAGATAAAATTTACACATTATAATTTCAATACCAATTCCAATTAAATAAACTTTCAATAATTCCAATTAAATTAGTCCAGGTGAGAGAACGACAAAACGATTGAGCGACTTTGCACTACACTCTGTATCATACCGTCATAATTATTGACTTGAAAGGTAAATGCTGTACTAAAATATCTGCAGTCTCCTGCTGTTTAAATATTTCAAAGGACCTCCTGAGACTCCTTCGAATTTCAGTGTACAGTACGTTACACACAGCTTCGTCTCGCTTCAGTGGAGATGCAGATGGTTTAACGGCGTTCAACAAACAGTTTTCGTTCGACTAATGGATGCTACAAACGACTTAGAAGTTGAAACTCAAACTGTTTCTCTTGCAACAAATTGTTACAATTCCGCCTATAGCACCCTGTTTCAAAATAACATTCAGCCAGAGAGAGACTACAAGGGTAGCATCTGGTCAATCAGTACACTTGGGTCAAGTAGTGTCGTCAATTTGACCGTCAGCACTTCGAAAAGACTCGTCTTTGACACTTCTTCCGCTAACATATCAATTACGGGAACCCAGGCTGTAATCAATTTCCGAATAGCGGATTCCAGTAAAGCCATACTATGGCTAAATATAACTTGCTGTGTCGAGTCAACGACTCAGTGCAGTAATCAATCGTACAGCATAGCCAACACTGACAACCAGATTGCATACGACGCCTTACCAACTGGAACTCAGTATGTTTTTGATTTCATCGTGTACGATACTGATGGCTATACCTATGTGTCTACTTTGGCAATTGTCAAAGGCGTGCGAGTGTCAATAGCAGGTGAGTCTATAGTCATAGGATAACCAGAGTTATATTATGCTCGATAGACCCTGATTAAGAGGGGAGTAATTTTATAACTGTGGCAATTTCAAACAGCTAATAATTATTATAAGAATTGTAAGAACGATCAATAGTTTGAACATATGGAAAAGTAATGGCCTACTTTTCTAATAAGACAGTTTAAATCAACAATTTTAAGCAGAATAATTAGTCGGAATCACCTCAGTCCTCAATGGCGCGAACGATTCAGGTTTGCGTAGGAATCAGTCAATTTCTGTGTCTATAGCTTAAAAGAGATTGTGACGAATAGCAGTTAGATGTTACTTTTCTCGACGGACTGGGATTTATAAACGTATGTTACAGTATAATATATATTTATAGTGTAAATAGTGGAGTTTGTTACTTTTGCGTCGATGTACGTAAACAAGTGCTGCTTTGCTAAAGTTAAACTTGGAAAAGTTCTCACTCAGATTAATAAAGAAATGTTGACTCTAGTGGTTGAAGTTTATATCTTAAATTGGCCACTCGTTTTTTACATAAGATTCAAACGTTAATATTACATGAGTTAAAATTAAGTTGATCTAACTTCACACTTCAAATTTATGCACGACTCTAGCCTAATGGCCATTGCTTCAACTTCGAAATTTCAGCATACAGACATAATAATTGACAATTGTTTTAACCTGAACCAATCAGGATCGTAGTTTATAACCAAATTACCTTTCTGTTCATTGCTAAACGATGCAGTGGATAACTGGATAAATTGACGTAGCAAAATTTCCAGACATCACTCTTTTATTTTTTATTCAGTCATACGCATCCGTTTATCGTTAGCGTGTTATTCTGTCCGAATTAAAACACAAACTCTATAATTGAATGTGTAGGCTACATAGATCCGACGCAGTGCCTTCCGCCAAACAGTAACCAACTTCAATGTGCTGGGAAAGAGAATCTGCTCATCGCAGTAATTGTTCTGGCCGTCCTTCTGGGGGTCGCTCTATTGATGTTGCTCGGTTGCTGCATCTGGTTTCTTGTCTGCAGATGTCGTCAGAACAACTCACATCAATCAATAATCAATCAATCAATCAATCAATCAATCAATAAATCAATCAATCAGTCATCAGTCAGTCAGTCAGTCAATCAGTCAGTCAATAATTAAATACTTATATAGTGCCCTTCAAGACCCATGCTACTTGATAGGCTGTTCGTGTTATTTAATCAATATTTGCCCTTAACTCTTAAACTTGTGTTATAAAGTTTACTACTTTAAATTTCCAACAGTTGAAATAAATCCCATTTCAAGTAGATTAAGCAGTAACCGAGTTATACGTATTTTATAAAGAAATATAGCTAAAGCGGTTAAAAGCGCAACTACGACTACAGCAATCTAAGATATAGACTTGGATTATTAAGGTCGAGAGTAATCATAAATCAATGCATTATAGATTATTATTGTATTCCAGTAGTAACCGCATAATTATAGCTGCGATGTTGAGGCGATAGTATATCGCCTCTGAGTAGGTCTCTTTAAGAGGCGCTATATAAATTCTAGGAATGAATGAATCGACTAAGATAAAGAGTCTAATATTTGTCCATAAACTTCATAGAATACAGTACATGCTCTTAAGGCATTGCAAAGATTGTTTCTCAAGAAACCAAAAAAGAAAAATGTTCCGTTTATGAACTGCTGCACATGAAACTTGTTTGCTATTCTCATAATGCATTCTTCAGCGCATGTATTCTCTGACAGAACAACTAGAAAGAAAGCGCACAGGTAGTCGTTTTTAGCCAGCCAGTGTACTCAACTACTTGGCACAACTTTAGACTGCCCAGGAGAAGACCAATCCTCGGAGCCAGCCGGATGGACAGCCACGAGTATAAAGTGCTCTCAACTTCAATTATTATCTTAGCCTCGGCATAGTAGGGCGCGTGACCAGTTCTTTTTCTTGCCGTCTGATCTTCCCACGGACAGTGTACGGTCATTGTAACTGTGTTGACTAGGAGCCTCAATTGGAGCCGATGTTTCTGAACTGGCGGGGTTTCGAACCTCCGATCTCTTAAGTAAGCAGTCCAGTCCGCTTTCCACTTGACCACCATACGTCAGGTGTTATTATCTCTTCCTAATATGATGTTATCTTCTGTTAGCAATCAACAACAGTTCCTATCTCAGCGCCTGCAAGACCTCCAGCCAAAACAAGAGAACCGTCTGCAATTTCCAACGGAGAAGATTTCTATGAACCTGTGGTGGATTTAGCTCCGTCGAAGGAAAACGCTTATTATAAATCGCTCGAATCAGCTGCTGACAAAGATAAGGTTAGATATTGAAACGTTAAATGAAAGGTATATTTAATATTGTTTGAGATGCATTTCAGATATTTTTATAACGCGCCTTCAAGATTTCTACTCAGAGGCGCTCCCGACTACAGCGCGGACACTGAATCGGAGTTTCACGCCGAAGCGCATGAGCAATTGCGAGTGAAGGACTTGCCCAGGGTCCCTACGCGGCGTAAATGTTTCTGCATTTTCAAAAAAATAAGATTCACGCCAATGAACATGATGACGGTATCGTAATACTATTACTTTGCTTTCACTTCAGCGAAACACTAGCTCCACAAAACAACTATTACTGCTCAAAAGAGGTTTTTCTCATCGCTTCTCAAACGCTTCTGTAAAATGAACTTGTTACAAATAATTATGTAGAGATTTAGACCTGAATTGAATTTTTAATTGAAAGCCAAACTAACAATCGATTGTACAGTCAATCAAGAACACAATACAAATTATAGACATCCAAAGTAGAAACGAAAAAGGACACGTCTCGTAATTTATATGGGACTGGATTATTTACAACAGATTCAAGACGGCATTTCCGGTTACACGTTGTACCAGTTTTCATTAACTGTACGAGTGCAGTCTTACAGAAAATATTTTGATCAAACAACATTAGCATTAATGTAGCAAGGAAACAACACTTTTCATGACAAAGTCACATAAGAAACTTAATAAACTTCATGAACTGCTGCCTAATAGGTAAGTTAAGTATTTGCTAAGACAGAGGATTCCAATTCGTAGGTCCATTGATCACAATGGTGAAGTGTTTGTTCTGTTACCAGCGACATATATGATATATTTATGAAAACTGATAAAATGATTATGCGGTTCAGAGGTAATATGTAAGTAACTATTAAAAATAAGAAGCAGTAAATTATTATTTTAACTAGATGCATAAATATACGATTTGCAGTTTATCAATGGCGTTCATGGGTAATATACTGAGACTATGTAAACGTGATTTGGTGCTCGATTTTATTGGTACGTCCCAGATAAATTTTCTGCAAAAACGTTATTGCGTTGCATTGCAGATTACTAATGCGTCAATTCTTGTAAAGCGTTAATGCGAGATTGATAATTATAATTTGAGGCTCTGAATATACGTCAATAAGCGAGGTACGGATAAATTAGCGACTAGTATAGTGGTAGTCGTAGTGGCGGTGTTGACAATTTTGGTGATGGTTGTGGTGCGGTGGCGGTGGTGGTGGTGGTGGAAACGGTAGTAAAGAAATTTGTCTTCTTCTCCAGCAATCCTCAGAGGCATCAAGAAAAGAGATATCCTATGATCAAGAGGATAATTATGAAGAATTGAGAGATGATATTTTCCACATGAAATCAGTTGGAACGCTGGACAGACCTAAGGTATCTATTAAATCATAAGAATATGGCATGTATACCGTGTCTCAAAATAAACTGTGCAAAATTGTTTCTGTCAGTCAGAACTTCGTCAAATTTCCACCAATTTTAATAACGTTTGGTAGGTAGATGGCAAATATAGCTGAAATTTTATGCTATACATAAATTTTCCACCTCACCTGACTCATATCACCACACTACTTTGTTAAACACAGATGTACCAATTTTTTATATAACGCTTAAATTTTAACAATTAGAGTGCTCAGATTTACTTCATCGAGCCGGGTGTCAAAGTGAATGGGGCATACTATCGCGACAACCTTCTTGCTCAGAAGCAACTGCCAGATTTACGCCGGATATCCTAGGGCGAGTTTTTTGTCTTTCAACAGGATGGCGCATCGGCGCATCGAGCACGCGACACTCTCTTTCCTGAAGCTAGAAACGCCCGACTTCATAATTCCAACACTGTGGCCGCCGAATTCAACGGATCTTAAACCAGTCGACTATAGCATATGGAGTGTGCTGCAGGAGAAGGCTTACCGCTCCAGAATATCCAACGTCGACGAACTCAAAACGCGTCTGATCAACGAGTGGGCGCGCTTTGACCAGTCGATCGTTGATGCTGCTATCGGTCAGTGGCGTCGCCGTCTAAGCGCTTGTGACTGTGTAAGCGGGGCACATTTCGAGCACCAAATCTAACACTTTTAAGCAGATCTGACATAACAATTAAAGACTCTGCTAAGTAAACCATACTATACTTTACTGCGTGCTAATTAAGTCGTCAGATAGTTTGTTGCATGTAATAAAATGTAAGCGTTATATAAAAAATTGGTGCATCTGTGTTTAACAAGGTAGTGCGGTGACATGAGTCAGGTGAGGTGAAAAATTTATGTATAGCATAAAATTTCAGCTATTTTGTCTTCTGCCCACCAAAAATTATTAAAATTGGTGGAAATTTGATGAAGTTCTGACAGAAACAATTTTGCACAGTTTATTTTGAGACTCGGTGTATATTATTAACGAAGTAGACAGGATATTTTTTGATATTAATTATTATATTTTTAATAACGAAATGACAGAGGTATTATTAGCGATGATGGAGAGAGTGAGAAGAAGAAAAATACAAGGTGACGAGGACGATAATGGTACTAATGCTAGTGTTGAAGTTGGTTTTCATGATGGTATTTCGAGAATAATCAAACGAAAAAGACAATGTGAGAAAGTCGAAGACTTTGGCGATGATGCCATATAATTTTTTTTATAAGAGAAGGAATTAGAGTTGAAAGTGCAGTGGAGGACGAAGAAGATGAAGAGGAAGACAGGGAAGAGAGAAGATTGTCGGAGAGCAAGACGGCAACAGAAGAAATAGAGTTGAGGATAAGAAAAGTGGAACGGGGAGAAAGTATGTAGAAAAGTAATTTCTTGTGTAGATTCAAACTTATATATATTGTTATTGTCATATTTCTGCTTACCAGAGAAATCGCTATCAATGAAAATTCAACTGGTTCGATGCCGATAAGGAAACACGTCGTCCATTTCGAAGAGCATAACAAGCAATAGGATGTTTTCAGAGGACATCGAATTTTGTATTTTTATATGACAATTATGAGGCCTACTTTTGTCAGATTTCATATTTAAAACGCTAATTTGAGCTAAGCTGCTGTTAACTGACTATTTCTCTAATCGCTTATAGCATTTCAATAGATATTTTTCTAAAGTGTTATAATAAATTCTGCATCTGAAAAGACTCTATTTGTTAGCATAGCCTTTTCAGTCTAAAGACTTCATGCATACAAGAATGTCAGAGTTAGGGAGTTTCCAATTAATCCGATTTATTTGCCTTTAGTGGGTCAACTTTATCTTCGATTTTCATTAGCTCTGAACATACATTGTTGATTAATTATTTTAACACAGTTTGCATTGCAGATTACTAGCTACCATAATTTGAAATAATTCACATGTTTTAAAAGTAGGCTAAAGTCATGTATTTGTATTACAGCTCATTAATAGTATTGCGGTGGTCGGTAATCAATTCGTGAAGTTATGACTTATAACATTATGTGACGAATTGCGGTTAAACTTAGTAGTTGTTGTTAAAATTAATAACCGGTTGTGCCTTGGGCACCTGTAACTAGGCGTCCAATAGAGAGAGAGCGCTGAATTGGGCGTTGCTCTTGTGCCTAATTACGGGTTCCACCAGAAGTGTGGTGCTGTGAGGACACGTCGGAAGGACAGGTTGGAAGGAATTGTTTAGGCCCTACCTGAAGTGGAGTTATGAGGATCGAGGTTCAGCTCTCGAATCGACGGAGGAGGATCCGGTGTTACGTCTCGACGGACTGAGTGCATATAAAGTGTGTAAGTGTATATATAGGTGTAGCCTATAGCGGACACTGAAGTGACTTTCGAATTGTATCTTAGTTCCGTTGTGAGTAAAACTTTGAAAACGCGAAAGACTCTTTATAGCTCGGCCCAAGAAACGAAGCGTAAGTGAACGTAGAAAGAATTTGGAATCGTATAATAGCCCCACATTTAGTTTTGAAGTCTATTGCCAAACGGTGCTCCGATTAGTTCTTAATATTAAGCAAGCAGCGACATCTAGAGAGGTCCCATGTCTGACAACTATTTTCTATTTATTGCCAATGCTGGCCCACTTTGGACCCAATGAACGTGGTTGTCTTGGGAACTGCTGCAAGAGACACTACCCTGTCTAGCAGTAGGAGTGGTGTAATAGTCAATCTTTAGCGCGCTGTACTATCGGGAAGTCTTAATACCTATCAAGACATAATATTATAGACATTTCAGGATTTCTATTCCACACTGGCTCCACCAGGTGTAAAGGCTATGTACCTTCTCCGTTACTTTAACACAGGATAATTCAGAGTGAAGGCAAACAGAACGTGATGGCTGGGTGGCTACTTACAAACAGAGAGACACAGAGAGAGACAGAGAGAGACTGAGAGACCACCAGTTCCTGTCATTTTGGCGAAAAAAAGATTACTTGTGTCCGAGCACAGGTTTGATTGGGAAGAAAGAGAGTGATCGCAAAGAAACGCAACCGTGCGTCGTCTTCTAGTTGAGAGTTCGAAGTCGGTAGTTTGCATGTGCGCGTGTCTACGAATTCTTCCGAATGCTGAGCATCGCTGACCGTCGAGTTAAAAATATGTTCTGTGAGTTGTTTTGTATAAAGGTTAGACGTGGAAGTCGCGCATGTCTCTCTGTGGCCTCGACCATGCTCATTCTTCAATGAATTGAGCAGGGGAGAACCTTCACCGTTTGAAGAGACCCACACGATTTAAGGTCCTCCTGTAAGACCGTACGTGCACTGCTAGCCCAAGGTTTGAATATCTGAAATAAGCCACCTTCAGGAAGGTGAACCTCGATCCGCACGCTCTCTTACACAGAGGGCCTATGAGATTCAGCCTATACACTCTAACCAGTGTAGCTAACTGGGGAAGTAATAACTACTTTGTCTCCGCGCTGTCCCCTCCGCTTTTCCTCAGAAGTTTTAATTAGTGTCAACACTGCTGTCCCCCAGTCAAAACTTGGGGCATTCCCTCTATCCCCATTCAAACTTTAGTGAGAGTTCCTCTCTGCCCCATGATTTCCGTGTCACTGCGCGGTTGTCCGAAGTCCTTCACTTGGTATCGACTCAAATCGCGGAAACCCAATTCTCTGACAGCGCTCGTGAATAAGCTGGTGCCCTGCGCTTAGCTTTAGAGCAGCGCTTTAGAAATTGGCGTTTGCGATTACAGTTGCGATGAAATGTCAGATTGACTTCTTTCACCGAAGCCAATCATGATGCTCCAAAACGAAGCCATAGTCAGGTCAATATTCGGAAGATCAATCCGATGAGACAAACATATATATCCGTCTGTGAACGTAGTAGCTCAATCTCATGGACGAAACCTAGCGATAGAGAGCGACATCGTTGAACTCTATTGCATAACGCCATCGTCTTTACCACCGGCAGCTTATCGACGAAAGTTCAACTATTGCCGGTACTTTCCGTCTTTTGGACTCCTACTGAGCATCTCCAGTGGATCAGCGTTGATGGAAAATGTCGACTATTGTTACATTCTGCTACTACAAATGCATTTTTCTTCCAGCTTATAAGCTTATAATTTTAAATAGGCCTATTCTAATCTAATCTGATCTAATCTAAGCCAATCAAAACTAATCTAATAACTTCTACAAAGCCGTCATAATTATGAGCTAAGAAGGTATCCGTCCATGAACGCTTCAGTTAAATCGTAGGAAAATTGGGCTACTAAACGTTCCAGGTTGATTTGCAGTGGTTTTAACACCGACTACACGTCTTCTGAACCACTTAAGCCTAATAAAGCAGGTGCCGCGCTCCGTATATCAACTCGAGCATAGCCTGCCTTCTTTTGTTTGGGCCTTGGGGTCTTGCTCTTGGGATAGCCTTCCGCTGCAAATACATGTAGGCCTACGTACTGTTGCATTTGACTCTGTTTAGCAAATACTTAAAAACTCCATTCAATTGCACTTGTTTCATGACCATGCATGCAGCGCTTTTCTGGGGTTCTGAAAAGGCGCTACATTAAGTGTCTTCATACATACATACGCATATGTAACTCGCTGGGAGAACAGGTACCGAGTCCGGGATTCTTAGCTAAATATGCCCTGACGATTGTTGCTATTATTAAGACAAACCATTCATTTTTTCTGATCTCAGTACGTCCAAAACACTTAACAGACTACAAGCGAAAGATTACGACCTAAATAAAACTGTATTTCTTGGAATGTCGATTTCGAAAATTGCAGATCTTCAAAACATCATTCATACATAGTAACGACTAAAACTATGCACGTGTGTTATACAATGCCTCCCTGTAAGAATTTAAAAGTTTTCATCCTTAAGAAAATACATTTTGACGAAAAAACTATTGAAATATCACATGATAATCGGAAATCTGGTTCAAAAGGAGTATCGTCCCGCATTCAGTAGTCCTTTGACTATAAAGTTCAATAAACTATTAATTATTCTTCCATTAGGCCTAATCCAAATCAAATAGACTTATATCTATACTAAGCACAGTTCCAACCATTGAACTGTCTAAATACATGTAAATCTCGTTAACCCCTTAACTGTAACTAGATTAAAATTAATTATTTAATTAGTTATAATATAACTAATTAAATAATTAATTTTAATCTAGTTACAGTTACAATATTATTGTATAGTATGTAGAATTTGCCTCTTGCATGAGTTTAATTCCCTTTATACTTATACTTACACTCACAGTTGCACTTACACTCACTTTTAACATTTACATTTGCACTTAAGATGCTGGTCTTTGTTATAGTGTTTACTGTGTATGAATTCACCAGGCGTGATATTCTAATAGGCATAGGCATTGTTTAGCCAAACGTTGCGCTACTTTAATGCTTAAGGGCCTATCTTATATGCAGACTTCCCAGTAGGGTGGTCCATGGTCCCATGGTAAAATATGAAGTTCAAGCTAGATTTCAAGACACCCCCTCAGTTTTTTACACCTGTTAATCGTACCATTCTGGCAAAATTTCAGCTTCCTACTCCAACTGGAAGACGGTGCTCACAGACCCTTCCCTTTTCCATATAGGACTAAACCATTTTTTCCACGTTCAATGTTGATAGGTTAGAAAATACGCATAGCGTCTTGAAATCTTAAATTACGATAAGATTATTAATTTACCAATGTAAACAAACACAGTAGTTATGTCATGTTAACAATATTGTTTGCTGCATGGAAATATAAACAATCAACAACTCTCAAATGATGTCCCAAGAAGTTAGTGTAGCAGAACTTCAAATCTTCAGCACTGCATCTATAGAAGAATTCTTCGTAGTAACAGTGGGATCAGCCGTTCTGTTTGCCTCAAAAAGTTGCAGGAGGAACTTCAAGTTGTTGAGGCAACAACTTTCCTCATCATCTGGAGGAGGCTGTTGAGTTCTCAAAAAAACTTGACACCGCGTTCGGCAATGCTCTAATCCATTTTTTCCACGTTCAATGTTGATAGTCTGCGTTCTCACTCAACTCGTCTGATGGAAGGGGGAGAAATGAAACACCTACTTTAGCGACTGGAGTAGCTTAGTTCTTTGTAGAAAAATCTCTGAGGCTTGCTCCCTCATGAAGTCTGTTTGCCCTGCATCTCACAATCCGTTCACTGGACTCATTGGACATTCTGCACAATCTTCATTTTCTGCCGTTTCCTTCAAGTCATATTGTTGAGGAAGGTGATGGTGGATTCACGGAAATTTTTTGTTTCAGCATTATTTTGGCTCCAGTCTCTACAATTTGTCAAATGCCACATTTCCAAAGCAGCCTTAAAACTCTTGAATATTGGTGGGCTGTGTAGGTTACTTAAAGGCACAAAAGTGAAGACCTTGGCTAAGATCGCTTCCATGATATGGTGACATCAAACCAAGCACAGGAGCTCTCGACCAATCATATTTTCCAGAAGAACTCATGCTCCATTCATGCAGCCAGTGTTCACAGAGGTACTGTCAAAGCTCATGACTTGAACTTTTTTAGTCAACTTCAATGCCTCCAGCAGATCATTACCTTGGCTTCATTAAGTCCTCTCCCAAAGGCCAACTTTAGAATTTCTAGCAGGTTATTCTTGTCACCTCCAGAAACCAGCACTGGCAGGCGGTCTAACTCGTTGATTTAAAAATCTCAGAAAGCATTATATCTACCCTGTTAACCACCAAGGGACAATCTGGTATAGATTCGCCTATTATGGAATCAGCATGTTCGTTTTTAGCTTTCTATGTATGTATGTATGTTTGTATGTATATATGTATATATGCATATATATCTTTGTATGTATTTATCAATGTATGAAATGCTGCAGAATGACGTTGAAATGCAATCAAAGATATGAATTCTGGACTTTCGTGTTGCGTTAACAGTACTTTTTGTACAAATATCAAAGAAAAGAAAATTCAGCAAAATATCTGTAAATAAAACAGGAAGTAGATAGCAGGATCTGTAATAAGAACTGTGCAATGAGTCATAGAAATAAAAAGTTAGTAAGAGAACATAACTGCATAATTCCATAAGAAAGTTACCCAGATAATCACAATTTGTAACACATTTATTTTGCTCTTACACAACGATTTCAATGGTGTAAGTTTATGTCATTGAGCATCATCTTCCAGTTGAAGTAGGAAGCTGAAATTTTGCCAGAATAATACAAATGACAAGTGTAAAAAATGTGGGGGGTGTCCTGGCCTCTATGCTTCAGGGTATCTCATAATGCAGACTTCCCAGTCGATAGTCAAATTACTGATACAGGATAGCGCCGACAGGACAAGACCAAAGGTATTTACTATATTCGAAGCACATACTTGTAGTATACGAGTTAAAGGCCTCTCACTTCCTCGTGTCCTGTAGGCCAGCCGCTCAACCATTCACCACTCGGCTCACCGACAGTAATTTATCTATCTGTCTGTCTTTCTGCACTGCTGTATCTCTTTATTTTGATCTGTTTCTTGTTGTTCCCAATGTGGGTCTACACACTACACTGCAGTTTACACTATACTACACTCTAATTGCTTATCATTTTTGGTACCGGCAAATGTACAAGAGTTGTGTGTACAGTTGGTACCCAGTCCGACAGTCTTCGTTTCGCTTGGTTGCCCGAGGAGATCGACAGCGTCTTCGCATCCATAAATCAGCAAGCGCACACCGCGCAACATCTTATCTTTAGACCATCTCCCTGGAACAATCTGTGTAAAATTATGTACCTGTTAATTCTGTTAACTCGGTCGTCCAAATAACATTCTAGCCGTTTTGAAGATGCATCTGTTTAATTCCCAGCCATGTTTGCAAAGCTTGTCTCAGGAAGGAAGACATCAGAAGATTAGAGGCCTTTGAGATGTGAATATGGCGAAGGATGGAAAGAGTCAGCTGGATGAACCACAGAACAAATGAAGATATACTACAAATGGTGGAAGAAACAAAGATCGCTGATAGGAATAATAAGTCGACAGAGAAAATGGTTGGGCCACATTATGAGGGGAGACTCCCTCCTAAGAACTATAATTGAGGGAAGAATGGAGGGCAAGAAGACAAGAGGAAGACCGAGAATGATGTTGTTGGACTGGATGATGGAGAAGGATTACAGCAAGTTGAAGGACAGAGCCAGACAACGTGACGAATATCGACATTGGACGTACGAACTCAGCCTTTGTGAAGGCAGAGAACCAAAAGAAAGAAGTAAAGAGTTCATAAAATTCATTCTATACAGGCCAAACACATGCATAGCCTACAATGTGAATGGTCGAACAGGAGTAAACCGGAAGCCTCCAACAACAGTTAGACCTGCTCTTTTGTTTCTATATAATCCTCACTTAATGCGTCTCTTTCCTGAAGCTTTTGCTGGCTTTCGATTCTTTGTCAGACTAGCCATATACCTGATCATGGATGTACATTAATTAGCTATCGAATTAAACTGCCGAATGCATTAAAAGTGGCTCCATAGAAGTAAAAAGATTAGGTTATACAGCAATAGTCACTAATCCTTTGGTAATAATATATTATCAAGATATCTATTTAGGCTATTGCCTTTTACGAACCCTCAAATTTGCTTCTTAAGGACCTCGATCTTAATCATAACCGAAAATATAATTACAGCCAGAAGACTTTAATATATGTCAGTTCTTAATCATGTGTTTGTGTAAGTTTGGCTTTTGTATTTGTAGTAGAACGTGAATGATGTTGAAAGTCTAAGATAACACTCTTACGGCTGGCTGATAACGAACAGAAATTCTCCTCTGGCTTGGGCCTGAGAAGCAAGACAGGCAATCCAAAGTTTTCTTTACATGTATTGGGAATCAATCAGGAAGATTACAGCATTCATTATAATGGTACTATCCACACAAAACTCACGTTTTCAGTTAAATATTGTTTTGTTTATTTTTTAGGCTAACCTTGACATGCATGATTAATTTATTGGTAAAAGAGAATTTGTGCATAAATTAAAATAAAATCCAATATTTAATTGTAAATTTAGGCAAATGAACTAAAAGTGGTATGCTAATTGTTATGGACATTAGTAACTTTCTTATTTTTTCTGGCTTCTTATAAATTATTTAATTTAATTGGTTTCCCTTTAAATTTATTGACTTTGTGCATCAGATCATGGTGAGGAGTGATTGCGTGGTTTCGGCACCACGTTGGACTCTGTTTTACCAAAGAAAAGGGCCTACATGCTAAAGATAATATGGAGACTACGTCATGTATATTTATAATATCGTCAGAAAGAATCTCCTTTAGAGCTACCGCTTATTCACGATCTCAACGGTGTGTAATAAATCACATAAGCCAGACGCAAATCGTAAGAACAGGTCAACGCTGGTATTCAGTAGGACAATGGGCGGACGACATCTCTACAGTAAAAGTCAGAGAAAATCTCATGGAATTTATACTTAGATTTAGTATCTACATGTATATGCTTCTGCTAGCATGAATACGCTGCTCACGACAGGCCACCAGTGACATTGCCCAGTCTACAACTTCAGAGAGTTCAAAAATTTTCAATACGAGAAGTAAACACACATAGCAACAGCAATACAATAATTTATATCAATACATCAGTAACCGATTTTGCGATTAGTTACCATCTGTTTTTTTATACAGGTTACGCAAATCAATACTTTTCTTGGCATTTGCGGGGTTGCCTAACGGTAGCCAGCTTATCCACATCAGGTTAAATCAAATAACCATGGCGATGGATTGATGGGTTGGTTGGGTGCTAAATAAGTGTTAATCGAGATGTCGTCCGCCCATTGTCCTACTGAATACCAGTGTTGACCTGTTCTTACGATTTGCGTCTGGCTTAGCAACAACATGTTAACAGCGGTACACTTATCCTTCTTCCTACAAAGTCAATGGATAGAGGTAGTCTGAGCGTTGAAAATTGTTGGGACTAGTAACCACAATCAGAACACAGCATCATCAAAGTTACACTAATCTGATGTTTTCTCTGACTTCCGATAGGGTAGACACTAATATGCTTGAATTATTTTACTTTCCGGACTGTATTAATGTTTCAAGAAGATTTTTCAATATCGTAGTACTCCAGCATTAAAGACTTGACACACTTTTACATTATTTCTGTTTGGCCGTGGCTGGGCTGGGAGCGCCTCTGAGTAGGTTTCTTGAAGAGGCGCTATATAAATATCCGGAATGAATGAATGAATGAATTTGTCGTTTTAGCAACAACATGTTTACAGCGGTACCCTTGTCCTTCTTCCAACAAATTTTTTACATTCTTGCAGACACATCCGTCCAGTGGTAGGCCTACCACTACTCACAATATTTTGCCTTTTCCTTTCACTTGTTGTATCAATCCTTCATTATCCACACCAACAACATCTGTGTAGATCCGTCAGAACATCGAAGATAAAAGCATCGTAGTCGCACACTTAAAGTCGTTTAACTAGAGGTCCCAATGCTATTAATCATTATTCAATGTAATCTCTCAAACAGGTCAGCTCATGCTAAAGAGGCCTAGGCCTAGGCTTAGCACTATAAACCTTTGAACTGCCCAAATACATTTCAAGTTAGTCAGCATTGCCGTTTGCAGAAGCATTAATTCCATGTAGGCCTACATTATGTATACCGATACGCTTAAACTTGCATTAACACTCAAAGTTGCATTCATAATGAGCAGGCACATGTTATGAATAGTTATACGGTGTCCTTTGTATGCGTCTAGCCATGCATGCTGAATGTGCTGAGTATGTACGTATGAATAGTCAAACAGGTGTAACAATAGCTTATTATGCTCCGCCGGCGCATTTTGGAGAGATTTTTACGCCGGTTGCTTCCTAGTCAATCGCTTCCCTCGGCTGTCAAGGGAGACAAACAGGTTGATCACTTCCATATATCATCACAAACACACGAGCATACATACGAGTATACATACATAGATCCATACATACATACATACATACATACATACATACATACATACATACATACATACATACATACATACATACATACATACATACATACATACATACATACATACATACATACATACATACATACATACATACATACATACATACATACATACATACATACATACATACATACATACATACATACATACATACATACATACATACATACATACATACATACATACATACATACATACATTACATACATACATACTTAAATACATACATACATATATACATACATAAATACATACATACGTATGACCTTAACCATTATAACTACTGCCAGTCTTTATTGACGCTTTTGTGTCAGTCTTTTTGCTTTGCCATGAGCTTCTGTCTACGAGGAAGTAGCCTAGCTAACGAACAGATATTCATCACTGGCCCGGGCCTTAATTTAAATGCATGAGAAGCCAGGTGTGTGACCCAAAATTCTCTTTACATGGATTGCCTCTTAAATTTATCAGGAGGATCAAGCCATTCATAATTTTCATTAGGTCTACTACCACTGGCGCAATACACGCATGTAACTCACGTTCCCAGATTAATATCGTTTTAATTCTACCTTGTTGTAATAAACTTGATATAAATGTATAGGCTAAGTTACTGATAAACTAGACTTTTCTCTTCAGTTAAAACCAGACCCAAAATTCAAATACAAATCAAGGCAAATAATTAAAATAAACTTATAAAGCTTTGACCGTGGGTTTATTTTTGGACATCGGTAAATTCTTATTTCTCTTCGTTTTTATCCAATAGTTTCATTCCTTTGGCTTTAATTAAATCCAGCGTCGTCTTGCATCAGAAACAAGGGGAAAAGATTAAATGGCTTCGGCAGAATCTGACTTTTACTAAGAATACAGTCTAGAGCTTATATGCAGACTACTAACAGTATAGTTATAATATTAGCATGACAAATGTTTCCGAGTTGCAGCTTATTCACGATCTGAACGGCGTGTAATAAATAACATTAGCCACAAATGAAATTATATATAAGACTTATACGGAAACAGACCAATTTAAGCTGGCATTCAGTACGACATTGTACAGTTAACCCTCGGGCTACCAAGGGGGGGTGGTGGTTGCCACCCCCCTAGGTTTTTTTCATCTCAAACTTTTTCCGTATGGAATAAAAATTTGACCTTTTAGGTAGCTGTAGGGGGTTCATTTACACACGTTTTGAGGTAAAATGTGAGATGATATCTCACACCGTTGAAGAGTTATACCCAATATACCCGAGGCACCAAGGGGGGTGGATACCACCCCTAGATTTTCGACTATATCTTACCCGTCATTTAATATTAAGAGACACAAATTTTACCATTCTATAGAGGGAATGTGGGGCTACATTTCTATGGTAACTGAGTTGACCTGAGACAACCTGAAGGGCTCAAAATAAATAATAATACGCGTAATATGCGTGAAAATGGCTGAATGGAAGGACTCCCCCCTTAGTTTTTTGTCTGTAGTGTATTCATTTGTCTTCCTGGAAGAGAAACAAAGATACCATTCTTTAGAGGGAATGAAGGGCTTCATTTGCATACCTACATCTTTGTCTTTTGAATACCGGAAGTGATCAAAATAAATAATAATACGCGTAATCTGTGTGAAAATGGCTGAATACAGCATTACAACGTAAACCGATATATATGTATGGATATATGTTGTTGTTGTATATTCGTTTAATGACGTTCATGTAGACAGACCGCTACAAGGTACAATTGAGGAAGTAAATTAAGGCTAGAAATTCTATCGTTTTTCACTGAGAAGGCATAGGGCCAACAGGTCTACGGTCTGTAAACTATGCATAGGATATTATAGTTACGGTCATTCTATATGCTGCCATGGATACGGCGCTTGCCAGTAGGTAAGCGACACCGCCGGTCTCCCTGTAAACCGATCTAGACGAAAGATGCTACTATATCCATCTACCTAACGAGTACGTTCGTGAGGGTGCGTCTTAAAGTCAGTCTCCATGACGATTGCGAGACGCCAGTCCGTATCAGATAGGTTCGGCGTGCAACTGATATATATATGTATGGATGTACATTTATACTATATAAACATGTGTAGGAATGATTTTGTGTATCTTTTATACATAGATTAGTTTCAAAACACACATAATCTTATATTTGTTTATCCAAAAGTACAAAATGTACGCAATAATATACAATATTGCTAATTAATGGGTTCCGTTGTTAAAAGTGATGTAATTTCGAGGTGCATTCACATAATGTACAACTAAATATACCATTCTGTGCAGAAATGAATGCTGAATCCAATGCTATATTACAAGTTATGATATGTAAAACCAAACACGAAATCCAGGGGGGTGGTAACCACCCCCCCTTGGTAGTCCGTGTTACAAAAAAAGCTTGGTAGCCCTAGGGTTAAGTCACGTAACTCTCAAACATCACTCATACTTAGGTTTAGAGTGGACAAGCCTCTGATAAAATGAATAGGGCCTACATTGCTCTGCTCAGCTACGGGCCAAAGTAAAAAAGCCGTAATTGACATTGTTCAGTCTACTACGCTAATAATCCTCAACTCTTTCAACACGACGAGACGTAAACACCGATCTAAAGCGATAAATAACTTGTGAATTCATTAATGTACAGTCAACGAGATTGATTTGCATACAAGACTTAGTAGCGAATCACGACTTTGTTGTGCATTGCCATTTCGAAGGCTGTGCAAGGGTAGCCAGCTTATCTGCATGAGCTGCAATGAAATAACCTCTGTAGATTGTTAGAATTGTTAGATAGGTTTTGAATGCTTCCTCCTACCGTCCACTTCGCTCTTCTAATAGACTTGACCTTCTGGTTCCCCGTTCTAGAACTGCTATGGCTCAGCCTCGATCTATTGCTTCAGTTGTTCCCTCTCTTTGGAATACTCTTTCTCCTTCGGCTCGCACAATTCTTTCTGGCAGCCTCTCCACCTCTTTCTCTTTTCTTAAAACATGTTTCTTGTCTCGGGGTCTTGCGCACTGGGAGCGCTTCTGAATGGTTTAGATACAATACAATACAGAGCAAAACAGTGCTAAGTGAGGTAAAAGGAAAGACGCAAGTTGAATGTTTGAAAAGTCTGTCTCGTACCGCATTCAGATGGCATAATTGCATTCTATCCCCAACGTTCGCTAAGCTAATTTTTGCCGACAATTAATATCCTTACACTACTTTATTTTCCCGCCTGGCTGTATTAATGTGTTAAGAAGATAGTTGAGCATTGCAGTGAGATTGACGATAAGCACCAGCGTCTGAACAATGCTCCAGCATTGACGACACCAATGACTAAACACACGTTCACAACTTCACATGGATGATGAGCCACTGGTTGTTGTTTTAGCGTACCATGCTTATACCGGTACGCTTGGCCATCATGCAAATTATCTGCCCTCCTGCAGTTTCTTTTTACCATTGGATCCCTCCTCACGATTTTATGCCACCCCCTTCTGCTTGTCGTATCCATCCTTCAATTTCTACACCAACAACATATGTGTTAATCTTTCTTTTGATTCCTTGCCTCTCATTCTCTCTGCGATGATAATTCTTAATAGGCTAATGTACACCGAACAATAACATGCTTTTGCACAAATTTATTCATATTCAATCAAGTTAACCGTTGGTCATATATGTAGTAAAAAGTTTCTCATACATTTTTAAACAGTCTTGAGTGTAATAAACGCTTGAGCAAGCAGCAACTAGGAAGAAAGTTTTCGTATTGTGCTATTATGCTATCAGTTATTTTTCGGGGGTACAAAACGTTACGGTTAGTGAACACGCTTGCTTTACGCACGCATATCATCAACAGTCCTCAAAGGCTGTGGCTTGTGGTTGACGACTCTTCCTGCTTACAACAGCAGTACACAGCAGGGCAGTTGTATTTAGTCAACTGCACACATTACTCTTACTTTACAGGCTTTTCAACTAACGTAAGTAGTCAGGGCATTACTAAAATTGTACTTTCTGAAAAACTATTGTATAAGCTCCATATGATAATAATAATAATAGTTACATTTTTCAAGTTTTATAATTATTTGTTTATGTTTCTTTCTAACATTCTGGCATTAGGTTTTATGCCCGTGTACTTTGATAAATATTACATTCTCAACATCATAGTAAACTACATAGATTCAGCAGTTGAGATTACCCAGATGTCATAAAGAAAGTATTTAATAAAACCACATGCTAGACAAATTCAACCATTAGCTAACTAGTGTAGTTCATATACAGCACGAATACATTTTAGGTACTACATAATCATCTATAATAATGTCATTAGTCATACCTAAGCTGCATCTGTTAGACAGATGCAGCTTAGGTATAACTCGTCACATTATTCACTACCATTTAACCCTCCCCTTGGATAGTCTTTAAGCCTCGCTTGCTATCGTTTCGGTTTCATGTAGGCATTGATTCTCGTTGAATTGCTCTTCTAAGTAAAGTAGAGAATTCGACCGTAGTTTCATAGCCTGACAGTTCAGTTTTCTTATTCGAATACGTTGTCGACCCTGATGTCGAATAAACCATTCATGAATTACTGACGAACTCAGCAAAAAATACTTCCGTCATTGGCGTAGAGCAAAGAACGCCTTCTTTGGAAAATTCGATCCGGAGACGTTCCGATTCATGCAACCGCCCACTCGTCCGCAACAACTCTCGATCGTGTTAGGTCTACTGTAGTTTCGTTAACGATGACTTCGACCACCGTCCAGGCAAACGTCTGAATTTCTTGTGATCGGTTCAGGAGTTGACAATTTGCACTGTCCTACGAAGGCAACAGTGAACGTCCAACTGAAGACTAAGCGACACCTCACCAGGCCTTGGCGAAAAACTCTCTGCTCAGTAGATGACACCTCACAGTCGTTGAAGTTTATATCTATGTAGCGCAGTTCTCGGTTCTCCTCTGGAGGTTCTCTACAATTGAATCACCGTACTTTTATGCCTTGCTTTATAAAAAATCCATCATGATTCGCTTCCTTTGATATCGAACTCGTGTGTTTAATATCCGTTGAACTTAGAGCTGTAGTTACAACTGTATATTTTGACGTTAAAAACTGATATAATATGCATAGGTTTTCTCCACTAACATTGTAATTTTCACTATTGTATGCATTGCTGTAGTAGAGTGTTTGCGTTTACTTACTTACTTACTTACATGTCTAACAGTTTGCCTTTGCACTATCTATATGAATTATTAGGCTTCATGGTGCTAGTTTTACTTTAGATTTTGGTAAAATTACAAATTGCTATGAATTAAAATATATTAACCTTATACACACTGTACAGCATCTAGCATAACTAATCAACGTAATTCAATCCAAATTAAGTTAGTTATTCACACCAGGGACCCGTCTTCTCTAATGCGAATACTTTTGAGATCGACACATTCTCAACAATGAAGCAAAAATAGTTTTAATATCAGCGACCATAAAAATTATCAAATCACGTATTCGCCTTATTATTATGAGTCCTCTCATCAATGCTTAATCGATACTTGTATGTTTATTATCAGGTGATATTGTAATCAATCAGAATGCACGCTGTGCTCTTGTGTTGCTCATTTGTCCTGTGTGTGACCCGTATTTATTCAGGTGAGTTCGTCGAGTTGAATATTGTTTTCATAAGTGTCTTTATGAATTACAGAATGGTCTTAGTTGAAAACTTTAAGTTGTATAAGCTTTGATATTCAGTATATGATCACCTCTACGAATTTTCAGTTGCAAAATAGCGTAATTTTTAAGTTTCAACAGGCATGATTTTCAACTTTATACGATCTGAAATAAGACTAACTCTTGGAATGACATAATCTGCGAAAGTAAAACTGCTCAGGGCAAAGCGGAGTAGGTAATCGTTCCGTAGTTAGTAACGCACCACTTTATAAGTTGCTTAAGGCGTAGCAGACTGGGTATACACATACACATATTAGAGTGGTTAAAGCCTTCTTTAGATGGAACCGAGGGGAGGACAATATAATAGCGAAAGAGTGTCGATACATTGAATGTGTAGTACATGTGTTCTATATATTCTAAATTGTAGTAACGACATCGCAACCTGCTATGCAACGAAAGATCGCAGGAGAAAGCTGCAGATTTCGTTGGATCGTCAAAGGAAATTTTACAGCTTACACCATCAAACTTCTTTCAACCGGAAGCCCCTCGGCTTTGGGTTCAAACGCCAATCATACGTTCAATAGCAGTAATGGCTTGATTACACTTTTCATATGGAACATACAGTTGTCTGACGCTGGATACTATTCGTTGTCAATTAACACAGGACCTTCGACTGACGTGACATCCGTTGTCTTGCTGTTTGTATACGGTCAGTGTATGTTCACTAACAGAATGCGACAGTAATTAATTTTAGTTTCTGGCAGTGTTGTATCACTTATTTTGCAACTGTAATTCAATTATAATTACATTACGGGTTTGTAAGTGTAATTGGATTACAATTGTGGAAGTAATTGAATTACAATCACATTTTGATTGTAATTCACTTATAAATTAATTTTCGATTATTTCTTTAAAATTGGCAAATGATTTAGACTTTTTCTAAATTTTTTAATTTACTCTATTTTAAACTAAAACATCCACTTGGCCAATGGCCTGTAAATTGCAATCCACATTCAATTGTCTGTTTTTAAGCTAAAACATCCAATGGCCAATGGCCTGTAAGTTGCAATCTACATTCAATTGTTTTGTAAGTTTTGTCAAGCATCCGAAAAACGGTTTACAATTGTGAACCATTAAAACAAGTTATCAGTAAATTTTATTGATTTTAGGAGTTTTTCAAAATGAGAGTCTGTTAGTTGATTGTGCCTGGGTGAGTAAATTTGTCCCGCAGTGCTGAAGAGACGCTCAACTGGAGCTGAAGATGGAAGTTCTGCTATCTGTAGACAGCCCAGTAGGCTAGCTAAGAATGAGTGCATAACTGCATGTTTGATAGTATGATAGTGATAATCAGCTCTTGCACTTGGGGTCTATCAAACTGTGCTGAAAGATTGTAAGAGGGTGTAAGGATAGAATAATGTTAACAATTATGTTGCCACGCAGTCGTGATGCACAGCAGTTTATTCAATTAAAGGGGTTACCTGGGTCCACCCGGCAGGCTGGCACCGTTGTTGACTTTATCAAAGTAAATCGTAATCTACATTTAATTTAATTACAAATTACATGCAGTATTGCAATTGAAATGCAATTATAATTACTGGACTTAAAATGTAATTCAATTACAATAATATAATATCTTTTCTTTAATCAAGCGCCTGACAAACGCATTGCGCTGTACATTTACATGTTATGCAATTGAACAATTTTAACTAGGCCCTACTAACAGAACAGACAGCCTGCAATACACGGCGCTAATAGCAGCCTACAAAGCATATCCGCCCTACGGGGCTAGAACTCGGTACCTCTCGCTCTCTACGCCAGATGTTATCCAATGCGCTATCGGGCCCCAATGACAAATACAGAACTTGTAATTCAATTACTTAATTCAATTACAAGTATTTCAATTACTAAACAACACTGGTTTCTGAACGCTTTTGTCTTAATACTGTCATATACACCATCACTCACGGCCACAGTCACTTTTGCATAATAATTATTGAGCGTTGGTCAAGTGCTAGACAATATTTAAGTAAATACAAGGATTATATTTACTCGAGGTACATATGATCGCTAAGGATTTAAAAAATTAGGGATAATTTTTTATGGGATTGCTAATCTTCGCTGACGTCGTGCTTCATTATTATTATTATTATTATTATTATTATTATTATTATTATTATTATTATTATTATTATTATTATTATTATTATTATTATTCTACTACTACTACTACTACTACTACTACTACTACTACTACTACTACTACTACTACTACTACTACTACTACTACTACTACTACTACTACTACTGCTGCTGCTACTACTGCTGCTGCTGCTGCTACTACTTCCACTATACGTCTACTACTAGTACTACAAATACTATTATTATTATTGATATCATGCATTTTGCTCACTATCTAATGACCAATCATCAATCGATGGGACAATAATGAGTGAATGAGCTGCTGATAATTCTGACACAGTGTACCGCGCACAGCCATACTGGTTTTAGGCTCTATATTACTATTTGTATTCTACGCACATCGTGGACTCACTTAAAAATGTAATATTATCTAATCTGAGTTTAGCTGAACTTCCTGATCCAATTTCAGCTCTCTTTTGATCTGTGTGATCACACCTTGTGTCATCTAATCAAATATTATATCATCTAGACACCATATATATCAGAAGCTTGTTCCTTTTATATAAATTATGGAAACATGATGGTACTAGGCTATTATATAATTACTAATCAACATTTATTGATCTGAGCCGTTAAATGAAAGATTCACGAAATCGCGTTCATCTGTTATTTTCAGCGTACCCTAACGCTTACACGAACCTGAATGTTGCACGAAACCCAATTTTCCAAGGTGATAAAATCGAATTAAATTGTTCAGCTACTTCTTACTCATTGCCGGTGAGTGATCGACCTAAAATGTACTACTTCTGGTACAGTGGCTGGTATGGAGCCTATTTCCGGAACATTTCCAGTGGACCTGCAGTGCTGAGAAATGGCGATGTTGTTCCTGGATACATTTTTCAAAAAGATGGAAAAAGTATTGTTATTGCTTCAGCTCAGTATTCAGATAACGGCTTCTCTTGTTCAGTCCAGGAGGAAGGATCACCCTACATATCTAACAACTACAATTATTTAAGCTTAACAATCTATGGTGAATATCAGTGTTTTTATCGTAGACGTATTAGGCTAAATTACAACGAGTTTTTCAATTCTGACAAATAGTCTGTACTTTTGAGGCGGCACATAAATTTATCACGCTCTTCCTCGCTATAGTATGAAATATGAAAAGACCACACTAAGTCGTGTTCGCAATTCATTACTTCACTTAGCCCTTAAGCATCGCCTTACAATCTTACAGTTACAATAATTCTATCTCAGCTTATCAATCTATATAATATCAGTGTTTTTATCACAAACCTTTTAGGATAAATTGCAACAAATTCGTGATTTTCTTAAACACAATGTGGCAATTTCTTAAGAACCTGTTTGGACTAAACCTTATCATCTAGTTATATCGTAGCCAAAAATATGCATTTCCATGCTCCAGACGCTCATCGAGAAAGTTCTATCAAGTCTACAATTGCAAACAATACAGATCACTGACAATTTGCTCAGTTTCTACAGTTTTCTTGCGCTTTATTGCTTTTATAGAAATGGCTTTATATTGCTATCACCAATTTTATGGATGTTGTATATTGCAATTTGTTGTTTATTTGGCTTGAAAACAAATTTTTGGTGCTTTAGGTAAACCTTACACATATTCCTTTAATCCTACGAACCGAAAAGCCAATGCAGCGCTTTATTCAATCAATCAATCAATCAATCAATCATCATTTATTGTTAACCTTTGAACAGTGCATTTACAGTTATACAGTTTTCATTTGAAGGGTAACAAGGAGGCCCTGAAGGGATGAGTATCCCGCTAAATTAGGGTCACCTATGTACCAGATATATACAGCTAGAGGCAGTTGCGATTGCTATCTTGTTCAACATATCTCGTGGGCTAAATGCCCTATACTGGTGATTGGTTAGAGAACAGTTTAGGAAAATAGATCATTATTTTGTTTACAATAGTTGGCATTATCTATAAGAGCTTAACTAATAACTTAACTAACAACTTAACTAAATAAGATCAGTTTGGTTATTTATTAGGTGGGTCGTAACATCTTTTTAAACATATACAGATTGATTGCTTGGCATATTTCAGTGGGAATCTTATTCCATACGGAGGGACCTATATGCTTGGCTGAGAATTTGCGTGAGTTTGAAAGTGCAAGCGCTGGGCGATAGTTGCTCGAGCTCCTGGTGTAGTGGGTGTGAATATCTGACCCACGCTGAAAGTAATCATTAAAGTTAGAGGGCAGGAGTTTATGAGTAAAGCCAAACATAAAAGTACCTATTTGTAGAGTTTTTATTTGATGTAAATTGAGTAAATTGAGTTCCGTGAATAAGTCTTTACTGCATAATTTGTGTAATCTATGGTATGGAGCTTTGGTTATAACCCGTAGTGCTCGTTTCTGGAGTGTGTTTATTCATTCGTATATCTATACTTCAGTTACCAAGCAAATCCTCCGCTAATATCATATACCAATTGGAGTTTCGTAAATGCTTTCGGAAATACAACTGAATATTCCGTGGGATCCAATCCTTATTACCGTGAACTTTCATTTTACATTTACTCAGTGAATTCATATGGAAATTACTCTGTCACCTTAACCAACAGTAACGGATCAAAAACAGAAACTTTCCAAGTTCTTCCTCGAGGTAAATCTAATCGAATCTAATATGTAAATTCCTAAAACCCCGTTATCTGAACCGTCAAGGTATCAGCCAGTAGTCACCTCTAAAGTACCGGCAGATATAAGATATAGGTCTGTTCTATAATTAACTAGAATCAATCATGATCTTGGAAGCAAAAGAGATCTGGTTTTGGAACCGAACTATAGAATACATTCCTCACTGATTTTGTTTTGGAAAAGGCGCCTTGACTAAGCTAGGTCCCACAAATTAGTTTCTGGAGCTTACGAAGTCAGGAGATTACAATAACAATAACGCTCTAGCTAATTAAACAGGTCATTGAATCTAGGGAAAAGTATATACCAACGCGTAGGCTGACTAGTAATCAAGCCATAGATTGCTTATGTACAATTGGATATCTGGTTTTGGAGACTAATCTCGACTCGATTAAGTTATAAAATGCAATGTGCCAACACCGCACAACTCATTAAGTTCGAAAAACTTTACCTCTCAAATTTCATACTCTAGATAAATCCGCCCAGTTTGGAGGACGGCCAAATACTTAGTAGCGCACTTAATCAAGTCTGAACCTAAATGTTATCAGAGTTATTGACTTGTATTTTATGCTGCAAGAAAAGTCTGATGATTCCTTTCGAAATATTTCAAGGTCCTCCAGACGCTCCGTCGGATTTCAGTGTACAATATCTGACACACAGCCGCATTTCGCTTCTTTGGCGATGCATGTGGTTTAACGGCGCTCAACAAACAGTCTTCGTACGACTTACGGATGTTGCAACCAACACAGAATTAGAAACTCAAAATTTTCGTTTGGATACGAACTGCTATAATCTCCGATATGGCACTCTTTTTCAACGCAATGTTCAACCCGAAACAAACTATGACGCAAGCATCTGGTCAATCAACTTAAATGGTTCCAGTAATGCTGTGAAGTTGCTACTAAGAACTCCAAAACGACTCATATTTAGTGTTTCTCCCTCAAATATCTCGATTGTGGAGACTGAGGCTACAATCAATTTCCTCATTTTCGATTCAACTACAACTCTGATCCGGCTGAATGTGACTTGTTGTGTTGAGGTAACACCTGAATGCAACAACAAGTCGTACATCTTAACTAACACAGACAACCAAATTCTGTATGACATTTTGCCAACTGGAACCGAATATGTATTCGATTTCAACGTGTTTGATACTGACGGTTATACTTACGAATCTAATGTGGCGATTGTGAAGGGCGTGCGAGTGTCAACACTGCCAACAACCGTAGGTGAGTCTACAGCTATAAGAAAACCACAGGTTTAATATAATTGTTAAAACGGACAGTAGTCATTGAGCGTATCCACTAAACATATTTGAAATAAAATTACACTAAACGGTTATAGCTTAGAATTGATAGGCTAATAGAACATCGAGAGGAATGACGTATTTTAGACTGGATCAAACGATGCTGGTTCGGTAGGATTCAGAAGGCTTATGAGATATTGCAGTAGGAATTCCTAACTCAAAAGGTGGCATACCCATATTTCCAACCCTTTTACTTATGATAGACATGTTCAGATGAAATGGTTCAAGTGAAGTAACATTTAGACAATATACAACATCCAACACTCTTGCATTGTAAAATGAGTATACAGACATAGATGGAACTGTTGAATCTGTGTCACTCCTATTGTACCATTAGCTATTTTTTCTTTTTGTGCCCATGGTAGAAATTAGCCACCAAGAACCTAAAACTTGGGTCAGGTGTTGAAAGTGATTAATCTACGAAAATCTGGCGTGGTCCCGATTTCACAACCATCCGAAAATGTGCCACCGAATGCAATGAGATATTTGCGACTTAAGCAGGTGGAGTGTTTCGCGTCTATTTGCTCAGACTTATGAAATGCGACGTCCCAACTTAGAGAGAATGTCTGTGCTCTCAGCATTTACAAGGCTAAGATTGTCAAAAGCAATCAGAAGAAATATAATTATTTGGGTGTAGGCAGCATTGCTGTGCGCTGCATAGTAACCCACGACATAAGTTTCATGGTCTTTCTCTGCCCATTTTCTGTAAGCGCTTGAAAAGTGCTCTCTGTGTAGTCTGGCGTTTTCAGCTCCGGGTCGTCTCTGAACAGTTTCTTTTAATATCTATGCTACCCATAAACAGCAACGTCACGTGTAGGACATACGAAGCCAAAATTAATGTGTTTCCGTGTGGGCTTCATATGTCCTGCCATGTGGTTCAGTTGTGTAGAACGTTTGAAGCTAATGAAGAAATACGCAGTGCAGGCTTAATACGTCCAACGTATGAATTGCTGTTGGGGTCGTTAAAAGTGTTAGTTACATAACGTCAATAATTATTATAAATATTGGCTTTTATAGTCACAACTCCAACGACATATATTCCGTACGACGTTACTACTCTTCCATGGGCCTTCAACGGGACTACACCATTCGACAACGGGAATCCACTATTTATCCCAGTCATTGTCCTGGCTGTTCTTTTGGGTGTCACGGTCTTAGTTTTGCTCGGTTGCTGCATAGGGCTTCTTGTCTGCAGATGTCGTCAGAACAACTCACATCAGGTAAATAGCTCTTTGATAGGTCAGAACTTTAACCGGAGTTGTCATTGTATTGCAGGCTGTCTGTTCTGTTAGTAGGCCTAGTTAAGATTAAAATTGCATAACATGTAAATGTGCGTTTGTCAGGCGCTTATTAAAGAAAAGATATTATTATTATTATATTCGTCATTTGAATCAATTCAAGCACAAATAATGTCGTGACTGATCGAAGCATAGCTCAAATAATTGACCTTGAAGTCTGTGTTATAAAGTGAGTTACACATATTATCAACACTTAACGTTTTTCAGGCAGATTAGGCAGAGCTTAACATAGATATTTAGATCTTTTATTTCTTCTTTCACTAATCACGACACCAGCTATCCCACAACGGAACATGGACTATAGAAAGTAGACTATAAGAATCAAGTACACCAATATTTTTATGCGTTATACATTCTTCAACGTAATTGTGTCAATATAAGTAAAAGATTTGGAAACAATGTATAAAGATTCTCGCATACAGCCATAGTAAGTATAAATTAATTGTGCAGCGTTTTACTGTACAAAAACAGTAGCCTACTGTTATCATTTGTATGAATTCATGTTTACCATTAGGATAATTGTTAACGGTGTATGATGTTTCATGCTCTGGTAGCTACCAGCAACAGCTCGAACCTCTGTATCTACAAGAAATAATCCAGCTATAAGAGAGTCATCGGAATTTTCCGATGCTTACGATAACTACGAACCAGTGGTGGACGTGAATCGGCCTAACAATAATGTTTATTATAAAGCCCTCGGTGGAACTCCTGGCAACGCTAAGGTTAGGTGCTTAAACGTTGCATAAAGAAGAAGAAGGAGAAGAAGAAGATGATGATGATGAAGAAGAAGAAGAAGAAGAAGAAGAAGAAGAAGAAGAAGAAGAAGAAGAAGAAGAAGAAGAAGAAAGAAGAAGAAGAAGAAAGAAGAATGCGAATGCGAAGAGGAAGAAGAGGAAGAAGAGGAAGAGGTAGAGGACAAAAGAAGAGGAAGACGAAGAGGAAGAGGAAGAGGAAGGAGGAGGAAGAGGAAGAGGAAGAGGAGGAAGAGGAAGAGAAAGAGGACGAGGAAGAGGAAGAAGAAGAAAGAAGAAGGCAGCCATGGGTATGAAGTGTTAGCGACCTCAATTTCTTATCATCGGTATATATCGATGGGTGCCAATCTTATCCCTCGCCGTATGATCTTCTCACCGACAATGCACGCACGCACGCAGTGCACGGTCAGTGTACTCATGATAGCTGAGTTGGCTTGGGGACTGATATAATGTTATAAATGTACGCCAGGTCTTACTAATATAAGGACGAAGCATTCAGACACTGCGCAGCCTAGCCAGAAGCACACTACATGCAGCGACAAATGCAATCATAGCGTGACGCCTTTAAGCGAGCCATCGCTATAAGCCATTTACTGGTGAATAAACAACGGAGGACCCAGAGGCTGCAATATAGATTGGTATCCGATTCAATTAGTCTCTACTGCGTTGCGTCTACCTTTGTCGCATTGAACAACCAAACAAATGGCCACCTTGTTGGTTGCGGTAGTGACGGAATGTTATCTCTTTTCACAGCAATTCTCAGAAACATTGCATGCAGAGCAATCACCCGAATCAGGAAGAGAAGAGAAGCAGAATCCGTACATGAATCCGGATGAAATTTTCTACACAAAACCGAGTGGAACACTGGACAGACCTAAAGTAACTATTAAACCATTCTAATGAAGCATGTGAACATTTGCATAGAGGAAATGATTCATCATCATCATTATCATCATCATCATCATCATCATCATCATCATCATCATCATCATCATCATCATCATCATCATCACCACCATCATCATCATCATCATCATCATCATCATCATCAGGATCCATGGGCCGAAAGCCCGTAGGTGTCCAATGCAAATTGCGTCATCTGTTTCCATAATCCTCTGTCTTGCCCCAATACACTCAAACTGTGTAGGTCTTGTTTGCACCAATCCCTGATGTCATCAGTCCATTCCCTGTTAGGTCTTCCTCTTCTTCCACTTCCATCCATCATAAATGATTAATAATATAAAAAAAATTTAAAATAATAATAATAATAATAATAATAATAATAATAATAATAATAATAATAATAATAATAATAATAATAATAATACGATTCGCCTACGACGAAGCTACGATACTACAGTTCGGGCAGTGCATGCTCCTCTCACAAGTACTGTAGACCTACAACAAGGCGCTCCTCTGGGAAAGCTGTTGTTGTGCCTTCCAATGCCGCCAATCTTGCAGAAGCTATCGTCGTCTCTGACCGGCATGACTTTTCCCTGTAAGTAATAGAACGTCCATAGTAGCCGAAGCCATGGGGGATGTTGGAACAAGAGAGTGAAATGATGGGATTACAACTTAACTACGCAAAATGTGAACTCTTCAATACCGCAAAAAACGAATCGAACGCCCGATCCTTCAGCAATTTCTCGCAGCTGTCGCCTGAAGAAGCTTTAACAAAAAGCCTCGAATTTAGATGCTCGGAATTTGAGCTGGCAATTTCCAGACGGTAAAATATTGCCAAACACAACGCGATAGTACTCCTAAGGAGCTAATTGTGCTATCAGAAGTTTCTGCATACATTAAGATGTAGCGGACATATGCCGCTGGAAAGATATGACTAACTGAAGCGAAAAGGCCTGACCTCAATCCTCAACTTTTCTCTGACAGATAGCCAATGAATCCAAACGTCTTTACTAGTCAAGGCCGGAGGACTGGGCATACGTCGGGTGGCCTCGCTTGCGCTCCCTGAATGCCTTTCTGACCTCCGATGTGAGCACCAATGCCCTTCAGTCCTCCATGCTGGGCTCCATCCATTACAGAGGTACGGGTGGAGTCAATGCTACAACGATTCAACGAAGAGAGCCAAGCCACACATGCAAATTATATAATAATAATAATAATCTCTTTTCTTTATTGAAGCGCCTGACAAACGCACTGCGCTGTACATTTACATGTTATGTAATTGAAACAATAATTATTCTTAACTACTAACAGAACAGACAGCCTGCAATACACGGCGCTAACAGCGGCCTACAAAGCACGTCCGCCCTACGGGACTCGAACGCGGTACCTCTCGCTCTCAATGCCAGTGTGTTATCCAATGCGCTATCGGGCCCCCCTAATAACCAAGCAACACATACACAATCACAAACCACTCGTGAAGACAGTGACAGACCTGTTGGTCGCAACCTCCGATGACGCGTATCACCAAGCGAGAATAAGGGCGACAGCGGCTCCTTTGCGGAACATCGATGGCGCTGAACACTTGTGCGTGAAGGACTTCGTCAAGGTCCCTAGCTGCCTCTGACTAGGCTCGAACCCGTACTCTCCGTGTTACAGGCGCTTTAACCAATCGGCCACCGCGTCACAGCTGGAAACGGTGATGCTGCTAAGCTTGTGTTGGCGTTCATTTTGTTGATGCAGCAATAGCCAAAAGGAAAAGAAACAGGTCACAATATTGAAGACTATGTGGATGAAGATAAAAACAAAGAAGAGAAGAAAGTGGAAATGAAAGAGGAAGAAGGGAAAGAGGGAAGGTTGGTGGATGACAAACGCAGATGAAGCAGCAGAAAAAGAATTATATAAATTAATTTTAGGCAGATTTAAAATATTATATATTACTTTCATTTTTTCTGCTTTCCAGAGAAATCGCTATCAATGAAGATCCAACGAATCGACGAGTAAAGAGAACACCGGTCGATTCTTCGATGAGCGTTGCAAGCAAGAAGGGTTTTCAGACGAGAACCACTTTTGCAATGCTTCCCTTATAATGACAAGTATACTTTTGTTAGGTCTCAGGTTTAAGACGTTAATTTGAACTAAGCAGTTGTCAACTAATTATTGCTGTAATAATAGCTTGTAGCATTTTGAAGTTTGACTTTAAGTCAACTTAAAATGTAACTTAGGCTTAAAGTTTCTTGTTCAGTTTGCATTATCACTGATTGTCAAGACTGTGTTCATAATTCTCGCATAGCGTAACTGTTTTACTCTAATTTGCTTACCTGTTTCTAATTAAAATCTAAGAAAATATTAACTATAGGCTGATAAATGGGGCAACCTTGAATCGAGCCTGCTGTTATCGACATTTGAACATTTCGTCATCAGTCCATTCCCTGTTATAAAGATTTTATTTTATTTTATTTTAATTTTGTTGTTGTTGTTTGTTTTTGTTTTTGTTTTTTTTTAAACAGCATGTATGTAGCCTATATTATTATATTAATATGGGTTTTTTTGTATTGATTGATTCCTTATGTAAACATTTGTAATTAAAGTAAGAATCTCATGTCAACATTACATGTATAATAAATAACCATTAAGCTTTATTAACAATTAAAAGTAAGAAATTAAGAAAATCTGGTGAAATTACATTACTCTTTTATATTCATGTCTATAGCATAATTATGATAAAGAACTGTGATTTTAAATCTGTGACTATGCATGTATTTCTTTAATAATATTTGATTGCAATGTTTGAAAATTCAAAGTAGAATAGAAATAAATTGTTTATGATATTTCTGCAAAGCATTGTATAGCTTGCCTGCAAGTATCATAGATATTATTAGCTGAGTTATATCAGTGACATTGTAAAATACTGTTTAGACGCCTTTAAATGGTGTCATTTGAACTCTATTAATTCTTTGTTTTTTTTAAATTGTATTGTACATAATTTTGAATTGTCGTCAACGGCCTTTGATGTCATATGATGACGGTAAACTTGTGAATAAAAAAAACATTTCGTCACCTTCCGACGTCGGCACAAAAAATACTCAGGCCTGATATTCTGACGCCAATAATATTGAACGACCAATATGCAAGACAATTTCAGTCGTAGGTCTAACCATTGAAGAATCAGTGTGAAGCTAATTAGCGTTAGTTGACATAAAGAATAAGCATTAATTAGTGAATGGATAAGAATTACTGATCACAGTAATCATATAATAATAATGTGTGTAATCTCTCCACTGCGCTTTTATGACATAATAATTTAAGCGCGCCCGACATCATAGTGGTGATTTTACATGCCGCATTTGCTACTATAAAACATTTAATTCATAATTTTATTATTTTATTTCGCATTTATTTGATGTCCAATGCAACTAATAAAGTAATTTACTTAAGAAAATGTACGTAGGCTATTAAATCCTATTGAAAATTATGTAGAAAAGCCACCGAAAATAGAGGGGCGATTTTAGTAAGGGGAGACTTTGTTTCGTAGATAGGGGAGATTCTATTTCAATGGGGGTAGACTTTGTTTCTATACGGAGACTCTGTTTCAGCCAGAGGGAGACCCTGTGTCAGAGGGAGACTTTATATCGTGACACCGGCGTCCGAGGCTTTTGATCCGGTCAGTGAGCGGAAGTGGCGGCCTTTGGTCCAACTAATTAACTTTCGGACCACGTCCAGATTCAGCAGTTGCCCCATCAGAATCAGAAAACTGTATTTGTCTCGAGTAAACTCCAGAAGCAATAATATGTCTGGCGTACGACGTGCCGTGCAATTATCTCTGTGAATGAACGAGTGCTTTCGCTTGTATCGTTTATTCGTGTATCTAATAACTAATGTGAATGTACATGTATATTTTCGCGCGACAAAACTTTAAATTGAAACTCACCCACTCCTACATAAACGACTCACTGTCCGGAATAATAAGCCTTTACTCGTAGGTTCAGCCCAAACAACCTCATTCTTCAAACGCAACTCAAAACTTGCTATTTGCGAATCGGCCACCCTTGAGCAAAATGACGAAATTATACTCTGAAGTTACGAGATTATGTTTTTGACCTGACCCAGTGTCGCCTCTCTTTCTTTATTCCTGTATCTGTCTCTGTTTCTCTGTCTGTGTTTCTGTGTCTCTGTTTCTTCCTCGGTGGGGCGCGGTGGTGTAGGGGTATGTTCATTGCCTTGCAGCCGGAGGGTTGCGGGTTCGAATCCACCTCAGGCCACCGTGTAGGGACCCTGGACAAGTCCTTCACTCACAATTGCTCATGAGCTTCGGCGTGAAACTCCGATTCAGTGTCCGCGCTGTAGTCGGGAGCGCCTCTGAGTAGAAATCTTGAAGGGGCGCTATAACAAGTGCTCATACATACATACATACTGTCTCAATATCTCCCTCAATACTGTCTGTTTGTTTGTCTGTTTCTATGTCTCTCTCTCAATACTTTATCTTCAGACCTTTCTTGTAATTTCTCTTGTATATAGATATATGTACGGCTTTATTACTCTTATTCTCAAGGACCTGTTGTCTTTCACCTAAGATCACATCTCTCGTAAATACAACTATCATAATTATGAGAACATCTACAGAGCCACATTCATAATGCTCGAAGGTATTTACTAAGCAAAAGCGGTGCGCAATCAGCCAAATTCAAGGGTAAGCTAAGTCTGGTAGAACAAACAGGAAGGAAATTCCGAAAAGACACAGAAGCAGCCTACGGGGAATTGAGTCCAGGAAGAGAAGAGTTTTTAGTTGAAATCTGAAGACCAAAACAGATTCTATTGATCGAACTTTTGATGGAAGAGTATATATCAAGAACGTCGAGGACTGTCCTTATCCGCGATGTTGTCAGATTAAGACAGTCAGAGCCTCAGAGGACCTGGAAGGGTAGAGAGAAGTCTTGGAAGTCAGCAAAGAGTGAAGACAGTGAGCTTGGCTGAAATGCAGATCCTCGTTTACGATTGTCTCTCGTTATTAAATCGCATTGCATTAGATCACAGTTCATCACATCACATTGATTGTGTTTTATTAGTGTCTTCTTCGGCCAACACTGCGAATCGATTTGTCCTGAATGCTGCATCTCCTTTGTTCATAATCTGGTCATATTCTGGTCATCCTACCATCATCATATGGTCATATTTTATTCATCCACTACCACGTCATGTACTCGTATATGTAGAAGAGAAACAACCTTCATATAAAATTGGGGTAAGGTATTGCAAGTAAGTGAGGAAAACATGATTTTGGATGTTTCTAGTCAAAGAGTGTAAAATTAATGTCTTCTACGCAATGCTTTGCAACATAAAGGAAGGCTAACTCAACCTTTGATATGATAAGAAGGACATTCGTCAGTAGAGATAAGACAACAATGCTGAGGTTACACAAATCACTGGTTAGGCCACAGTTAGAATACTGCATTCATTTATGTAGAATCCATGTCTGATACATGGCAGAGCAACTGGAGAAAGTGTAAAGATTCATAAAAATGATTGCGGTTACAGGATTTGAGCAATGAAGAAAGGTGGGGACAAACAACGTTAGAGAAGAGGAGCAGAGAACACGTGAAATCTTCCAGCAATCGCCATAGTATACCGGAACATAATTTATAAGGCGGTCCTTGAATTGGTGCTGACCGACCCATTGCGTTGACCATCATTTGCTGACTTGAAAAATGAATACTCCGACAAACACCGGAGGGATTAATCGGGTAAGAATATGTTAGTCAGGATGTGTTGATGGAAAGTATGCCTCAGTTTTGGAGATGGAGGAGAGGAAGACCACGGAAGAACTGACCGGAAACCATCAGAGACCTCTTGAGATGCCTGGAGATGTCGTGGAACGAAGCCGAGGACCTGGCGATGGACAGAGACGAGTGGAGGAGATGCGCTGCCCGATGTGCAAACATGCGCGGGAAGGACTAAGTACTATGTACTAAGTGAGTGCATTTCTGATTCAAAGTGTGAACATTAACTCCTCCCACTGATTAAAATCTCACCAATGGTGCTCTTAAAGTGTCGTCTGATTTTCAGTCTTAATTAAAGTCTAATTTTGCGTCGATAACTAAAACGCTTAAATAAGTGTTACGTACGAAATGATATTTTATTGAAACGTCATCTCTTTGGGTTCAGGAAAAACACATAATTCTTGTTTAGAAACTTGCGGTACAGATCAGAACAGAATTTCTTAAAATGAAGCGCACGAAACAAAGAATAACAAAATTATTTTTAGTTAGGTGACTTTGTAAAAATTCTCTATCTTTATCTAAAAGAGAACAGGGTTTTCAACACAGTGGTTTCTAAAGTACAAGCACTAATAAATATAATAAATATAATTACACCAGATGTTGAAACCTATAGAAATTGTCCCCATCGTCAGCATTCTTTAGAGTTGTTCTATTCTTCTGTGAAACGGAAGGTGGTTAGGAAACTGCTATAAAAATCAACACAACAAACACTCATTACCTCATTCCTCTCGCTATTGTAGTGCAATTCATCGAGATTCAGGAACTGGCCCAGGTATTGCCTACCAAAATCCAAGGGATTCAACTCAGAGTCTAACAGCTCGATTCCTGAGAGCGCTTCTGCTATCACAATTCTTCCATGCATATCAGCCAAACTCACGCTGCTCCCTGGATCGAGTGATGATATATATTGCCGTTGAATTTTCCCATCCGTATCGATCTCAGTCAAAACTCTTTTGTAGTTGTCGCCGTGAAATGAAGCCACTACAAGGTTTCCATTTGATTTGTGAATTACTCTGTCAACATGTTTGAGCCCATAAATATCTACGGACGACACCAAGGAACCATTCGCATCATAAATGCTTACTACGACTGGATCTTCTCCGTTTGGTACAGAAAGGTTTCCATTTGGGAGTACTGATATATTAGAAATTCCTGGCCTTACATCACTAATCCATGGTGAAATGTTGAACTGGTGCTCGCCATCTTTCGTAATGCGTACAATTGAAGGGTATATCGACTTCATGGAAAGTACATAGACGCAGTTTGACACGTTGCAACCTTCGATATCAGCCGGCCGATCTGGTAGCACGATGACATCTTTCACCTCTGCCATATTGTTGCGGTCATAGACATTAACGACTTTGTCCTGGTAAAAATGTCTTTGATCTTCGCTTGTGCATATCATAAATATTTCTTCCTTCATCGTAGTAACTTTCCAAACCGCATAGTCGGCCCACGATTGATGCAAAATTTCCAAACGAATCGTCTCCTGAGCTAAACAAACAAATATGTCTCTGCTTTATAAATTGCGCAAACGAAATGACATGCATTAAACAAATGTCCTGAAAAGGTGATCTAATCTAATCTAATCTAATCTGAACATTTGTAAAGCGCTTCTCACAGAAGAGCTATTCAGAAGCGCTCTCAGCGTGACAGGACCGTGAAAAGAGAAAGATCTTTAAGCAGCGAAGAGATGCAGGAGAAATCCCCTCTAGAATCCTGCTACGAATTGCAAAGGGATGGTCATTCCATATCGAGGGCCCACAACAGTGAAAGCCCGATGCTGGGTTAAAGAGGTTCGCGACCGAGGTACGGAGATCAATACGGTCAGCAGAACGAAGAGGACGAGAAGAACGTGCAGACAGCGGCTTACACATGAAGTCACAGAGGCACTTAGGCGCTAAGCCGGGCTGAGACTTAGTAGCTAGGAGCAGGACCTTGTATCTGATTCGAGCCGAGACAGGGAGCCAGTGAAGATCATTAGTCATGTATGTGGAGATGTGAGAGCACCGAGGAAGACGTGCAATAAGTCTGGCTACAGCGTTTAAGACAGATTTTCGCAGAGGACTGGCGAACCTTAGGAAGCCCAATAGTACAGAGTTACAATAGTGAGGAGACAAGGCATGAACCATGGTTGTAAATACTTTGGAGGACACCGATCTTCTAATGGCCCTAAGTCTACAACAACTACTACTACTACTACTACTACTACTACTACTACTACTACTACTACTACTACTACTACTACTACTACTACTACTACTACTACTACTACTACTACTACTACTACTACTACTACTACTACTACTACTACTACTACTACTACTACTACTACTACTACCACTACTACTACCACTACTACTACACTACTACTACTACTACTACTACTACCACTACTACCACTACTACTACTACTACCACTACTGCTACTACTACTGCTACCACCACCACTACCACTACCACCACCACTGCTACTGCTGCTACTCACTACTACTACCACCAATACCACCACCACCACCACCACTACCACTACTACTACCACTGCTACCAATACTACTACTACCACTACTACTCACCACCACTGCTCACTACTACCACCACTAATGCTAATGCTACTACCACTACTACCACTGCCACTACTGCTACTACTGCTGCTGCTGCCACTGCTGCCACCACTGCTGCCACTACCACCACTCACCACCACTGCCACCACCACCACCACCTACCACCACTACACTGCACCACCACCACTACCACTGCCACCACTGCCACCACCACCACTGCCACCATCTACCACCACCACTACCACCACTGCTGCTGCTACCACCACCACTGCCACCACCACCACCACCACCACCACCACCACCACTGCTGCTGCCACCACCACCACCACCACCACCACCACCACCACCACTGCCACTGCCACCACCACCACCACTGCTGCCACCACCACCACCACCACCACTGCCACCACCACCACTACCACTACTACCACCACCACCACCACTGCCACCACTACTACACTACCACCACCACCACCACCACCACCACCACCACCACCACCACTACTACTGCTACTGCTGCTACACCACTACTACTACCACTGCTGCTACTACTGCTACTGCACTACTGCTGCTGCTACTCACCACTACCACTACTGCACCTACCACCACTACTACCACCACCACCACTACCACTACCACTGCTACTGCCACTACTACTACCACTACTACTACTCACTGCCACCACTACTACCACTACCACCACTACCACCACCACCACCACTGCACCACCACTGCCACCACCACCACCACCACCACCACCACCACCACCACTACCACCACCACCACTGACCACCACTTATACCACCACCACCACCACCACTACCACTGCCACCACCTCACCACCACCACTACCACCACCACTACCACCACCACCACCACTACCACCACCACCACCACTACCACCACCACCACTACCACCACCACTACCACTACTACCACTACCACCACTACTACTACTACCACTACTACCACTACTACTACTACCACTACCACCACTACTACCACTACTACTACTACTACTGCTACTACTACTACTACTACTACTACTACTACTACTACTACTACTACTACTACTACTACTACTACTACTACCACTACTACTACTACTACTACTACCACTACTACTACTACTACTACTACTACTACTACTACTACTACTACTACTACTACTACTACTACTACTACTACTACTACTACTACTACTACTACCACTACTACTACTACTAATAATAATACTAATACATAATAATAATAATAATAATAATAATAATAATAATAATAATAATAATAATAATAATAATAATAATAATAATAATAATAATAATAATAATAAGATGGATGAGGTATAGCATTCCTTTTATAATTTCTAAGTCCCTGGGGCAGGCACGTAGCGAGACTTAAATTCAAGAGGAGGCAACTTCACAGACTACTGGTAAAATCCTGGTAATTGGGAAATTTTTTTATAATAATAATAATAATAACAATAGTAGTAGTAGTAGTAGTAGTAGTAGCCTACGTTTGAACTTTGATCTTAATTCAATTTCAGGTCTAGTTCTTTGTAAGCACAAACTAAAACTAATTTATCTGTTTCAAGAACTAACCAGTGCCGTCCAGAATTCTGTGAACTTCAGTTAGAAATTCGTTGGTCGTAAGGATGCTGCTCCAATTCAAACTGACATTGTTAAGTCTGCTTATCACAAGATTGGCCTTTGGTTTCCACACTCGTTTGGCCAGCTTCATACCCTTCACTTCCATAACCACGGCTTTAACCAGGATACGCGCAAGTAGCTGGATCGGTAGATCTTGAAGCTAAAGGTTAAAAGATATCGCATGTCTTTACACACTTCTTTAGAACTTATCGTCTTAATTTTAACAAATTGGAAAACCATTCAGCCAATTCAAATAAAGCCTATTTTTGAATATCAACGCGTTTAAGAAGCTTAAGCTCAGTTTAAAAAATGAGAACCAAATGTTCACAGCACCAAATGACTTACTTCTTACATCACAGCTGAAATTGGTTAAGTGACCAATCCAGAAGTTTATAAGGGAGGCTAGTAAACAAAGTCGTACCTATCGTTTCGTTTTACCTTACCTGGTATTAGGCTAATAAGCAGCATAATATTCCCCTTTTTTTCTATAAATCTTTGAGTTTTCATCCAGATTTTTCCATTGATTTGCATTTTTATGCCAATTTTGATCGGATTCCTCTCTGGAATGTGTTCTTGTGCTCATATAGCCTAAAGCTAAGCCTATGACTTAATAATTATTAGCGAGAAAGTTGCAAAGCAGATTTCGTTCAGCATACTGGATTCGTCGATCGTATAGAATTACATCGGTTAATGAAAACAACGAGGATTCGCTGAAGGAACACGATCGTTAATTTGCTTAAAACTTTTGTTAAGATGTATGTAGATTGAAACCATTGAGGGATGTGACGCATTTTGCCATAGTTGGTGCCTTCGCGTAAAATTATAAGTAGTATTAAATGTAAATAAGGGTTTAAGATTCTTTAGAATTTGACTAAACCGCACTTCTCAAGCTATCGCAAAACTTAGGCCTAGATCTAAACAAAATTTTACTTGCATTTATAATGCTATGAACATGTAGCTTACCGTTGTTTTGCTCAACGAACTGAGTTTTGCACGTTTAGCATTGTCTTTTTCTGGTTGGAATACTGCTGTAAGAAAAATCAATGCATATATGTCCAAAAGCAACTATTGACCTCGTTAATTGTATACAATTTTAGGGTTATCCCGTAGTTTAGGTTGGTAAATTATTTGAATGTCTTCAATGCCGTTCTTGACGTTGGTAAGTAAGCACTCTACCTATGTCCATGATAACTATCATCATTCCCGCTTCCATTTCATCGAGAATTTTTTTAAATCAATCCAGCTTCCATTTCATGAAAAAAATGACCCAAATTCTATTTAACCAAACAAATATTTTGCATCAATGGAACTTTTATAAAAGCAAAGAACTATTCTCGTGGGTCCAGCTTCTACTTACGGAAACAATTATTCTCATAATTCCAGCTTCTATTGCATCAAAAACTTAGTTTCATCAATCCAGCTTCTATTTACGGTAAAAATTATTTCCATCAATCCAACTTCTATTTAAAGATAGAAATGGTTTCATCAGTCCCACTTCCAGTTAGGGAAACAATTTATTTCCTCAATCCAGCTTCCATTTCAATTTGACGATATAAAATAATTTACCAACCTAAACTACGGGTTTACCCAATTTTAGTATTTAGCCAGTAATCTTATGTGTTAGTGCGTACTTTACTGAATATGCATGACTAAATAAAGGCTAAGCTAAGGTTTGGCTACATAACAGAAGGCTACCGTGTTCATCGCAGGAATATTCCTGTTGTTCTGTACTATAGTTCATGAACTGTAAAGCGCACTATTAAAGACTTCCTTGTATTAACTTACGATCTGAGCCTTCATTCGTTTCTTCGTCATTATTGGCATCAGCTGCTGTTCGTTTCTTCGGCATAGTATAAGGCAAGCAGTGGGCTGTGCAGAACAAACGTTGCTTCTCTTGCCACAATCAACGTAAATAGTGCAAGAAACACTAAATGGATGTACAGCACGTTAACGCTTAGGAATCGAAGGAGAGGAACAAAATTAGGTTAGGTTGCAAAAGTATACCGCCTAGGTCAAAAGTTTTAAACGAATTACAGGATATAATTTAATTAAAAGCAAAGTCAAAGATGTAAACTAAGTGAGCGAATCTTTCAAACGATTGATGACGTATCGCTACCATAAATCGTGACGTCACACAATGCAGTCAAAATAAGAAGATCATTACTGTGTCAAAATTAATAATAATTATAGTTGCTCTTATAAGAACTATTATTTGTATCTTTACTTTTATTGTATGGGGGCCTACAGAGTCCCGGGAGCTATGGGGTTGGAATTGGATCACACAACTTTTAAATACTGTTCATCCTCCGGTCATCCTCTAGTCCTCCCTTGTTCTAGTTCGATAAGCACTGGTCTTTTAGCTGAGCCACGATGCAGAACAGTTATGGGCTCGCGTTCATTCCACGCCTCTGCAAAAAGGAATGGAGTCCACTGCCACTCTCTCTTCGTACTTCAAATCACTTCCTTCATTCAAGAAGCTACTCAAAACTCACTATTTTCTCCTTGGCTTTTAAGGTCTTGAATTTCTAACTGCATCTTCTCCTTGCCTTGTCAGTTATGCCTTGACCTCGTATTTTGACCGAGTTAGTTTTTGTCTGGAGCACAGAAATGTAATGTGAACTGCTACCATTACAATGAGTCTTGTCTTCAATCAGTCAGTCAATCAATCAATCAATCAATCCTTTTATTGTTTCCAGAGAATAGTTTACAAGTAGGCTAGTGATCCAGAATAATCATTAATCACCGATCATAAGTTTGGAAATTTAAAACAGACCGATCACAAGATTATCTTATTAATTTTTGAGGGAAACAATCGAGTACCCAGAAGGGACTGAAGTCCCGCTAAGTTAGGGATGCCCGTGTACAATGTTAGCAGAGGGATGACGACTGAGTATACACAAATAGCATTTTCAGAAAAAATAAATAAGAATAACTAGCTTAACTAACAACACTTAACTAGGTCACTAAGCTAATTGTGGTAGAACAATGAATAACCATATTTAGATAACTCATTGACTATTGTCAAGGAGGTAGGCTCTGACCTCTGTTTTAAATATGGCAAGATTCGGAAGACTGCGCAGTGACTTCGGTAGGTTATTCCAGGCAGGAGGACCAGCGCATCTTATGGTAAAATGACGAGTGTTAGTGCGGGCATTGGTTCCATCAAAGTTATCGAGAGATCTTTTATAGTGAGAATGAGTGTCAGAGATCTTAGACAAGTAGCGACTGAAGATTGGGGAAGAGATTTGTTGGCGAAGCGATACATAAATTCACAAATTTGCAATTGATTTATCTGAGGGACAGTAAGTATTCGTAGTCTACTATATCTACTTGCAGTGTTAGTTATCAATGATCTCCCAGCAATACTACGTACAACTCGTCTGTAATATAGAAAGCCTATTCAGTCGAGAGGAATAATTGGAGGCCCAGGCGATAATTATTACTATTAGGTCAAGTAAGGGTAAATAAAGAGAATGATATAGTGTATGCAGAACTCTAGAGGGTAACAGGTAGGATACACGAGCCAGAATCCCCACGTTGTAGGCAACTTTAGTGGAAATGTTACTTATGTGATCATTCCAGGTTAAATGTTGGTCAATGTAGACCCAGAGGAATTTGGAAGAATTGACTTGAGCAATAGGAATATTGCCAATGGAGAGGATGGATTCAGTAGCGGGGACGGGTTTCCGATGTGATCGGAGCAGTTCGTATCAGGAAGCCAGTATAGTTATAGTTATTCGCATGCATTGTTTCAGACTTGTATAGCCTGGCCTGGCACATCTGACGCTAATAATATTGAACGACCAATATCAAACACAATTTCAGTGATAGGTTTAACTATAGAGGAATCAAGGTGAAGCTAATTAGTGCCGTCACTGTGATTACTTATACAAGATTACGTTTTGTGGCATAAATGTATTATGTAACAACATATTATTTCATGCGCTAACTACAATGAAGGCGAGACATGGGCCTAAACATGTGGATACATGTTATACGTAAATTGAAGAAAGTTAACATATGAAGGAAAGCCAATAATTTGTTATACAGTGCAAGTTAACAGAAGGTTTGCAGGTAAGCTTTTAAATCTCGTGAGCCTATTCATAAATTAATATGTGTTTATTTATCCAGTCCAATTTTTGTCTGTTCCAAATGCATATCTCTTTGTGTGTATGTCTGTATGCATGAATGTGTGTATGTATATATGAATGTAGGCATGTGTGTGCGTATATATATATGTATGTCTAAGCACACGGTTATCGCACCAGCACATCCACAGCTGCTGCAAACCTGTTGACGTATTAGGAGACAGATAAGGTCTAAGTACTAATTATAATTACTTATATCAGGGAAGTCATGGCTCGTGATAATTGCCGGAATCTCGTTTCAGGAAGAGACCACAAACGCAACATAGGCAAGAAACACCGGTTGAAAGCAAAATTTTCACACTTTTGTGGCCTCTCTATTATAATGTTCGAGTATTAAAACAACATCATAATGTGATAATTATAGAGTTTGCTAGAGTGTGTTAGAAAATGCTGAATATAAAACTTTTACGCACGTCTTATCATGTAATGAAACTAGGATTTATGGTGCCAACTGTTTTCCTATTTATGTGAAAGAAAACTTTTACGCTGAAATGACGATGCTGTATTTCTTGAGTTTTAGTTTGAGACAATGCAAAACTAGATTCAGACACATAGCTAGGTAACAGTGTCTGAATGTTGTGCATGCATCATTGCATCAAAAATCTACAAGACATGTTAATCCTTGCAGATTTATAATTTCGTAAGTGATATACACAATAAAATATCGAATATAATATAAAATGATTAATTACAATATGAAATAATAAACTAATGACAATAATGTTGTTTTGCCAGAAGTGCAATATATAAATATAATAATAATTATAGTTATTTATTCTATAATGTATATCCGATGTCATCGGCACTTCTCACAGGTGCAACATGAATATCGTAAAGTAAGTGTTGTAAAATTGTTTCTTCGCACATATCTGGGCATTTATATTGCGCATTTTGACCACTGTACTGGAGCAGTGTATCGTTACATCAGCATGCAGCAGGCTTTAACTGCGGGCTCATCTGCTCAGCAATTACCAATGTTGATATCTTTTTTCGCTTTTATAAGCTTACAAAATGTTCCTCACTGAAAATTGAGCATGCGGTTCGTTTGGGTTATTCCAAACGCTGGGTATATTGAGCGCAGTATCCGGATTAGCCGATGCAATTATTTCTACCAGTTTTGAGTGATGTGTTTGGTGATGTGCGTGAAATGTCTAACCGAGCTACTAGTACCACGTGTATGCATGCGATAAAAACTGTGCTTCAAAACGATTATTAGGATTAGGGTTAAATGGATTCTTCCTGTTGGTAAACATCCTGAAAGCAGCATGCATTCATTAACGTCGGAGGCAACTGTTGACATAAGCACATTGCACATTAACATTTCATGGTATCCATATGGGCTCTGTAAGGGCCTTATGTGGGAATAATTTATTAGTCTTAAATGGGCCTCATGTGGGCATGTTGGCAGGGCAACTCGCGGACGATAACCATTCGAGTGCTAGCCAAGCTCGAAATATTATTATTGTTCAATTACATGTACAGCATCAGGCAGCGTCTTGTCGACTTTTCCAAGTGGCTAATAACAGTGAATAACCAGGAGTTTAATCCATGTAACAGACGCGAAGGGCCACCAGCCAAACGCTCATCGATCAACTACGGAAGACCTCACTAGGTTTTTTTAACATTCATGTCGCCCCATGTTGGCGGATGAAGCTTGGCGCAGCGCAGCACAACTTCTGTGGTGTTAATTGTGATATAGACGTTATCAGTGCGTTTATGACATTAATGCAAAACATAATCCGAATTGTGGTCTTATCAAAGAGGAAGCAGGAGACACGAATTAGTCATTTCCATTTATGGCTAGCAACCTGTTTGATCCTGGACTTGGGAACTACGCGGAAGTACTAGCTTACGAGTTGAGCACAGGCGTTTAAGCGATATCTGCTTCCGAGTTCTCATTATTTCTATCAGTGACTCTCTTATGTGCTAACGTGTGGAGTCGTCCAAATAAAGGTAATTGAAGGCAAGTGAATTTGTAAGCAGTTTTTTTATCAGTTACGTTATCATGCCTTCTCTCAGATGTCATCATCATAGTCAACAGAGTCGTCGTTGTCTCATCATCAATGTACCGTCATGATAGTAGTCGTAATCACCATCGTCATCGTTATTGTTAAAACTCGTTTTGCAGTTAAAAAGAAATAGGCCTAACTATTACTCTAAAGCACTTAAAATTAGACAAAGAGCATTCAACCTAGTCAAAAGTAAATGAAGGGAGATCGTCTTGCTTTGGCGTTTGGATTTACAGTTCGGTTGTGTTTGATGAGAAAAGTTAGTGTTAACGTTGAGAGCTGTGTAATAGTAACCGCTGAAGTTCTCCTACAGTACGGTAGTTGTGAGTTTGTCGTTATGATAGAGCTCGCTTCGCATACGCCACTGCGAAGAATCCCAGCAAAACGTCGATAGCGCAACCTCAAAGTTAAAGATCATACATGCAGTGCTGCTAGGCTTTGATGCACTCGAACGTACAAGTCTACAGGGATAGCGTGGAAGAACTCAGATCAACGACTAGATCAAATCGGCAAATAGAAAAACTGCTTGGCTACTACAAATAGCTACCATAACATAGACATAGTTGGTGCTGCGGCAACGGACGAACGTTCAATTTAGCTCAAAAGAATTTTCAAAAACAATCAAATATAAAAAAGAAAAAATATTAAATAACAATAATTAAAATTAGGTTTAAAAAACAATAATATTTTAAATAGCCATTCATTTAAAGGAGCTCGATTTAGCGATTAATCTGTTGGTCACATAAGTATCCGTACATGTTAAGCCTTTTATAGGCCTACTATTGATCATGGCATTCTACTAAAACAATTGTCAATTTATGGAAATTGAAATACCCAACTTAAAAGGTTTCAAAGCTAGTTAGGAAACAAAATGCAACTAGTTAGTTGTAATGACGAAAAGTCTCCTCTAAAACTTATAAAATACGAGGTTCCTCTGGGCTCTATTTTAGGCCGTCTATTGTTTATTCTGTACCACAACGACCTACCCAATGTCTTGTCTGACCTGATCTTCTTATTATTTGCAGAAGATGCTGATATCTTCAACTCTCACTTCTCAATAAAAACATTAAGCAATCATACAAACACCAGAATTGGAAAAAGTAGCCGAATGGTTCCGTTCTAGTAAGCTAACCTAGATAAAACCAACTAAATTATCTTAAGAGCATAATTATAGAAAATCAATTCCTATCTCATACCCAAGTTTGTTTATCATGGGAACCCTTAGTAACCAATCATCTAAATTTCTAGGAGTTTATCTCAATAATAATAATAATATCTTTTCTTTAATAAGCGATTGACAAACGCACTGCGCTGTACATTTACATGTTATGCAATTCAAATCTTAACTACTAACAGAACAGACAGCCATGTAATACAACGGCGCTAATAGCAGCCTACAAAGCAAATCCGCCCAACGGGGGCTCGAACTCGGTACCTCTCGGTCTCTGTGCCAGCTGTTATCCAAAGCGCCACGGGCCCCCCTTCTAAAAAAATTGGAAAACCTAGGTATTCTGACGCAAAGATCTAGAATTCTCCCACCACAGACCAGAATCATCCTCTACTATACACTCATACACCCATCAATGACTTATTGTAATATAGTTTAGGCCTCAGCTTACAAGACGAATCTTTCTAAACTTCTCATCCCCAAAAACGGGCTATTAGATTTGTTGCAAAATTCCTAATGGAGCCAACACAAAACAGAATTTTTAAGCCTAAAAATATTAAAACCAGATCAGATAAGGCAGGTCCAGTTGGGATATTTATATACCGATTTACCCATAATCAACTACCAACGACCTATAGAGATTACTTCCAACCTAAGTCTGATATTCATAATCGTTGCTCAAGAAATACTAATCCTCCCAATGCTCCTTTCACCCGTAGAAATACTAGACTTACATCAATAAAATGTGCTGGCCAAGAACCTGCAATTCTATCCCCCATAGTATTCGCTCTGCACTCTCTCCAGCAATTTAGACTGGAACTTTCTACCCACATTCAACGAGGAGTGTAAAAATGGCCTTATAGTCAAACTTAACACCCCTGGAAATTACTACTAAATCATCGTAAACTGGGGTGTGTACTAGGGTGGTCAACGACCTTACCTTAGACCTTAGTCCTTCCACGCGCTTGCAGCGCATCGGGCGACACAGTTCCTCCATCCCACTCTGTCCTCCTCATTCCCCTCGGCCTCCTTCCATGTCATTCCGACGACGTCCAGATCTTGTATGACCGTGTTTCGCCAGGTCTTTCTCGGCCTTCCACGTTTTCTTTTCCATCCCGTCGGTGTCCATTCTAGTGCCTGTTTTGAGAATCTTTCATTGTCCGATCTGTGTATGTGACCAAGCCATCGCAGGCGTGATATCTTCAGCATATCCTCCAGTTTCTCCATAGATGTTCTCTTTCTTATATCTTCGTTCTTTATTTTATCTCCACGACACAATGGTAAAATTTCATCTTTAGCAGAACTGTGCTCCACAAGTCTAAATCTGTTCTACCTCTCCTAAGTAAGATGTGGACCAAATCTGAAGCAGATTGGAGCATTTTTAGAGGTCGCTCAAGCTCGCCAAACATTCTCTTGATAATACCATGGCATAATGGAAATTATTGACTGTTATCTACTCAAAAATATTATCAGAACCGCTTGCTACTATATTTTGAACTGACATTGTTTTAAACTGAAGTTTAGAAATACCAATCTAAGATTAGTAACTATTCTTTGATGTAGAATGCAAATGTTGGAATTTTTAAAATTGCTTTTAAGAACTCTAAACTTTTGTACTTTGTCAGATTTATTAATACATTGTTGAATTTTAGGAATTGAAGAGAGTTGACTGTAGAGTTTTTTACATAGCTCATAAACACAATAATGGCAGACAAGAAGCAGTGCTGAAGTTTGGCTGATAGAGAAGGGCACAGAAAAAACTGTCTGGGTCCCATCTTCCAACAAAGGTTCCATCCGACGATCATGCTACAAGAACCATGAGGAGAAGGTCACAGACTTGCAGTACTAGTCATAGGTGATGGAGAAGAGATATATACCGGGAGTCCAAAAATTGGCTGCAGAACTGGTAATGAACAAGCTGAAGCCTGCCTGAGGACTCTGGGTGACTGTTCTCTTCAGACTTCGGAGTGTAGTTCGTGGTATATAGTCTATGACATCACTGCCAGCAATACTCGCCTGAAGAATGGTGCCTGCACTTTTATTGAGAATTCGAATTAGCAAGAATTAAGCTGGATGGCTTGCCGCCATCATGTCATGGAACTTGCTCTTGCTGTTTCGGCTCTTTATCTGGACCTACTGGAGGGTCTGCCATTACTATGCTCAGAAGGTTCCAGCAAAGCCGGCCACACATTGACAAGGCGACAAATGAAGTAGCTTCCGACTACATCTTTGATGCACACACTTCTGCTCTTCGAGAAGAAAAAATGGTGAAATTCTGCAAGGCAGCTCTTGAAGGGTCACATCAGAGAGAAGACTATGAGGAATTCTTGAAACTCAGTTTGATCTTCCTGGGTGGTGAAAAGGGAGCAAGAGTTTCCTTTCGAGCACCAGAAGATTCCATCATGCACGTTGGATGTTGAAAGCCATCTTTAGCATTAAAATATTTGTTTCCAGCAGTTGTTCTCTCCAACTGCCAAAGAGAAGCACATTGTAAAGGAGCTACACTTTTTGTGAGCTTTTTTATGTTCGGTTCTGGTATGAAGCTCCTCTGCCTATAAGAGCACCACTCAACGATCTACTGCTACTGGAGGAGCTCAGTAAATATCTAAATATGAGAGTTGCAAAGGTTGCCTCGACTGCATTCGGTAGGCATACCTGGTACGTTTAAAAAATTTGGTCAGCCTGCCCTTGTTTGACGACAGAATTGTAGTGGATGTGAAACACTGATGGTGACAAACCTCCACCTTCCAGAGTCCATCAATTATGTGAAGTGCCTCGACGATCCTCCTGAACCCCTCAGCTCCCTTGACTTGCATCTTCCGTCACAGAGAGAACTACTGTCATCGTTGACATTATGCACTTGAATGAAAAAGAGAAAGAGCAAGGCTTCCTGGTAAAGGATCCTAAAGAATGATGCGATCATCACCCCTAACAGGACCTCCTAAAGGCAGTGTCAGTCATGACAGTAACTGTTATGAACGACTGTGCTTGGGAGAACCATTGGCTTGATGCAGCAGCAGAATTAATCGGTGACAAGCAGTGAAGAGCAGCCTTCAGCTCGTGAAACGCCACAGGAAAACCTACCCGTTCTGCTGTTAGGCCACACTGATGAAGATGACAGAGGACATAGACTGTGTTATTCAAGAAAAGTTCCAGTGTTTCCATAGCAAAATTGAACATTTTGGAACCTTTTCTTATTTTCATTGCTGCACTATAATGTTTTATTCCACCCCAATTTCTTTTTTCCGTTCTTAGTGCAGATTACCGATTTCATGCTCAATATGGTGAAAATACCCTGACCTTGAGCGACCTTTAAATTCTAATCAATCTCTCTCAAATTTGGTAGAGGTAATAGTGGGCAGCCATAGAACAAAAGGAGGGTTGTGTTTTTGGACCACCCTAGTGTGTACTTGTTATTTACTTGTCCATGCCGTTGCAATGTATATGTTACAAGGAATATATATTTTCAGAGAATATGTATATACACTGAAATGTTCAGGGTACGCGTATATTTCCTGATTCACACAGGGAAAATATATATTCCCTGAATAAACCAGGGTATATACATAAACTCTGAAAATTTAAAGTGATTTCTATACACGTACTCTGAGCAACTTTTCATTTGAATCCAGTGCCATAAGCAAGAATTTCCGGCCATAACACTAACATCAGTCAAAAGGAATAATCAATAATCGATGGAACTACTCAACTGTGACGTCAAAGATATGCACATTGCTTGGCTAGGGGACAATAAATTCACTGAAGTTGGCCTGAAATTCATACAATTTAGCACTAGTTGCCATAATGGCATCAAGCAATCGTTCGGTGGAAACACCCGGGTTGGACTTCGGTCGACTGCTCCACATAGCACCGATTACAGCTTCGTCCTCAGCAGCAAACATCACACAGACTACTTCGAGTGTTTTGGGTACAGCAATGGACATCACACCGACGACATCCAGCTGCTCTAATCCTAGCATAGACACCGCTCCAGCGTCATGGGAAGTGGTAGTAGAACCAAATGAGAAAGAAATAACAATTCAGAGAGAACGAGCTCGCGAGTCTTTGATCCAGCAAGCAGAGCGAATAGTGAAGCGTAATCGTGTGGTGCATGCTCCTGGCCAGCCACGAGATAACGTTACGGTTTCAATTCCAATGATTGATAGAGGCCGAGGTAATCCGAGAAATATCACGGAAGTGATTGCAGACCGTAACGACGACAATATGTATCGGATTTATCTCTGTGTGCAGAAGGTTCTGCAGGATACTGAAGTCAGAGTTTCGTTAAATGTAAATGGAACCGGCAGATGCCAATCAAACAGCTGTAAATGCTTCAAAGCTCGTGTGAAATGTAACAGTATATGTCATGCGAGTCCACCATGTGACAGTATAATTATATCATGCGAGTCTATCCTATGACAATATGACTTGAATAATTAATTTGTTTAAATTCAGCAATACCCTGAAACTTTTCAGTGTATGTGTATAGAAATCTCATTCAATATGTTATTGTACGTGTTTCAGGGTATAGAAATCACTTGAAATTTTCAGGGCATATTATAATACCCTGGTTTTTTCAGGAATGCATACATTCCCTGTGTGAATCAGGGAATATGAATGTACAATTTTTACATATTCCCTGAAAAAACACATCTCTGTAATACATAACTTGTTTCCTTACCTCCTTTCACTTTCATTTATAATAACTTTACGATAGTTAAGAATTTACTGCTAAGTTTCTCACATCAGGGTTAGGGTTGGGGTTACCGAATTAAAATGCAGCGTTTGTTTGTGTTTGATATTACCAGATTCCACGGTGATTAGAAGAAGTACTAGAAAATGTTGATACAGTATTTGTTTCTTGTCCTGCTCTGCGTCGAAGTCGTCTCTTCAGGTGAGTTTAGCATCTAAATATTTTTCGCAATTTCTTTTAGTTAGTTTTTATTTTACTGGCTAAATATTCTCGGCAGACTAAGCAATACCAAATAACACCGAATCATAGAAGGCAGTATCTAACAATGTAATGACTTAAATGTATCTTCACCAAGTGGGAATGCTTCCCACACTATTTAGTAACTATTTTCCTGTGAATGCCGTAATGCATGATCATAGCACCAGATTGTATAGTATTGTGTTTAAGCATTTGTAAAGCGTCTCTAGTAGGATGAACGGTTCAGAAACGTTCCCAGTGCGCAAGGTGCCGCGAAAAGAAGCAGGTTTTGAGAGAAGCGAAGGAAGAAGAGAGACTGATATATTGAATTGTAGAGCGAATAGAAGGAGATAGAGCATTCCAAGGAGAAGGACAAATTGAAGCAAAGGATCGAAACTGAGCCATAGGAGCTCTAGTACGGAGGAACCAATAGGTCAAGTCTATTGAAGGAACGTAGTGAGCGGTTGGAGGAAGCAAGGTTAACAAGGTGGTCTGTCATGAGGCCGAAGTATTACGTCAAACAGATATTTCGGGGCAAGACCCCTTTGAGCCTTGAAGATAAGAGTAAGGATTTTAAATTGTTTTCGAGTATGGAGAGGGAGCCAATGAAGTTCATCAAACATAAAGAAAGCGATGTGCGAGTACCAGAGAAGGCGGGTTATCAGTCTAGCAGCTGTCTTGAGCACCGACTGAAGAGGAGAAAGAAGAACAGTAGCCTACATGAAGACCAATAAGAAAGGAATTGCAGTAGTCTATCCGAGAACATATGAAAGCATGAACTAAGGTAATGAAGATGAAGGATGATATAAGCAGAACTATCGAAAAGAAGAAGTCTGTAGAATAAATGTCCGACACTTTTCCTTTGGAGATAAAAGACCACAGTTATGGAATCCTATTAATACCGATATATGCGAGCCCCATTCACTAATAGCAACTAAACGCGCTAATAAAAGTATTTGATTGATTTGTACTGACTTTGCATTTACTAACCATTGTTAGTCACTCGAACAGTATGTTTCATGGTCTAACTGTTGGACATACATGTATACGATTACTGTTGGCTACATCTTGTTGACGGATGTTTTAACTGCTAATATAATAAGGGTACTTGATTACTGAGTCAGCTTCTTCTCCTCATTGAATCGTTTGCTACACTAGATTCATTGATGAACAATAATTCAGAGATGTTGTATATAATTTTTTGAATAACTAATTGATTTAATGCTGGGAATGTCCAAAGCATGTGTCTTCCTATTGCGTATAACTTACTGTATTCATTTGTATTGTTCAAAGTTTGTTATTCAGAATAAATAAATATAAAATTATATGTTCAACTTGATTAGATAGCATAAATGTGTGGATACAAGCAAGGCGTTTTAATTTAAGCTGTTTCAACGCTACGGCCGCTTTAAGCCATCACTACAAAAACTGCTAAAATATGATCTTTACCGCGAAATCTTTTTTTATTGCTGGTGATGTCAGTATATTCCTACTTTAGCACTAATTATACCACCTGGAATGCAACGGAAAAACCAGGGCGAAAGCTGTACATTTCAGTGGACAGTACAAGGGTCTCTCACAAATTACTCCGTCTACAAGATCCCTGAAAGATCCTTGAGTGCAAACGCAAATCATGCGCGGGATGTCGCGAGCGGAATAATCAGTCTTACCATTCGGAACATTCAGTTACAGGATGCAGGAAATTACTCCTTATCAATAAACGTAGGAACTTCTACTACAACAGATAATGGTGCCTTATTGTTCGTTTATGGTAAGTTACGCTGTTTTATTCATTCATTCATTCATTCATTCAGATGATTTATATAACGCCCCTTCAAAACAACCTACTCAGAGGCGGTCCCAGCCAAACACTCCGGCGAGTTGTTTTATTTATAAGTTCACAGTTTCCATCGTGGTATCAAGATCTCATACGTTTACTTCTTCAATCTAGAGCCCTTTACTTGAGGTCTTCATTTACGTTTTAGTTTCTTGTTCGAATCCTGAACATAACAAATTCTGTAGTTTTCTACAAAATCTTTTGAAGAAATGTAACTTTATAATTTTAAGTTGACAGGAAGAAACGGATCTTTCTGTTTAGTCTATGACATTATGTGTCCATGTATACTGTGTAGGCTTCTTATTAACCTGGAACTCAGCATGGGAACGTATCAAAGTATCAGTATTCCCTCGGACCCATTTCGTACATCTAATTTTATTCAGAGATAGATTGTCAGGTGAACTGGTGTGTGTAAGATATGTATTCAAATTCCACTTGTCAAATAAATCAAAGACTCAATACCTGCTTAATGAGCTTCTTGAAGTGCTTAAAAACCATTCGAATAGGTCGTGAATCTGTAACGTCAAGTCGCAAGGGTCTCTAACAAGTTCGCTTGAAGTGGCTGCATATGAATTCGCGATTACAATTACCATTACGATTGCATTTAATAATTTTCAGGTGCTACCAAAAGTCTCATCACCCAGGCTAATGGGTCGACCCCAGCAACTGAAGGCAGTAGCGTTGAACTGACTTGCCAGGTGACATCAACGTCGTTACCAGCATCATATCGACCAAAGCTGTACTATTTCTGGCGCGTGGGTGATATTCCAAGTCTCCAGAACATTTCCAGTGGACCAAACGGTGACTTACTCGTTGGATACAGCATTAAAAACCAGGACAGGACCTTTGTCATTGATTCGGTTCAATATCGCGATCGGGAAATAAGATGTTGGGGACAAGAAGAGGGAACATCTTACACGTGTTGCTCTGCAATTCATACCTTGGAACTCCACTGTGAGTATCGACAAAAGAGACATTTTGTATTTAATCACGATACGGTATCACAATAAGAAATTAAATGCATAGGCGAAGCAACAATTAAAACTTCTCAGTATTCCCGGGCTCATGACCATATCATTCCTCCCGCAGATAATTTCATGAGTAAAACTTTCATCACTAGGATGATATTATTATAAGGTATGATCAAGATTGGCTGACATTCTAAGATATATATATGCGGGACTATGAAGATTGTGCACCAAGGTGCGGTTGGCTATTGGTTTATTAAGGATATTGCCACTAACTTACTTGATGCGAAAAACGTTTATTGTCAGGAAACTTTATACTTTTTAACTGTGCATGTTTATAAGATGTCTGTACACCAAAGTGCGATTAGCAATTGGTTAATAAAGAATATACTTACTTACTTACTTTTTACAAACGGTCTTCAGTACTAGTTTGTAGTTATCTGACCTTTGCCTGCTAAATGACGATGACCTTCTTGTTCTTAATTAATTTTGGCGTATCTTTGGCTAGCTTATTGCGTGTCTTTGATTAGTTTCTATTTGAGTGACGCAGCGTGATTCTCGTTAACGATAACGGTAACGAAAATGTTCGTTAACGAAAATAAAATGATTTCATTAACGATAACTATTGCTATGACTAAAAAATATCATTAACTATAACTATGACTATAACGAAAATAGCACTAACGAAATTCATAAGTGTTTTCGTTAATACAAAAAACTTAAGTGCAATATCGACAAACACGAGAACGTGAAAATGTGCTACAACTAATGGCCTTTGTTATCTCCGGATTTTGGATTTGTGAATAATAATATTACTATCCCAGTAGTAGTGGCGCGTTTCTATAGCGATTGCGACACAGGCTGAATGAGGCAAATTCAAAAACTTAATAGTCATAGTAATCTTGTAGTCGAAATGTCTCTAAAGATCTGAGCAGCCGCAATTGTGGGGAATTTCAAGTACGAATCAGTCACAAATAAAAGTTCGAATATCATCATCGTGGTTGGTGTTAATGAGGGAAAGTTATTTGGCACGGAGACGCAAGGTTGTCACAAACCCATCAATGGCTTCATTAGGGGCCTGAGAACACTTCCAAAACTGAAATCGTTCAAAAACCACATTTTTTCTTGGCGAGCAATAATCTTTAAACTTTGCTTTAACAGCGTCGATTTTGTCTTTGTCCACTTCCGGTTCAAATTTGAACGTGCTGAACACAAGCAGTCCTTAGTCGCCAATCGCATTCAGGAACATTGATACTTGAATTTTGTCCGGAAGCTCATCGTAACGAGAAGCAAGAAGAAATAAGTCAAATTTCTGTAGCCATACCGTTCCAAGCTTCTTCTAGATTTCCGCCATCGAGTTTCAACGCAGCGGGCGGTTGAAATCCTTTGTAGTATGCGTCGGCCATTGTACTAATATACGGCTGCAACTCTATGTTTAAAAATCCTCAAACCGTCCACAGAAGTTCGTATAATATTTCTTACTAGAATTAACTGTCGACTGCGCCATGTAACATTTGCTTAATGTTATTTAATCAAGTTTAGACAACTTTCAAAGCGACCAGACTATAGCAAAGTAGTTGCAAAACAATTACTGGAAGAAGTATAACCACTATGCAAGTTAATGATTCAATGTCAATGTTTTAAAAATACATTCGTCAGGTGGCAATAAGTCAGAATATCAGTATTTCCACAGTTTTAAGATGAAAAATCGATGTCTACGTTCAGCAGATGGCGAAAGTAAATTTGCAACTAGTCGAGAACAAAATCTAAAATGTATTTAATTTATAAACAAATTAATAAACATACAAACAAACAAACGGAAGGCCAAACATTGAAAAATATGTATAAGATATACGCCCCAATCTTGCGGGTTTTTCCTTTGGGCAAGCCTGTTGCTCCCATGCAGTTACAGTTATCATAATCTACTATAAAATTGTTACTCACTTGCTTCTTGGTAGCAATAAATGAATTGAATTGAATTGAATATAATTATAATTTTATACACGTACAACCATAAAGCATTACTGACTGACATCGACCAGGCGACACATTGGTAAATTATCCTGTGAATTTACGTTGGTTAATGCCTTTCTTTGCTAAGCCTCTGTTAAACGATTGCTTTCAAACTATGATTTAGTGCAAAACTATAGTAGGAAGTGATACAAGCGTAACAAGCCTTTAAAAAATCTTTCTAATGAGAGTCAAGCAACTCGTTAATCATAACTTCAGGGTTCTGAATCCATGTTTTAGGTTTCACTCTGTTGCAAAAGTGATTGTCTAGATTCAGCAGGTGAAAGTGTCTACAAATGATGCAAATTGATCTTTTGCGCTTTAGATCGACCGCAAGTTTTGTCACGTAGCCCACCAAACGGGAGATTTCATACTGATGTCGGTAATCAAGTTCAACTTAGTTTTATTGTTGACGCAATTCCAGCGACAACATCAGGGACATGGATTTTTGTCAGCACAGATGGAATTGAAACGTCATTACCACCGTATGATGCTGATGACTATTATTCTTTGTCGTTTAACCTGACGTTGCAGACATACTATGGAAATTACACGGCCACTGTAACCAACAGCATTGGATCAACGATAGAAATATTTCAGGTTCTACCTCCAGGTCAGCAGATCCTACGACGTAATGTTTACTTGAAACAGAGGAAATGTTGAATCCTGTTTTATTTAGTTTTTCCATAATGCACAAGCATAGCAAAGTGCCTGGTCCCAAACTAAATGCATACATAAGCTCCTACAATTGCGAATTGTTTAGTGTCTACTAGTCACACAGAGGGAGGCCTGCAATTAATTAATATTCATGTGACATTTACCTAAAACATGAAGCTCCACAACTTAATTTGTCTTTATTTCTTGCCCAAAGTTTGCACATTCAAGTCTTAAACAGCTAGCCTAAGTTTGCTTGATATAAAATTGTCTGCGATGAAAAGGCTTGATGAATTAATTAAACGGTTTCATTCAGCAAAGGCTCGAACTTGTCACTTACTGAATCGTAACAAGTCAGATAACATGTTGCAAAATAAGAGTACTTTTATACAGAAAACAAGACCAACCTGATTTCATCAATTCAATTTGTTTTACAATTTATCAGCGCCATCCGATCCGCCATCTCACTTCAGAGTTGCATACGCTACACACAGACAAATTCTCCTTTACTGGAACTGCATGTCGTTCAATGGTCGCCAACAAACTATATCAGTCCAACTTAAAGAAACTGCTAGCAACACAGAAATAGAGGCACTGAATAACACTGTGGCCGATACGAACTGTTACAATTCAACCAAGGCAACGCTATTTGAAAATAGCATTCGACCTGAGACAAGTTACGTGGTCAGCATCTGGTCCAGTAATGCAATTGGTTCCAGTGATATCACGAAGTTGGCTGTGAAAACTCCGAAAAGATTCAAATTAGTCGTTTCCCCTAACACCATCGCAATCAATGGAACTCAGGCCACTATCAACTTCAGTCCTTTGTACGGAAATATGACATACATTTCGGTAACGTGCTGCTCGGAATCAACTGGCATTTGCAGTTCCAGCAATTACTCCATCACTAACGCCGTCTACCGAGTAGTTTTTAGCAATCTACCAGATGGTGATGTATATCTCTTCGACTTCACTGTATATGGCGGTGAAAGCAGATATTATTTGACGATGGTGAAAGGCATAAGAGTGTCAAGAACGGGAGATGACGGTGAGTTTTAAACCCATTTTGTTGTTCAAATAGTTTAATTTCTGCATCTAACTATTCAACAGTAGTTTGACGGTTCCTTCAATTTTAAAACTCACTGTTCTGGAAATCATCTTGGATGGTAGAGCCTCCTTTGTTTCAAACATGCTATTTAACAACCATGCCATTTCAGAATTAGTGTTTAAACTGCAGACATCATCAAGAAACACTGCTGACAATAAAGAAAGCCTTTGCTCATAGCGCGAGTGTATGATTTCCTTGAACTGTGGATCTTAAGGTAGCAGCTGAATATGATTCAAGTTTTCTTTGATGAAAGTGTCTTAAGTTACGTACAGATTATGGGTTCGATGTATATTCAAAATAAATAATAATATTTGTTTAAATATAAAATCTTTTTGTTGTTCATCGTAACTGCAGCTAATTGCTATGCGACCTGGATGACTGTATAGCCCTGTTAAATAACGCATCAATGATAGAAAAATGATGAAAATTATCATAAAAAAAGACTGAGTCTCTTCTGGGTGCTCATTGTCCTCAACTTACCAATAATATTCAGATGAATAAGGCTATGATGTATATCTTACTTATAAAACGTAAAATATGACATTCTATGCTATGCTATTTCTTGTTTTTTCTTGCTTTGGATCAATAAATTGAATTGAATATTGATTTAAATAGAAGGAAATTGGTTTGAATTAATGTTCATCGAGTTACTGTCTATAGTTCAACCATAGGCTGATTGTCAGATGTTAACCGATTCTAATTCCAGATGACACAACTCCGTGGCTCATCGCTACTGTTGTCCTGGCCATACTGTTGCTAATCGCTGTCCTGGCCTTGGTTGGTAGTTTGCTGTTCTTCCTGGTTAAGAGAAAGCAGCCTCGCCCGGATCCTCCGAAGCTCCCGGCTATCGAAGAGAAAGCGCCACTACCAGAGGTATCTATGCCGTAGCTTCTCTGAAGGAGAATGCTGGTCTGTGGTCTAGGTCTGATCTAAGAACTTCTATAGCGCCGTTATCGTAATGCAAATGGCACCAATCGATGGTTATTCGTAGTGGTTCCACGATATTTTCCACAGGAAATGCCTCGATGCGACAATCTTTATTGAGCCTGTATCGATTAATTTTGAAACTCAAAACTGAAATGTTTAGGAACACGCATTAGATGGATAGGTATTTATTTATTTGTCTTTTAGAACATCTTTTAGCCGCTGCAGCAATTATACTGTCTAATGGCTTTTGCCTTAACCCTTTACAGCCCATGGGTCCAATTGGACCCATGGATTTTTAGGACTGTAGACTGCACAGAAACAGCAGCGGACTGAGCTGGGAACTCCCATTGGGTCCAAATGGACCCTTGGCCATTATTGTAAAATATATTGCGATAAATCTTTTTTTCGGGTAGTTATTACTTATTTTACATGGGTATGACACGGGGCATCTGAAAACAATTTGGGCTGGAAAGGGTTTAAACTTTGTCCACTGTAGTTCAACCGAATATCATAATAAAGTAAAATTTGTGCAAACTCGTAGGACATTAGGCCAGAAGTAGTCGAATTGTATATATACTTGTGGTTGCACCTTTGTCTCATTTAATCTGCCTGCCTTAAAGTTATGCGGGACACGATATCAAATTCGTTGTAAAGCGTAGTGTGTGGATTCGAGACACTCTGAGACGTCGCCAGTATTGTATTATATTGTATCTATAAATTTATATAGCGCCTCTCGCAGTGCACACCAATCCGACAGTGTAGGCACCTTGAGGAAGTCCTTAACGCACATTTCCTCAGGCCATTTACTCGCGCAGCGTCGGCCTTAGCCTTTTGGCCGCCCTATGCAAGCTGAAATTTGTCGGCCTGTGGCCACCTCGAATGACGATCAATGCCGATGAAAGCTTAACATGGTACATTCAAAAATCATACCTTGAATTCTCAATGGTGACTGGTATGCTAAATTATATTATCATTAATAAAAATAAGAATTAATTATAGAAGGCATTATCAAATGTGGCGGTTCCCCAAATTTGACGGCCCTATATATATACGGTCGCATAGGTCGCATACTGCCTAAAGCCGATACTGTATTCGTCCTTTGTCGTTGGACAGTGGCAATTAATAAATGCAGAAACATTAATAGTAATAAATGTCCGTCGAATTTGTCTGATTATGATAGCTTCCCAAAAGACCTTTACCAGAGAGGAAATCAGAGAAGAAATCAGAGGGGAACTCTGAGAGGAAATCTGAGAGGAAATCAGAGAAGAAACCAGAGGGGAAATCTGAGAGGAAATCAGAGAAGAAATCAGAGGAGAAATCTGAGAAGAAAGCAGAGAGGAAATCAGTTCTGTCCGTGGCTCAGAAGCCACCCCCAGTAGATGACGGTGCTGAAGGAGAAACTTATGAGTGCCCAGATGCACCCAAGTCACCAGATGACGACTTCTACATGCCACTCAACGAAAAAGTGAACGAAGAACCCACCAGAGCTAAGGTTCTCTTTCTTTATTGTCTGTATTTTCATAAATGAAGGACCACATTTTCCATTCTTGCAGTCGATATATATCCACGCGTCGTTAATGTTCAATATTGCTGCAAAAGACGATAAAAACATTACACCTCGTATGATGAATAAAAACACTGATTAGTGCTCTGGTCCATTTAATGCTCCGTGCCAATTACAAACTATCCACTAGACATGATAACCGCTAATGGGTTTGCATGATGACCTAACCGAAACTTACCTTGATTCAGTAAGCTATGCTTCAGTTACCTTTTTAAACCAATGTACATGTATGTTAGGCCTACTTCTTGCGTTGTGACAACAAGAAAGCTCTATAATAAATGAAAATTTTATATACATATATATGCATATATATATACATAATACATATATATGTATATTTAGAAATAATATATGGTACAATTCTGGCTTCGGTGACCTTTTAAAACCAATGTATGTTAGGCCTAATGGCGTTGTGACAACAAGAAAGCTCCGATCGTAGACGAAAATTATACATTACATATAGTATTCTAGCGATATATTGTTTTGCTTGAAAAGTATTCGACTGTAGTTTCTTATTTCTTCGTTTTATTTTTCAGATAAATCAATACTCTTGAAGAATCCACTCTGATATTCGAAGAGAGGAGTTCAGATGCGAGAAATTATTCAGAACATGTATCTTCTGTATAATGCTAGATATAAACTTTCTATTTGCTTATCTCTTGACTGAATTTATTACCGTTTAAACTGCGCAAATGTGTCTAAAAAGATATAATGTCTCCTTTCCTCATGGGACGAACAATGCCGCATACGTTCTCGATTTGTTTTTGATTAATGAATTACGTAATTGTATTGTATTTTTGTATTTGAACACTTGTTATAGCGCCCCAACCAGATTTCCCATTCAGAGGCGCTCCCGACTACTGCGCGAACGCTGAATCGGAGTTTCACGCCGAAGCGCATGAGCAATTGCGAGTGAAAGACTTGCCCAGGGTCCCTACGCGGCGAAGGATCCTGAGTGGCCGAGTGGGTTGGTGCCCGCTCGCCGCGTCGGCGCCCCGGGTTCGCTTCCCGGTCGGGTCGGATTATCAGAGATTAATTTCTCGGATCTTTACTGCGGGTGGCTCGGTCGCATTATAAACGTGGAGTACAATACAACACACAATACAACACAACACAATACAACTGGGGCGCGGTGGTGTAGGGGTATGTTCGGTGCCTTGCAGCTGGAGGGTTGCGGTAATAATCTGAAATCTGAGGGTTGTTGTAATAATCTGAAAGTGCTTAGAAAATATGCTATTAACTATGTTTTATCTTAGTCCTAGTTGAATCTTTTAACAAGTATGATTATAACTTGGGCCATACTTTTTCATAACATGCTATGCATAGTTACGTAGAATATACGACGCTGATGTTTAAGTCAGTACTAAATGAATGTCAAATTTCTAAATGAACTACCATGCTGATGCAGACAGATTGGTGCATACGGCAGCAAAATGACTTAATAAGGACAAGCAACATCGCGAGGAAACAACTCAAATGACTGAAAACGCCGAAGTAAAAAGGCGCTATCAAATAAGATACCAGCATACGTACACTTATATGTCTGCGCGTGTATGTATATGCACAATTCTTTCGTTGTACGGTATATGTAGGCCTATCAAGCGGATGGAATGTTTATATCTGCCTGTTACACTGCATGATATATACTAATATATTACTGGGCAGCTTTCGAAAGTGTCTGATGACTAATATATTTTAATGACTTATTAGTAGGCCTATCTATATACTTTAGTGCATTTGTTCCAAGTATACTTTGTCTAAAGTGCGTAAAATAACTAATATTAATTAGCAGCTTCTATAGCGATTTATAGAGTGTTTTACGTAAAATGTATCAACCATTGACGTATAAAATCGGACCAATATCTAGAAGATCATTCCACTTAGGTTGAGACACTGGTACAGTAGGACTGTCTATGGTGGATAAGCTCGCAAAAATACTTTCAGTACTAATAATTACGAACTATGCCAAAACCCAAGCAAAATTGTTGTGCTATTTCGATCTCAATTTATTTATCGTTTAACAAAGAATGAACAACAGGAGAATTTAATAAACTGACACTTTTTCCAAGTAAATACAAAGAATAAAAGATCCAAAGATACAAAGAATAAAACGATAGATTCTATCGGTAGTTAGCTGTTGCAATCTTGGTCATGGGTAAATTGTTTCATATATAGACCATAACAAAAGTAGCAACTGCAAAATGTAGATATTGCAGCCTTTTCAGCTTTTTAGTTAATTAAATATTTTACCTTGCTTGAAATTTAAAGTTTTATGTCGTGGTCTGAAAATACACTTGTCTAGGGTCCTAGAGTTTGCTAGAGTGTGTTTGATAAGGATGATTTACCTTGTTACCTTGTGCTGTCAGTTCCCGGAACTCTAGCGACCTTCATGATCAAGCCTCTCCATTTCCTTCTGTCCGCCGTCGCATCTCTCAGTTCTGCCAAATTCATTCCAGTTGTTTCATGTATGGATGATTAGAAAACGTTTTACGCAGGTCTTGTAGTGTAATGAAACTATGGTTTATAGTGCCGACAGTTTTCTTGTTTAAGTGAAACAAGGATGGGGATTCCGTAGCATGATCAAGCGGGTTTGTATAATGAACTTCTCGTTTAAAAGAAAACTAAAGAAAGTCTGTTATTCGGTTATTTGCCGATTCCTTTAATGGTGAAATCGTTGAATCGGATTTAACACAAGAATTCCCCTAAGTTGCCCTTAGCTTTTTTTAACTAAATGATCACTAACAGAGCTAGACCTCGGTGAGAAAATCTGTATGATTTCTAAAAGCTTTTATTTATTTTATTCGTGAACGTAGACGCTTTTTGAATCGCGAAGGCTGCAGGCAAGAGAAATTTTGTATTATCAGTTTAAGATTAAAATCAGACTCCGAAAGGCAGTGTGTGTGTGTGTGTGTGTGTTGTGTTTGTGTAGGTGTGCGTAGGTGCGTGTGTGTAGGTAGGTAGGTAAGTAGGTAGTTAGGTAGGTAGGTAGGTAGGTAAGTAGGTAGGTAGATAAGTAGGTAGGTAGGTAGGTAGGTAGGTAGGTAGGTAGGTAGGTAGGTAGGTAGGTAGGTAGGTGTGTATGTGTGTATGGCCATCTGTTAAATTGCTTGTGAAAATTTGGGGGAAATTTTTGGCCATCGGACCATAGCAGCGGAACATTTGGCTCCAGCTGGGTTCACACACCGACAGGAAAAACACTGACCAGTCTCGTAATGTACTTGGTCTTCTTTAAAGTAGCCACTAAAATAAAGATAATTATAATAGTCAGTTTAAATAGTATCGTAACTTGCACAAGAAATAATATAATCGTGTTGTTTAGAGTCAGATTAAAATCAGCTTTTTTTTTCAAAGTCATTTCTGCTTCTGTCACACTAAGAAGGCAGTATTTGGCCCTAATTGGACAACACGGTCAAATCTAGACCTAGCAGAAGTTTCATGCTACTGTAAGAATGCTCAAGGAATAAGTCGATGGTCGCTACTAAGCAAATCGTTCGTAAGCCAAATTCCAGAACGAAACAAAACAGGCTACTGAGGAAATGAGTTCTGAAAAATATGAGTTTTTAGTCGAGGTCTGAGGCCAGAATGGACTGTTGAGCGAAATTTTGCCTGAGGAGAATTCCCAACGTCCATAGGGCCGCTACTGTGATTATTTATAATACATTACGTTTTTAGGACATAAATGTATTGTGTAAAAAATATATTATTTCATGCGCTAACTACAATGAAGGCGAGACATAAATATATGGACACTTAATATTATTATGTAGAAATGAAGAAAGTAAACATAGTAAGGAAAGCTAAAAATGCATGCAGTGCAAGTTAGAAGAAGGTTAGTGGGTATACTTTTAAAGGTCATGAGCCTATTAATTAATTAATTAATATGTGTAAAATTAATCCAACAAAATTTTTGTCTGCTAAAATGCATATCTATTTGTGTGTATGTTTGTATGCATGAATGTGTGTATGTATGTATGAATGTAGGCATGTGTATTTGTATGCATGTCTAAGCACACAGTTATCGCGCCAGCACGTTCACAGCTGCTGCAAAACTGTGGACCAAATAGGAGACAGACAGGATCTAAGTAGATCTACTAATTATAATTACTTATATTAGGGAAGTAATGACTCGTGATAATTGCCGGAATCTCGTTTCAGGAAGAGACCACAAACGCAACGTAAGCAAAAAAAACCGGTTCAAAGCAAAACTTTCAGACTTTTGTGGCTCCTCTATAACAATGGTCGAGTATTAAAACAACAGCATAATGCGATAATTCTAGAGTTTGCTAGAGTGTGTTAGATAAGGCTGAATATAAAACATTTTATGTAAGTCTTGTAGTGTAATGAAACTATGGTTTATAGAGCCTACTGTTTTCTGATTTAAGTGAAAGCAAAATTTAAAGCTGAAATGTCGATGTTACATATTGTGTTTGAGACAATGCATCACGAGATTCAAACACATAGCCTGCTGTGTTTGATAATAAACCGATTGAATATTGTGTATGCATTAAAATTCTGCAAGACATGTTAATCCTTGCAGATTTAGAATTTCTTACGTGATATAAACAATAAAATATCGAATATAATATAAAATGATTCATAAAAAATTATGAAATGATAAAATAATGACAACAATTTTGTTTTGCCAGAAGAGCAATATATAATATAATACTGAGTGGCCGAGTGGGTTGGTAGCCCGCTCGTCACGTCGGCGCCCCGGGTTCGCTTCCCGGTCGGGTCGGATTATCAGAGATTAATTTCTCGGATCTTTACTGCGGGTGGCTCGGTCGCATTGTAAACGTGGAGTACAATACAACACACAATACAACACATCACAATACAACTTTTGGGCGCGGTGGTTTTAGGGGTATGTTCGGTGCCTTGCAGCTGGAGGGTTGCGGGTTCGAATCCACCTCAAAGTCGCCGCGTAGGGACCTAGGCAAGTCTTTCACTCGCAATTGCTCATGCGCTTCGGCGTGAAACTCCGATTCAGCGTTCGCGCAGTAGTCAGGAGAGCCTCTGAATGGGAAATCTGGTAGGGGCGCTATAACAAGTGTTCAAATACAATACAATACAATACAATTGTAATATAGAGGCCTATATATATATATATCTGATGCTATCGGTACTTCTAACACGTGCTATATGAATATCCTAAAGTAAGTGTTGTAAAATGTTTCTTCTTACATATCCGAGCATCTATATGGTGCATCTTGATCTGTTTTCAACTGTACTGGAGCAGTGTATAGTTACATCAGAAGGCTACATGTTTTACTGCGGGTTCATTGGCTCGGCAATAATTAACCAGTGTTGATACAATTCGCTGTTTTTGCGAAGTATTATCTTACAAAGTGTTCCTCGTTGAAATGTCAGCACGCGGTTGGTTTGTCATCTCAAGTCCTCGATGTTCGGGTTATTCCAAACGCTGGGTAAATTGAGCGCAGTATCCTGCTTAGCCGATGTAATTATTTCTACCAGTTTTGAGTGATGTCTTTGGTTATGTATGTGCGTGAGATGCCTATATAACCGAGCTACTAGTATCACGTGGATGCATGTGATGATAACTGTGCTTCAAAATGATCATTAGGATTAGGGTTAAGTGGGTTCTTCCTGTTGCTAAACATCCTGGCAGCGGCATGCAGTCATTAGTGTCAGCTGGAGCTGTCGACATAATTGCACAGTGGTACTTTATATTGCGCCATCAGTAGCCTAATTTTAGTTTCGCATGCATTACTGGAAAAAACTCCCGATAAGGTAACTTCTGGTAAATCAAGAGGCCATTAAAACGGTTGAAATTAAGTTTGAGGTTAAGTTTAGACTATGTTTGCCATGAACACAAATAATGTTCGATAGACTTAAGAAGCACTTGTATCTAAAATGGTTACTTTTATTTTCTATTATTTCTATAATCGGTTTGTTAAGCGACACTTCCTTATGCCGGTGAATAAGCTGGTCTCCCTGACGTGGCTTTTGTGGGCGCTGAGAAAATTTCGAAGATTTACATTTACATTTACAACGACAAAGCATCAGTCGATGGCAATGAGCATTTAAACGCGGACTTTCTCTGCGTAGGCTAACTACAGAGTAAGTATTCCATCATTTTATTGTAGCCAAACAGGTATTACACAGATGATATTACATACAAGTATTTCGAGTGGTTACAATAGGGGGATCAGAAGGGACCTTGGTCCCACTAAGTAGGGCCCATAATTATCAGCTTCAGTATTGGATGGCGATTAGTTAAACAATAACAGTTGCAGTTTTACAATTTGACTTATGTAAATATTTACAACATAGGCAGCAGTCTGCGGTAACCGACCTCGACCCGTTCATAAGTATGCAAACAAATTGACAATGTAACAGTAATGACACATTTCTAGCAAACCACATATTTTAGCATCAATCTAAGGTAGTTGTCAGAATGTAACCAGCTTATCAACAAAAACAGAAACACAAAAACACATTTCTAGCAAACCACATATTTTATTATCAATCTTAGGTAGTTGTCAGAATGTAACCAGCTTATCAACAAAAACAGAAACACAAAAACACATTTCTAGCAAACCACATTATTTTATTATCAATCTTAGGTAGTTGTCAGAATGTAACCAGCTTATCAACAAAAACAGAAACACAAAAACACATTTCTAGCAAACCACATATTTTATTATCAATCTTAGGTAGTTGTCAGAATGTAACCAGCTTATCAACAAAAAGAAACACGAAATCTTCTCTTTCTATGTAGTTATGAAACACAAAACACACATTTCTAGCAAACCACATATTTTTATTATCAATCTTAGGTAGTTGTCAGAATGTAACCAGCTTATCAACAAAAACAGAAACACAAAACACATTTCTAGCAAACCACATATTTTATTATCAATCTTAGGTAGTTGTCAGAATGTAACCAGCTTATCAACAAAAACAGAAACACAAAAACACATTTCTAGCAAACCACATATTTTATTATCAATCTTAGGTAGTTGTCAGAATGTAACCAGCTTATCAACAAAAACAGAAACACAAAAACACATTTCTAGCAAACCACATATTTTATTATCAATCTTAGGTAGTTGTCAGAATGTAACCAGCTTATCAACAAAAACAGAAACACAAAAACACATTTCTAGCAAACCACATATTTTATTATCAATCTTAGGTAGTTGTCAGAATGTAACCAGCTTATCAACAAAAACAGAAACACAAAAACACATTTCTAGCAAACCACATATTTTATTATCAATCTTAGGTAGTTGTCAGAATGTAACCAGCTTATCAACAAAAACAGAAACACAAAAACACATTTCTAGCAAAATGTACATATTTTATTATCAATCTTAGGTAGTTGTCAGAATGTAACCAGCTTATCAACAAAAACAGAAACACAAAAACACATTTCTAGCAAACCACATATTTTATTATCAATCTTAGGTAGTTGTCAGAATGTAACCAGCTTATCAACAAAAACAGAAACACAAAAACACATTTCTAGCAAACCACATATTTTATTATCAATCTTAGGTAGTTGTCAGAATGTAACCAGCTTATCAACAAAAACAGAAACACAAAAACACATTTCTAGCAAACCACATATTTTAGCATCAATCTTAGGTAGTTGTCAGAATGTAACCAAAAACTTATCAACAAAAACAGAAACACAAAAACACATTTCTAGCAAACCACATATTTTATTATCAATCTTAGGTAGTTGTCAGAATGTAACCAGCTTATCAACAAAAACAGAAACACAAAAACACATTTCTAGCAAACCACATATTTTATTATCAATCTTAGGTAGTTGTCAGAATGTAACCAGCTTATCAACAAAAACAGAAACACAAAAACACATTTCTAGCAAACCACATATTTTATTATCAATCTTAGGTAGTTGTCAGAATGTAACTAGCTTATCAACAAAAACAGAGGAGTACAGACATACATGTAGATAGGTTATGCAAGGGTAATATCTTGACAGTGAGCGCTTTATGAGTAGCCAATAAGTATCTTGCAAGAAAGGCTCAAAATCACCTTCTTACCCAAGGTCCACTATGACTCTTTTTATTCTCACCTCAAACTGTCCTTTTCAGCCGTGCAGGGTTTGGGAGCCCTCCTGAGTAGTAGCCTGAAAGGTGCTATATTTATAAATCTTCGTAATAATGAATGAATAAATTATAAGCTAAGCGCTCAAAACATTAGGCTAATAATTATATCATACATGACGTTGCCTGATCTATAAAGTTTCATCCAGCTCGATAGCGTTATTTACTTGATCTTCACTTGACATGAAGCGGTTAAGGTAAAAAGGAAAGTAAATGTTACAGAAAGGTTTAAAAGCTTCTAGAAATTCCACAGATGGTTATCTTTTAGCGAAAAATCATTCTTCTGAGGCGCAAACATCACTTCAACAATCCTAAGGCAGGACACCTTGTTAAACGTCCAATCTTTGCAGTGGTACTAATTTACCGACCAGTGAAGAATGGAAGGCTGAGTAGCTGCCGCGATGTTGCGTGGTATTCCTCTTGCGAACATGCCCTTTAACATTTAATGGGATCCATATGGGCTCTGTAAGGGCCTTATGTGGGAATAGTAGTCATGTGGGCCTGTTGGCAGGGCCACGCGTGGACGGTAACCGTTCAAGTGCTAGCCAAGCTCGAAATTGCTCAATTATGCAGCATCAGTCAGCGTCGTATCAACATTTCTGAGTGGCCAATAACAATGAATATCCTTGAGATTGATCTATGTACAAGACGCGAAAGGGCCACCAGCCAATCGCTCATTTGCAGGAAGCTTCACCATTTTTTTAACATTCATGTCGCCCCATGTTGGCGGATGAAGCTTAGTTAAACGCACCCCATGTTGGCGGATGAAGCTTAGCTAATTGCAGCAGAGCTTCTGTGTTGTTAATTGTTATATAGACGTCACCATTGTGTCAATAACACTACTGCAAAACATAATTCTAAGTACGTTCTTATCAAAGAGGAAGCAGGACACACGAATTAGTCATTTCCATTTATGGCTAGCTTGATCCTGGACTTAGGAACTACGCGGATGTACTAGCTTACGAATTTAGACACAGGCGTTTAAGCTACATTTGCATAGAGTTCTCATTATTTCTATCAGTGTCACTCTTACGTGCTAACGTGTGGAGTCGTCCAGTGAAGGTAATATCGAAGTCAAGTGACCTCGTAAGCAGTTTCTTTGTTCGGTTTCATTATCATGCCTTCTCTCAGATGTCATGACTATTGCTTCTTTCATCATCATCAACAGCGTCGTCGTTGTTTCATAATCAATCTACCGTCATGATAGTCGTCGTCAGCACCGTCATCCGGGTTTCGGGGTAATGGTTACACTCCGGCACGAAGAGCAGAAGATCAGCACAGACTTGAGATCGCTTCCAGCTTACCCTCCCAAAGGTCGACTCAGCCTTTCATTCGCCAGGAGTCGTTGGTAAAATGAGCAGTAGGACATGATGGGCGTCTTGCATGGCTGCCAAACATTTAAATTCGACTACTGTAATAACTTATGATCATCCGTTCATACTATGAATTGCAATCAAACTACGATGTGTCAGTTTGAAATATTAAACGAAGATTATTATCGTTTTGTCAATAATCGTTATGCAGTTAAAAAGAAATAACAATTACTCTAAAACACTTAAAACAGATCAAGAGCATCCAGCCTGGTAAATGAAGGTACTATACAAGCTTTTATTTAAGCTTATGATGCGCACTTTGTATATTTGCAGACTTACAGTCATAAGTGAATGAAGGAATGCTTTGCTTTTGAGTGTTCGGTTTTACAGTTCGGTTGTGTTTGGTTAGTTTTAACGTTATGATATATTTAATAGTAACAGCTGAACTCTTGAAGAGTTGAAGTTCTGCTACAGAAGTTGTGAGTTTGGCGATAGATCTGGCTTCGAAACCGCCCCATGGTGAAGAATTCCAGCAGACACATTGTAAGTGCAACCTCTAAGTGAAAGAGCGCTCCTAAGCGTTGATACACCCGAACTTACATAGACAGAGTTGAAGGACTCCGATCAAATACAAAAGTTGGGTAAATCAAGTCTGCAAATAGAAGTAACAGGTCAGCTACTGTAATATAGGACAACAAGAGCTACAATGTTGAAGGACTCCGATCAAATACAAAAGTTGGGTAAATCAAGTCTGCAAATAGAAGTAACATGTCAGCTACTGTAATATAGGACAACAAGAGCTACAATGTTCAGACATAGTTAGTGCTGTGGCAATGGAGGAGCATTCAGTTTAGTTCATATGAATTAACAGAAAACTATACAATAATTATGAAATATAAAATATTAAATATCAATGGCAATTAATTAAGATTTAAATTAGGTTTAAAAAGCAATCATGTTTTGAATAGCACTTCACATAAGAGAGTTCGATTTAGCGGTTACCCTGTTGGTCTCAGATATATGATATTATATTGCCAGATTCCACGGTGATTAGAAGAAGAGTTAGAAGATGTTGATCCAGTTTTTGTTTCTTGTCGTGGTCTGCGCCGAAGTCGTCTCTTCATGTGAGTCTGTCATCTAAATACTTTTTGCAATTCCTTTGAGTAAGTTTTTATTTTACTTTCTGGGTATTCTCGGATGAAAGAACCGGTGAGAAATTTGAAGGAATAACTTGATGACTAACTTCATGCTTAAGTAATTCGCTTTATGTTCCACAGCTTGAAACCCTCATATACATGCGATGAATTACAATGATTTCTTCAATTTGATTTAGTAAGCATAAAAGTTTTGATTTAAGCAAGCGTTTTAATTTCACCCGTTTCAATACTAACTCCGCTTGAAGCCATCACTACAAAAACAAGACTTGTAAAATATGATCTTAACCCCGAAGTTTTGTTGTTGTTGCTGCTGATGTGAGTCTATTCCTACTTTAGCAATTATTATACCACCTGGAATGCAACGGAAAAACCAGGGCGAAAGCTGTACATTTCAGTGGACCGTCCAAGGGTCTTTCACAAATTACACTGTATCCAAGAAGTCACCAGGAGCCTTGAGTGCAAACTCTGATCATACGCAGGATGTCGCGAGGGGAATTATCAGTCTTACCATTCGGAACGTTCAGTTACAGGATGCAGGAAATTATTCCTTATCAATAAACGTAGGAACTTCTACCACAACAGACAATGGTGCCTTATTGTTCGTTTATGGTAAGTTGCGCTCTTTTATGAACTCACAGTCTCTTATTTTCCGCATCGTGGCATCAAGATTTCATACGTTTACTTCGTCAATCGAACCCTTTTACTCAAGATCTTCATTTACGTTTAAGTTTTCTTGTTCGAATTCTGACCATTCCTTAGTTTTTCTACAAATATTTTTGAAGAAATGTAAATTTATCATTTTAAGTTGACAGTAAGAAACGGATATTTCCGTTTAGTCTATGACATAGTAGGCCTATGTCAATATGGGCTTCTTATTAACCTGGACTCAGCATTGGAACCTGCACAATTAGGCTACCAATTTTCCTTCTGATCCATTTCGTACATCCACTTCTATTTAAAGATGGATTGTCAGATGAACTGGTGGGTGTAAGATAATTTCATGTATTCAAATTCCACTTGCCATATCAATAAAGGACTCAAATCAATACCTGCTTAATGAGATTCTTGAAGTTCTTTGTCTCTTTCAGAAAGAGCTTTAAAACCATTCGTGGTTTTGTAACGTTACATCGTAAGAATATCTAATAAGTTTTGCTTGAAGTGACTCCATATGAATTCGCGATTACAAATACCATTACGATTGCAATTAATAAATTTCAGGTAACCCCCAAGGTGTACTCAACCAAACTGCTGGGTCGACCCCAGCTATTGAAGGCAGTAGCGTCGAACTGACTTGCAACGTGTCATCGACGTCTTTACCAATAGAGTATCGACCAAAGCTATACTATTTATGGGGCGTGGGTGATATGCCACGTTTCCAGAACATTTCCAGTGGCCCAGCTACGTTGCCAAACGGTGATTTATTCAATGGATACACCATTCAAAACGGCGGCCGGACCTTTGTTATCGATTCAGTTCAGTATCGCGATCGGCAAATAAAATGCTGGGGACAGGAAGAGGGAACATCTTACCTGTGTTGCCCTGTTACGCATAACTTAGGACTCTACTGTGAGTATCATGCATACAAGAGCCATTTTGTACTTAATAAATACGATGGTGTGTCACGAATAGGATATGAAATATACTAATGAAGCGCGAAAATGGCCTTCAGTTATCTAGTTATCTGAGCCCTGCCTGCATACTGATGAACTGCTTGTTTGGGGCGGGTTGATGGTTAAATTGTAATACACAGGCACGAAGAAAAGAAGGAAACGGATTCGATCCCCGCTAGCACCATAAGGTTGACTCAGCCTCCCCTTACTCAGGGCGGTGGTAAAATGAGGAACAGTAGGACGGATTGGCGCCTAACAAGCTGTCATACAGCTATAAATCGACTCTTTGTAAACTTTTTATCGTGTATACTATTTTATGCAATCATACTGCGGTTTGTCAGTTTAAATTGAATTAACGAATATTAATTTATTATTATTATCTTTTTTGCCCGAAGTAAATATGATCCCTCAGGTGATACAAACATTGTCTGCCCGAAGTAAATATGATCCCTCAGGTGATACAAACATTGTCCGGAGACAGAATAAATGATCAAGTCCTCCAATTCAGGCATAACAAACGTGCAACGGAACGCGAGAGCGTTGAAGCGCTGGATTATTATTATTATTATTATTATTATTATTATTATTATTATTATTATTATTATTATTATTATTATTATTATTATTATTACTATTTATTATTGTTATGCCCCGAGGTATACAGGATCCCTCAGGGACTTAGATATTACTAATTATTATTATTATTATTATTATTATTATTATTATTATTATTATTATTATTATTATTATTATTATTATTATTATTATTATTATTATTATTATTATTATTATTATTATTATTTGTTCTTAATGAAGTTTGGTGTCACTTGGGCCAGAATTGTATTGAGTGCCTGCGGTTAGTTTCCCTTGAAGTGGCGCAATATAAATTTACTAGTTCATCTAGCCTACAGTCATTCATTCTTACCGACCGCCTTTCTTCTCTGACTGCCACTTATCATTGGACTATAAAATATAAGTTTATGACTCATTAAGCACTTTTGTATTGTTACTAGAGGTGGCCCAATACTTTTGTTCATCACTTTAAGAAAGCAGAAGCCAGATTCCGACCGAGTTTCTCCAATGGAATTTGAACTGGGGTTCCGAATCCATATTTTAAGATGAAGAAGGCGGTTTTGGCGCATTTTGGTCGTCATAAATGCCTAAAATTGATGCAATGATTCCTTAACTTTTTAGATCGACCTCACGTTTTGTCACAGACCCCACCAAACAAAAGATTTCACGTTGATGTCGGTAGTCAAGTTCAGCTTGGTTTGAGTGTCACCACAAATCCATCGATTACGTCTTGGAGTTGGACTTTTGTCAACACATCTGGAATTCAAACGCCTTTACCACCGGTTGATGGTCAAAGCGATCAGTCTTTTGTGTTTCAACTCACATCGCAGATTTATTATGGACATTACACGGTCACTTTAATCAACGGCATCGGATCAACGACTGAAACATTTCAGGTTCTTCCTACAGGTCAGCAGATCTTGTAGCCTACGACGTAATGTTTACTTGAAACAGTTGGAAAAAAATTAAGTCTTGCTTTTGATTTAGATTTTATCCTGTAACGTAAACAGAGCCAAGGGCGTGGTCTCGAACTAAGTGCAAGCGTACTTTTGCTCCTTATTGTTACTAGTCACACAGTAACTAAATAAAGTTCCCATATTTCATGGGAAAACGTAGGGGAGGCGTCATTTCCTTCCCTTCACCCCTTGAGCAGGCAATAGACGAATCCCAACGTCTTGGACAGAGGGCCAGTACTTCCCAGCTTACGCCTCTACCAGAGGCATGTGGGCGCAAACAATGTTCCCAGGGTCGTTGCTCGGAGTCGATCGAATCTATTACCTTATGATCTATGACCATTGACCAAGCTTATTACCGATAGATCACCGTGACGCACGGAGTTGCGATTATATTTATCTGACTATCGACTAAAACCATCAGGCTAAACAACTTAGTTTGTCTTCCTTTCTTAGTCAAGGTTTAGATACGTTCAAGCCTTATACAGCTAGTTTAAGTTTGCGTAAAGTGTTGCTGCGCCTATGAATAAGGTGACTCCCGCGACTTCGCTTTTTGTGGCGTTTTAGAAATTTTCATGTTACTAGGCTATTACGACTTTCTGTGATGACGCTCGTTGATGAATTGATTAAACAGTTGCATTCATCGAAGGCTCAAACTGGACACTATCATTGAACCGTATAGCGATAAATCATTCAGATAACTTGTTGCACAATAAAAGTACTTTTCTGTGGAAAGATTAAACCATCCTCATTTGATCAATTTGTTTTGCACTGCCTCAGCACCACCCGACCAACCATCTCACCTCAAAGTCGTGTACGCTACACACAGACAAATTCTCCTTTACTGGAACTGCATGTGGTTCAATGGTCGCCAACAAACGATTTCCGTCCTACTTGAAGAAGCTGCTAGCAACATAGAAATAGAAACGCGGAATACCACTGTGGCCAACAGCTGTTACAATGTAACGCTGTCAACGCTATTTCAAAGTAAAATTCGACCGGAGACAAGCTACGAGATAAGCATCTGGTCCAGTAATACAATGGGTTCCAGTGATGTCACGAAGTTGGCCGCGAAAACTCCGAAAAGATTCAAATTAGTCGTTTCCTCTAAAACCATTGCAATCAATGGAACTCAGGCCACAATCAACTTCAATCCAGTGAACGGAAATATGACACACCTTTCGGTAATGTGCTGCGGCGAATCAACTGGCGATTGCAGTTCAAACGATTACATCATCACTAACGCCGTCTATCGAGTAGTTTTTAGCAATCTACCAGATGGTGATGTATATCTCTTCGACTTCACTGTATATGGCGGTGGAAGCTACGGATATTATTTGACGATGGTGAAAGGCATACGAGTGTCAAGAACGGGTGATGACGGTGAGTTTTAAGCTCATTTTGATATTCAAATTGTTTTATTTCTACGTGTAGCCTAATTACTTTACAGTAGTGTGACATTGTCTTTAATTTTAGATCCTCACAGTTGTGGCTTTCATATTGGGCAGGAAAGTTTCCTTTGATTAAACCTTACCATTAAAGAATTAATGTTTAAAACTTTAAACTTCAGAATCAAGAAACACTGTTGCCGATAAAGAAAGCTTGTGCGCATGACATGAGTAGGGTCTATATGATTTGTTTGCACTGTGGAACTTGATCTTGAACTGAGTATTATTCAAGTTTTCCTTGAGGAAATTGTCTTAAGTTAGTACATAATACAGTTTATGGGTTCGATGTATGTTCAAAATTGAATAATGAAGATTTTTAAAAATTGGAATTTTTGTTGTTGTTCATCTTAACTGTAGCTATGCGACCTAGATGTTTGAATAGCACTGTTAAATAACGCATCAATTATAGAAAAATAGTGAAAATTGTGATAAAACGATTGAGTCTTTCATTGATGCGCATCGAGTTACTGTAGCTCAACCTTAGGCCGATGATGAATTATTTTAATTCCAGATGAAGGGAACATAACTGCGTGGATCATCGCAACTGCTGTCCTGGCCGTACTTTTGGTAATTGCTGTTCTCGCCTTAGTTGGCAGTTTGCTGTTCTTCCTGGTTAAGAGAAAGCAGCCTCGCTCGGATCCCCCGAATCTCCCGACTATCGAAGAGAACAAGCCACGAGAGGTAGGCCTAACTATGCCGTAGGTTTGATAAAGAAGAATTTTGGTCTGTGGTCTAGGTCTGATCTAAGAACTTCTCTAGCTCCGTAGTCATAATGCAAGAGTTGATTCGTAGTGGTTACGCGAATATTTCCCACTGGAAAACCTGGAAATGCCTCGATGCGACAATCTGTAATGAGCCTGTATCGATTAGTTTTTAAACTCAAAACTGAAATGCTTAGGAAACCGCATTAGATAGATAGGTATTTATTTATTTCTCTTTAAACATCTCTTTGGCGCTAATGCAATACTATCTAATGGCTTTTGCCGTAAGCTTTATCCACTGTAGTTCAACGAAATATCCTAATAAAGTAAAAAAAACAATGTTGTGTAAACTTCTAGGTCATTAGGCCAGAAGTCGTCGAATTTGTACTTACTTGTGGTTGCGCCATTGTCTCTTTAAATGTGCTCGGCTTAAAGATATTTGTGACACGATATGCGATTGGCCGTAAAGCGTAGTGTGTTGATTCGAGACATCTCTGAAAGTCACCAGGGCGACAGCGTAGGGACCGTGAGGATGTCCTTAACGCACATTTGTTCAGGCTATTTACTCGCGCAGCGTCGGCCTTAACTTTTTGGCCGCCCTATGCAAGCTGAAATTTGTCGGCCTGTGACCACCTCAAATGACGATCAATGCCGATTGAAGTTTAGCGTGGTACATTCATAAATCATACATTGAATTCTCAATGGCGATTGGTATGCCAAATTATCATTAATAAAAAAGAACTTATTATAGAAGGCATCATCAGATTTGGCGGTCCCCAAATTTGGCGGCCCTATGCGGTCGCATAGGTCGCATACTGTCCAAGGCCGGTACTGTATTCGTGCCTTGTCGTTGGACAGTGGTGATAAATATAAATGCAAAAATATTAGTAGTAATAAATGTCCGTCGCGTTTGTCTGATTATGATAGCTTCCCAAAAGACCTTTACCAGAGAGGAAACCAGTTCCGTCCGTGGCTAAGAAGCCAGCCCCAGATGACGATGCTCACGAAGAAACTTACGAGATTGCAGACGCACCCACGTCTGCAGATGACAGATTCTACATGCCACTTAACGAAAAACCGAAAAGGGCCAAGGTACTGTTTTTATAGTGTCTATCTTTTCAGAAATGAAAGACCGACATCTTCCATTGTTTCCAGTAAATATCATTGCGTCATTGATGATCAATATAACTGTAGTATTGTGGCGAGATAGTTTTACTTGAAAAGTAATCAACTGTGTTTGCTTATTTCTTTGTTTTATTTTTTCCAGAGAAATCAATACTCTTGAAGAACCCACTCTACTACTCGAAGAAAGAATTCCAGATGCGAGGAATTATTCATGACATGTATCTTCTGTCCACTAAAAATAAACGTTCTACTGTATACGCTTGTCTGTTGACAGAATTTATTAGCTTTTAATAGCGCAAATGTATCTAAAAATAGATAGCTTCTCCCTTGCTCATGATGGTACGAGCAATGATGAATATATTTTAAAGAGGTGGTTCCTGTAATCTGAACCACGTGATTATCTCAAAATGTTAGACAATTAGCAAATAACTACATGTACGTTTTATGCAAGTTTCAGTCGAATCTTTCAACAAGTATGACTTTAACTTGGGCCACAATTCTTCAGAGAATGCTGTGCTTGCGTAGAATAAGCGACGCTGATGTTTAAACCAGTAAAATTTCTTCATGACCTACTATGCTGATGCAGACAGATTGATGCATTAGGCAGCAAATGTTTCAATAGGCACAAGCAACATCGCGAGGAAACAACTCAAATGACTCTGAAAACCCGAAGTAAAAAGGCGCTATTAATAAGATACCAGCATATTATGTAGACACAGCGCTTATATTTGCCCGTGTATGTATAGGCTATGCACAATTCAATAGTAGCCTAACTGTTGTATATGTAGGCCTATCAAGCGTATAAAACAGTTTGTATCTGATTGTTACACTTCTTGATACTAATATATTGCTGGGCAGCTTTCGAAAGTGTCTGATGACTAATATATTTATATGACTTATATATTAGTATGTATATATATATATATATACTTTAGTGCATCTGTTCCAAGTATAGTTTGTCTAAGGTGCGTAAAATTACTAATATTAATAATTAGCAGCTTCTATAGCGGTTTATATAGCGTTTTATGTAAAATATATTAACCGTTGACACATAAAATCTAAGCCGTTTTGAAAACAATATCTACAGGATCAATCCACTTAGGTGGAGAGACGGCTTTCTGTGGATAAGCCCGCAAAGTATACTTTCAATACTAATAATTACTAACCAAGCCAAAGCCACACAAAATTGTTGTGCTGTTTCGATTTCAAATTATTTAAAGTTTAACAAAGAATGAACAACAGGAAAACTTAATAGACTGAACCTTTTCCCAAGTTGATGAATTTCGAAGGAATAAAACAATAGATGTCATCTGTAGTAATCTGTTTCAATCTTGAGTATGGGTACATTTTTCTTTTTAGACCAGAGCAAAATTAGCAACTGCAATAAGTAGATGTTGCAGGCTTTCACCTACTGGTCTTCTTAGGTCATTAAATCTTTACCTTGCTTTAAATTTACAGTTTTATGTCGTGGTCTAAATATACACTGGCCGAAGCCCTAGAGGCATAGACCATGCACAGGCTGAGAGTTATTTTGGCACGATTCAGTAACCGTGACACAGAGCCTACATGAGTGCTTGCTTGAAGCAGCGTGAAACATTAAACCAGATGAAGGGGTTTCTTTATAATGGTCCTGAGGGCTTGTATAATGAACTTCTCGTTTAGAAGAAAACGAAAGGAAGTCGGCTGTTCGGTTATTTACCGAATCCTTTAGTGGTAATGTCTTTGTATCGGATTTAAGACGAGAATACCCCTATAGGCCTATAAGTTGCCCTTAGCTTTTCGATCTAAATGGTCACAAACAGAGCTTGAGATCCGAAAATCTGTATGATTTCGAAAAGCTTTATTGTCATTTTTATTCGTTTAACATACAGTAGACGCTGTTTGAATCGCGAAGGTTGCAGGTAAGAGAAATTTTTGTATGATCAAGTTTAAGATCAAAATCAGACTCCAAAAGGCTGGGTGTGTGTGTTGTGTGTTGTATGTGTAGTTAGGTAGGTAGGTAAGTAGGTAGGTCAATTGGCAGGTAGGTGCAGTAGGTAGGTATGTAGTGTGTGTGTACCTATTGAGATACGTAGTTCACCTAAGATCTACCTCTTCAAACACGAATTGCGAAACTATTTGATAAATCAGTCGTCTGATTAACGTGTGAGCACCGTTTGTCTAGTTAACTAGTTAAGTCTTAAAGAATGCCTTTTGAAATTGTGTCCTGCCAACCGCTCTACTAGCATCGTAATAAAGTGTGACTCCATTTAGCGGGACCTAGGTCCCTTGGGGTTTCTTTCTTCCCTGTTGTTCCCTAGCGCTTATTTGTATGTGCTTGTCTGCCAAAGAAGGGTTCAAAAAAATTTTGGTTTTGGTTTTGGTAATGGTTATGGTTATGTTTGTGTATGGCCATCTATTAAAATTGCGGAACCTTTGGCTCCAGCTTTGTTCACACTCCGAACACAAAAAACACTGACCGATCTCATACAGTACTTGGTTTTCTTTAAATTAGCCACAGAAATAAATAAAATCTAATGGTTATACACGCATGCTTGCAAAAGTCATGCATACACGTAGGCCTACATAATTAGTATCGTGACTGACCGAAGAAATAATAATTAATAGCCTATCATGTTGTTTAAAGTCTGATTAAAATCAAGTTGCTGTTTTCAAACTCATTTCTGCTTCTGTCACGTTAAGAAGGCTGTATTTGACCCTAATTGGGCAACACGGTTAAATCTAAACCTTGCAGAAGTTTCATGGCCCTGTAATAACGCTCAAGGAAGAAAGTCGATGGTAACTAGTAAACGAAATCGTTCGTAAGCCAAATTCCAGAACGAAACAAAACAAGCTACTGAGGAAATGAGTTCTGGAAAATATGAGTTTTTAGTGGTCTGAAGTCCAGAAGAGAGTCTTTAAATTTAAAGAAACGCATCTTATAATGAAAATGCTCGAACTTGGTTTAATTAAACACTGTATAAAGAAGTATAACTGAAATTATTTTCAAACAAGAACTCAAATGAGAACTGAAATTATTCTAAAAACTGAAATTAGAAGTATAACTGAAACTTATTTAAGAACTGTAATTGAAATAAGAACTGTAATTGAAATTAGAACTGAAATTGGATGTCCGAACTGAAATAGGAGTAAAACGAAAATTATTTCCTGAAGCAAAATATCACTGGAACAGACTTTGCTGCGCGACATTTTGCCTGAGGAGAGCTCCAGCGTCTAGTCTATAGGGCCAGAAAGAAACAAGGCGCGTCTGCCGAGAGCTGTTTTTCTACACAGTATATTCAGGTTGAGAAAGTCCGAAGACCTGGTCGAGTAAAGAGAGGTCTTTGGAGCATTCTTACATTGGCCTAGGCTGAAGATGGTAAGGTTGAATTTTCCGGTTAGGAAAAGCATGCCTGTAACAGAGAAATGAAACTGATGAACTGACAAGAACGGATTCACTTTGAAAATCACTTTCAAAGTGAATCCGTTTTAATCAGTGAGATGTTACGTTGAAGATTGAATCATTCAGAATCAATCAATCAATCAATCAATCAGAATTTATATAGCGCCCCTTCAAGATCCCTACTCAGAGGCGCTCCCGACCCAGGCCATACGGAAGAATGCAGTCTTCAACAGTTGGTGAAACTGAGAACAGTTTGAAAGGTGTCGTAAATCTAGTGTTAGCCCGTTCCAGGTTGTTGGACCAACCACAGAGAAGGAACGGCTCTGCATTGTTGCAGAGCGGGCGAATGGGACCGCCAAGTCACCGTGGACAGAGGAGCGCAGTGCTCGGCGGTCCGTGCAAGTAGAAAGAGGGCGGCATAGCTCACGCAGGTAAGAGAATATTCATACATCTCTAATCAGAAATGTAAATGAGAATGTCAGTCATATTATGTTGATTTATTGCCATTGGTTTACATAATATGAGAGAGTTAGTCAAGTGCAGTGTTCTGAAACTCAAGTAACCTCGCTTACCGACCAGCCGAAGCCTAGTATTGTATAAGTAGATACTGTATAGCTTAGCATAAGATCATTAAGCAGTTATGGAAAGTGCCTTACAATAGACTGTTAGTATGCATCTAAAATTCCAAAGGCTGGAACAATAACTTATTAAAGTGTTCTGAAATTATTATGCAGCTGCAATAGTTTAAGCTTGAGCAAAATTGTAACAGTTCTGCTTACTTATTGTTAAACTATAGTAGCATTCACTCCATGTCTGGTTTGTGGTTCCTAGAGCGTCAATTTAATGTAGCTAGGGCTAGATAAGACATGGTCAAGACATGGTCGAAGATTAATAATTGGAGGGGCGTTCCTACAAGTGAAGGGGGTATACTTTCAGCATAAACCCACGCATCCACCACTGTCGAGAGCAATGCAATTTTTTCTCAGTGCATCGATAATTTTAGCTGGAAACAGGAAGTTACTGTTCTGTATTCAGACTTTCTAAATGGCTGTTTGACCAAGCTACACACCACAATACATGAATGCGAATGGTGCGTTAGTGAACGTTTTATAGACTGAATAACAGCTCGTTTGTATATAGGCAGAAGAGGGGCATAGTCTGTTTTGCTTCGATTGGCCTCAGTAGGCCTCTGTGCTGATATTCTTTATATTTTAAAGCATAGCCTTTCACAGACCTGTCGTAGTCCTAAAATACGTTGGCCTAGCAAATGCATAGACGAAGGGCTACGGTGGCGAGATTCATCAACCGTGACATGCACGTGCCTGAATGCCGACATATCGTATTTAATCGTCTATGTCAGACTACAGAAACGGTGGGAAATTTGCCTCAATCCAGGAAGTTGATCGTCAGACTATAAACTGAAAGCAATTGAGTCGTATTTGATGTTTGGATTAGTTGATCTCGCTCGTGAAGAGGCGCTGAAAGATCTTGCCTGTGAAGAGGTGCTGAAAGATCTTATCCGTGAAGAAGCGCTGAAAGAACTCGTATGTGAAGATGCGCTTAAAGATCTCGCCTGTGAAGAGGCGCTAAAGAGATCTCGCCTGTGAAGAGGCGCTGAAAGATCTCGTTCGTGAAGAGGCGCTGAAAGATCTCGTCTGTGAAGAGGCGATTGAATGATGTCGCCTTTCTTAAGGGCACTGAATGATCTTGCCTGTGTAGAGGCGTTCAAAGATCTCGCCTGTGAAGAGGCGATGAAAAGATCTCGCCTGTGAAGAGGCGCTTAAAAGATCTTGCCTGTGAAGAGGCGATGAAAGATCTCGCCTGTGAAGAGGCGATGAAAGATCTCGCCTGTGAAGAGGCACTTAATGATCTTGCCTGTGAAGAGGCGCTTAAAGATCTTGCCTGTGAAGAGGTGCTTAAAGATCTCGCTTAAAGATCTCGCCTGAAGAGGCGATGAAAGATAATGAAAGTTCTTGATAGATAAAGATAATGATTATTATAATAATAATAAATATAATAATAATAATAAATATAATTATAATTATAACAATACTGTGAATGTCAGTGGCCAATATTGCTGCCCTATTGCATTTTTTGATAAATTAGCTCATCATATTATCATTAAAATGACAAATATTTTTAATGCACGTAAGCCCATAAGACGTTGTATTCTGAGCTTTTTGTCAGTATGCAAACCCGGATTAACCAGCATGACAATGGGCCCTCCACTGATCGACTGCCTTCAACTGTAGTCAGAATTATTTCTGCAAAGAAGACAGCCGACCTTATACCAGCTATTGGTTGATAGGAAGGGTGTTTAATTTTAAATAAAAAATTGTACCATGAATTATTGGTGAACTGCAAGAGACATCTATGCAGCCAAGTGAACCAACTGTTTTTTTCCACAATTTTCTTGTCTACACTCAAGTCAAGCAGGCAGATAGACAGAACTAACTTGTCTGTCTGTCTGTCAGTCTGTATGTCTGTCTCCGCCTGCATATCTGCAATGTCAATCTATGTCTGCTTGCCTGTATGTCTATGTCTGTTTGCTTTTATTTCTGTGTCTGAAAAATTATTTATGTAAGTATGTATAAGCACTTGTTATAGCGCCCCTCTACTCAGAGGTGCTCCTGACTACAGTGCGGTCACTGAATCGGAGTTTCACGCCGAAGCGCATGAGCAATTGCGAGTGAAGGACTTGCTCAGGGTCCCTACGCGACGGCTTGGGGTGGATTCGAACCCGAAACCCTCCGGCTGCAAGGCACCGAACATACCCCTACACCACCGCGCCCCCACAATGTATGTATGTATATGGCATATCCATGTATGTTAACCGTGGAGAAACTTCGAGAAAGTATCAATAGATTTGACAAAACGCAGTTGAAGGCAATGCATCAGCCCAAGGACATTGCTATATATAGCCTAAGATACAGAGTTCAGTTATTATTTAAAAGTATATCTTTGCATCTATGCACTACTGTAAATAAAAGGTAAAATTGCCGTCATTTATGTATGAAAATTGTGACCAACACTTTAGACAAATAATCCCACATAAATGCAAACATATTTGCCTGGATATGACAGACATAATTATCGCCTTCACTAGATTTCCCGAGGGTCTGTCATCCCAGATTAGTGATTTGCAGAAACGTTGGTTGCTGTATACAGTGGACAAATAGAAGCCGGATTTAGAAGCAGCAAAACATGAACATTTTATGTGCAGTCCACACAAAATACACTGCATAAATTGTTTTGATAAAAACACTCCACAAATGATGCAATGTGTAGATAAACTGTCTGCAAGACTGCCCATCTGTGCACTATCTTTGGACTGTTGAAGGATGAGTTGGCTTTTCATAAAATACACCGGCCACAGTCTGCTAGTTAGAAATTAGATATGGAAGCATCAGATTCAAAATGATTTAAGTGGGTTGAAGCAGAAAACACAGGGCTGCCGACAGAAATTCCGGACCCCTAGGCAGAGCAGTCACGGGCCCATAACTATCCTTACGACTTTATGAGAATTAGTTTTGCACAAACGTTGACCAGTTGCTGTAATAACAAATAGTGCTGGATACAGACCCAGCAAAACATGAACATTTATATATGCAACTATTGTAGTTCCACTGCATAAATTTATATTTTACAAAAACACTCCAAAATGATGCACTTTGTAGATAAACTGATTATAATATTGCCCCATCTAACTTGATTGGACTGTTGAAGGATGAGCCCGGGCTTTTCATAAAATACACCGGCCACAGTCTGCTAGTTAGAAATTAGATATGGAAGCATCAGCCCCCCTTTCGGCGGTTCAAGCAGAAAACACAATATCTATGAAATATAGCCATTGTAACTGGTTATGCTTTAGCTAGTTTATGACTAAATGAGGCAAGTTTCTGCTAGTTTCTGGTCATACAGTCTGCCGAGGGTATTTCTCGATCATGAGCGCAAAGGCGTAGACCATGTCCAGAATGTCTTCGGGGAAATGACCGCAAGACCAAGACAGATCAAGACATTAGGTTCCAAGACCGAGATATGAAAAACCGTGTCGAGACCATACAACTTTGGTAGAAACTCGTCTATGGCCAGAAATTAGCATAAGCTTGGCTTTGTAGGAAGAAACTTGCAGAAACTCGACTAATATTGCCAGAAACTATATATAGTAGAAACTCGCCTCCAGAAACTATAGAAAGTCGCCTCAATAAATGATAAAACCAGAAACTAGCAGAAACTTTCTTCAGTTGCCCATAAACTAAGCGAAACTCGTCTATAGAATAACCTATAATTCTATATAACCTGGCCTTATAAAGCCAGAGACTAGCAGAAACTCACCACATAGGCTATAGCCAGAAACTGGCAGAAGCTCGCCTTATAATAGGCCCTAGAGAGCATAACCTTTTAAGAAACGTATAAATTGCGAGACACAAAATTACAAACTCATAAACTCCATGAGCATCCATTTGGCCACCTGGCGAATAATGCGTCATCAAGTGTACTAATAGATGTGTTTGTCGTTTGAAAAGGCGAGTTTCTTCGAGTTTCTAGATTAGTATTATATTTGTTTATGTAGTAATTAAGCCGACAGATACAAGAGCGTAGACAATGTGGAGCTGAACAACGCTAGACACGCCTCAAATGCGATAGAGTTCCAAACAGTTGGCTATACATAGCCTAAGGCTGAATGAAGAGTAAACTGGAGTTTAGGCCTAAAAATTATACGTTTTTGAATAGCACACCGGGATAAAGTTTCTGTCGTCTTTTTCGGGCAAGACAAAGTTATGTATGGAGCGGTTGCGGAGGTTGTGTTGATGAGAGCGCGGGAGAGGAGCAGACAGTGAAGCACGTGGCTGGCACCACAGAATAGATAAGCGTAGCTGGCACCCATATTTGACGGCCTGGAACAGGTTGTCAACTTGTCATCTGCGCGACCTGCCAGAACTTCAGCGCCGTGGGCCGAGGTTGCATGGGAGATATATAGCCTATCCATCGTCTGATTTTGTGGATAATCATAAACCCGCTACCCTTTCCCTTTCCTCAGCCACTGTTCGTACTCTGGCAGTGCCAGTCCCAAGCCTGGATAAAGGAGGAGAGTGACGCTAATGATCTTTGTTGTCATTTGTTGTCACAAAACGTAAAACTTAAACTATATGCTACTACTTTCGTAACTTTGCTCAGCGCTCGTGAAGTCCCACGGTCGAGCTATATAAAGGCGAGTTTCTTAGAGTTTCTAGGTAGGCCTATAATGATGAGTCGAATTTGTTCAACATTCTATCAGGGCCTAAATCACGGGGATGGAGGCGAGTTTCTCTCCACTTTCCAGCTTGGGGAGGATTCGAGTTTCCCTCCCCACAAGTTTGTCTAGCTGTGTCATTTTTTCTAAGCTGTCTATAAATAGTATGGCACCAGCTTTCGCCCCAAACTGTTCTAGGGTTGAGGCGAATTTCTTTGAGTTTCATATATATATATATAACATATATATATATATATATATATATATATATATATATATATATATATATATATATATATATATATATTAAGGAGTTTGGGAACCCTGGCCTCTAAGCACAAACCTAATCATAAACGTACCGGTAACCCGCCGTTCCCATAACCCCGGCACCTCCCGGGTCAATAAGGCCGAACGGCACAAGGACGACATCAGCGGGGGCACTTCAAGAGTTGGGGAGCTGAAAATTGGCAGTGAACAACGGCGAGTAGAAGAGGGGAAGATTGGGGTTTAAAACTGGAGGGTGAATGCTTTACTCGGGATTGGAAAGTGGACCGGGATATATGGAGTCCAACTCGTAACCGGGAGTTTCTAAGTCCGTACGACAAAGGAGTCGGGAGGCGTATACAGATTGGCGCTGAGGGAAACTGAGGTCCATACAAACACTCGCTGCATTTTCATCCGTGCCGATGGACTTCGACTCATCAGCAAAGTCTCTTATAATAGCATCGAAATTCAGACTCCAACAAATCTGATTCTATGGTCATGACAGATTAGGCTGTTTAAATCGTCTCTTGCATCATACAGCTGCAAAGCTCATTCTTGATTAATTTAAATTTTGAGAAAAAACGTTCACCCGTACAGTTTGTCACCATCATTTACAGAAACATTCTTACATTAATTTTTTTCCAATATGTTGTAATCAACTGATGGTAACGTTGATTCCAGAATCCAGATTGTCGCTCTATTCTTTATCATGGCATAGATTATTGCAATAGATGGCACTTTGAATGTTTTTGCAAATGACACTGACATCTCTCAGGTGCCCTTCACATTCTGAAATTAGTTCGTGTTGGTCAAGATCGTTAGGATAGAACTTTGCAAACTTTTCACTGTATTCTGTTATTTAATTCAGAGATTCAAAATAACTTTGAAAGAAGAAGTTAGTTTTGGATGTTTGGCCAACCTTTCCAATTCAGTGGCCCGTCTTTCTCTTCGCAGCACCACTCATAAAATTATAATTTCTACACATTCTCGGTGGTTGTCTGATAGTTGGTTTATATTAGATCGCAGCCTAGGAGAGCTATAGGCCTAGTTAGTGTCAATTGGCAGAAAATGGCACATCTGCGATAACTGACAATCGCAATCTGCATGTAACAAAAAGGGTAGAAACTATCAAAATAACTTAACGTTAATACATTGGAGGTGGAGATGAAATATGACACGAACAGTTTTAGATCTGGTTACGTTAAATAAAATTAATGTGCCAAGTTCACTACCGAGTACCGAGATGGCAACATCTATTAACTGAGGAATTTGATTATAATAATGTAACGCATACCACGGGTAAGGGCTTCGTTGATGCGGACGTCTCAGGATGCCGGTTGCATGTTGTGCCCTCAAAATCATAGTAGCGCTTGTTGAAGCTTTCGAGCTCTCGCAACGGAGGGATGGGCGTTAGTAACTGCCTTTGCCCCATTTCGCTTCTTAGTCGACAGGAATTCACCGAGTACTAACTTTCTATTGCCCTAACTTTCGATTACCATGTTGTCGCGGTACATTATGTCTTGGTACACTGTGTCTTGTAGATTTTGACGTGGTACATTTTGTCTGGTACCTTTTGACCTGGTAGTCTTGGTACATTATGTCTTGCTCCCAGACAGAGGGTCTGTTCACAGAGTTGAAACTTGATAGGTCTGTAAACTGTGCACAGTAAGACTGAAGTTTATGATTGGACCAATCTTTGGATGGTTTAGTAATGGTAATTGCAAATATATACCGCCACCCCAATGAGAGACTCACACGCCAATCATCGTCGATATGACGGCACACTTAAATAAACGAATTTAAGTAAGAGAGACTCATCAGAGGCACTTCTGACCTAACACAATGAAACCACGATCGAACAAGAATTGTCTTCAAGCGTTTGCGGTCTTATCTTATCTATTACACGATTACCATAAACATTCAAATGCAGGGTGCAGATGATATAAATGTCTTTAATATTTAGGTTGAAGATTATAGGCTATAAATGTTCCCAATAAATTTAATTTTTAATCTAGTGCGCAACTGAACTAACTCAGTAGGCTAGTGGGCTTCTTAATGGAACTATGGACACTGCCGAAGGGTCAGTTTTCCCTCCCCACATTTTGAAACAGATTTACGGCCCTGGTCTAGATATCTATATGAAGCGAGTTTCGTCTAGTTTCCATAGCTATATATGATTCGAGTTTGTTCGAGTTTCATCTAGGCCTATGAGGCGAGTTTCTAGACTTCTAGAAGTTCTGGTAGTAGTAGTAGTAACTTTCTACGGTACAGTTTGTCACCATCATTGACAGAAACATTCTTATTGTAATTTTTTCCAAATGTTGTAATCAACTGATGGTAACGCTGATTCCAGAATCCAGATTATTGCAATAGATGGCACTGATGTTTTTGCAAATGACACGGACATTTCAGGTGTTCACATTCGGAAATTAGTTCGTGTTGGTCAAGATCGTTAGGATAGAACTTTGCAAACTTTTAACTGTATTCTGTTATCTGTATTCAAAATAACTTTGAATAAAAGAACCACGGGTAAAAACAAAGTTTTACTATATCCATCCAATATCCTATAATCCGTCAAGCCTAAGCAGTTACCAAAATATATAGCATTTGCAACATAGCGGGGTTAATCAAGCACCGCACTTTCTGTTGCAGCCAATGGCCACGCTGGCCAATCACAACGCTGCCCGAAAAGGGGAATGGTCCAAAAAGGGGAGTCCCAGAAAATATAAGCTAGCCTTTTTGGGGGAGCTGAAATTTTGATAGAATGAAGTGTGTCCCTGGCTAAAACGCCACAGTCTGTAATAGTTCATCATTCTTTGAATGATTGTAAGTGATCGAACTAGTCGTCGCAAGATCAACACTATTTAGCCTGTGGCTCAATCAACCCCAAACATTCAAGCAATCAAGATTGCAAGATTCCCGCAAGTTAAACTAGATGGATAAAAAACAAGATACTTTTGGATGTTTGGCCAACCTTTCCAATTCAGTCGCCCGTCTTTCTCTTCGCAGCACCACTCATAAAATTATAATTTCTACACATTATTGGTGGGTTGTCTGATAGTTGGTTTAATAGATCATAGCCTAGGCCTAGGCCTAGTTAGTGTCAATTGGCAAAAATGCACATCTGCGATAACTGACAATCACAAACTGCATAACAAAAAGGGTAGAAACTATCAAAATAACTTAACGTTAATACATTGGAGGTGGAGATAAAATGACAAGAGCAGTTTTAGATTTTGTCAAGTTAAATAAGTTTGCCAAGTTCACTACCGAGTACCGAGATGACAAGTTTGACAACATCTATTAACTGAGCAATTTGATAATAATAATAATAATCATATTCTTTATTAATAATCAAACCGACAAACGCAGTATGATTACAATTCAGTATGCACGGATCATCACAAGTTATTACAGGAGTCGAATTTAACTGCAAGGCGCCCATCACGTCCTACATCTCATTTTACCAACGCGCCATCTCGTGAATGATAGGCTGAGTGGACCTTGGGGATGGTTGGTATACGGGAAGCGATCCCGCTTCCTACTGCTCTTCACGCCAGTGATGTTACCACTAGGCCTATTCTGTGGCCCCCCCCCCCATAATTGTTATAATTAAAAATGTAAAACAATTTAGAAAATGACAGCCTAGATTATAGGACTGAGAGAGATTTCATATTAAAAATTAATATGAACTTACCAAGACATACGAAATTCTTTGATAGCGTAAGAAATTATAGCTTTGATAGCGTTGTAAAAGGCAGACGACTGAAAGCAAAAAAGCTGTGCGGAGAGAGTGCGCCACGCGTTGAAATTATTGATTTATTTAAGTGGAACTTCTATAGCGCTCTGATTAGTCTGCGCTTAGTACCAATAATTTAAATTATTATTACATTAACCAGTTACCGGTACCTTAAAAAGCAGACGTTTGTTTAAAAATGTGTTATTGTTCTTACTTTGCAGAATTGTTAATTAGAACTTATAATATTGTTCCGTAATATTATCGTATTTGTTATTACGTCGTCGCGATGTAGTTTTGGTTTTTGGGTGCCGCCTGGGACTATTATTTTTCAGTAATAATAGTCCCAGGGCGCCGCGGGGCCCTCTGTTGCGCTAGGCACGTGCTTCGCGTGCCTAGACCTTAAAACATCACTGAACTATTCCCGGAATGCTCTGTAGGCTTTTGCCTCTGCGTTTTACAGTCTTGCGTATCTCGATCGTTATCTTTTGTGTAGGCCTATATGGACGATTGTGCCCATTTTGCTAGGCCTATTTCTTTCTCTTGTTGAATCCTTTACATTCGCTTAATTGAACAGTCACGAAAACTGAGTGCCGGATTGTAATGGTTACAGACATTTGTTGATGCAGAGAAAATAATCTGATTTCACCCATAACGGCGATATAGCTTAATTTAGCCTAGATCCGAAACAAACACAGGAAAATATAGCGAATAGGCCTACGAAGGACCTACATCAAGCAACATATATAGCCTAGGTATTCAAAGAGCTAGGCTAGTGGTGCATAATTATAAGCATATGGGACAGAGTGGATAGACAGTAAAACTGTTAATTTTATGTAGATAAGCAATCACACTATGGCTATATATTAGCTGTAGGACATTGTTAATGAATTAATTGACTTAACTTAGTTGTATTTGTCTGTACTGCTATTTTAGTTAAGATTGTAGCCTATATTGTTTTGTTAATGTTTTCTGGTCTCTTCTTATGTTTTTGTTTGTTTATTCCAATCTAAGTATCGACTGGCTGTAATTTAGCGGGATCCATGATCCCTTTTGGACCCCATGTAACCAGTAGGCCTACATATCAATTCATTGCCTTATTGTTTCATTGTTTTAATCTTTTATTTCCATGTGTTTAACTGTACTTCCCACTCATTCCTTTTACTTTCGAATTTAGTTTAAATTAGTTAAGGTTGTTAAGATTTTTATGTTAATTAAGTCAACAACTGTTATACTATGTAAAGCATCTTTCGGTCGCCACATATATGTTGAAATTGTATAGAGGTGTCCCTACTTAGCAGGATCTTTGATCCCTTCAGGGCCTTCCCTTGTGGCATTCAACAATCCATACTTAAAAGTGCAATCTGATTTGTAATATTATTGTTTATTGTTGTTTGGCTACAAATAAATAAACGATTGAAACGATTGTCACATAATTTGTCTTCGAGAGGAAACTTAATTTCCGTTTGGGCATTTTAATAGGCCTAGGCCTATGCAGTAGAGCGGCTATGCGTGGTCGACCGCAAACCTTGACTCTAAACAAATACACTTGATGACTCTAAATATCGCAGACCTCCTGCGTACAGCATACACCTTCAGCTGCATGAGCCTTTGTACCATGCACGGTCCTCGATATGATTACATGCCGGTGTAGGCTAGCCTATATCGCATGCGTTCCTGCGCAGCTTTCTGAGCAGGCCTAGAGAATCGAGACCTAGCCATTTATCATAATTAAGTTCCACGCGAGCAGACCGTAGAGTGCATGCAGATCATACGTACGCAGTCATCGGAACTAAAGCGTCAAAGTCAAGAAGATTACTGAGGAATAATAACGTCATGTCTGGTAAACGGATTAGACATATTATGCGCTTTGATGAGACTAGATTCGTACTTTAAATCGCAGTGAATGATTTATCTGACGATTAAAACGGCTTCGTAAAGCTGTACAGGAAGACTTTGAATTTTTACTCATTCTGTAAGTTCTGAAAGAACTGGGATTAAGATCGAAGTGTATAGATTTTGTTTTGACTGAGCGTCGAATGAATCATGAGTTTCGTATGATAATTATTATTATTATTTCCAAGTACCCAAATTGCACATTTAATTTCAAGGATCGTGGATTAAAACGCAGAGCTGGGTAAGTGAAAATCTGTTTGACACGTTATATTTCTAGTGCACAGCCAAGCAGCATGCCCTCCTTGAGCCCATAATTAGGCCTATGGTGCCCCAATTCTCGTATATCGTATCGTATCGTATCTTATCAATAGATTTATATAGCGCCTCTCGCAGAATAACTATTCAGAGGCGTATAGGACACAAAGCTCATGGGTTGCATCTGATGCCCTTGGACAGAGTAGAGTTTTAACGTGAGAGGCTGAAGGGGTAATTGTGAGGAGTGGTTGGCCCGCGACCGTTCACTAGGTAAACAATATGGCAGTCTCCAGGGGTGCGGGCCGAATCCCCGAAACCCGAATCCCCGAAAGGCATTTCGGCCGGATCCCCGAAATTGATTTTCTAAGTCCGTCCCGAAAGAAATAAACATTTGAATAGGTAGTATATCGTATACATCAAGGCCAAGCTATGTCTTTGTCATGTTTACAATTTAACTTTGAATAGCTCGGCCGCTGTCTAGAAAACTGTTTTCGGGAAATCGGGCTTTTGTCTGTTTTCGGGGATTCGGGTTTCGGGGATTCGGGCTGACCCCGTCTCAAGGCTAGCCTGTTATTTATTTCTTACTTATTGTATTAGCAAAGACAAAGTTGCCAATTTTATGGCAAATCATGTGCAATATAAGTAATGCAATATTTTCCAGTGGTTAATTGATGCCTTGAATGAGACTTTAAAGTGGTACCAGTAATGCTTATAATAATGTGCTTGCTAGAAATAAACGTTCTTATAATAATTTGTTTGCAAGAAATAAATGTATTTAGACAACAACAGCATTTTAAGGAATCCGTTTTCATTCAGGGATTGGGGTTTTGGCATTTTCTGGAATTCAGTTTCCCTTTACAAAGTTATTTTGGGGATCCAGCGGAAATACCCGCTCTGGAGTTCAGGATTCGGGGAATCACTATGAACCCCTGGTAATATTTATGAGGTTTAGAATGAGACCCGAGTCAAACTTGAGGATAATATCATTCCAGGAGTTAGTTGTAAGCATGGCAACAAAAGCCTGAAACATTATTATTCCAGTTGTCTATCAATGCTATATATCTCTCTTCCATCAGCCAATAAGATCATTGGAAGCACCTGTTTTGTTAGGCCTCGTGTTTCCTCTTTTACCATCTTTTTCAAGGCAACAGAGAAAACACGAGGCTTTACTTAACAGTTGCTTGACAGACCTATATTTTTGATCGTCTGGCTTTGATCCCTTGATCGACTGAAGTGGATGGATCATGGAAGACTGCTGCAGTAAATCATTTTCCAACCTTTTCAGCTCAATCCCGGTGAATACAGGTTTCATATTATGCCAACGATTTAAATTGGTTATGCTAATGCCATCATATTTTTCCTTGTTGACAAGAGTTTGGCCTGAGGAAGAACTCACTTACATACACTAAGAAGAAACTGTAAATAATCTATAAATAAGATTTAAGGCTGTTGGTTATCCACAAGACTGAGCACTATTTATTCAGAAATTTATGCCTTTCACATGGCAATGATGTTGTCAGACATCTTTGTGTTTTGTTTTCTCAAACACCATAAGTGATTGAGTCTTTTGTTGTTTTTTCATACATTGTTCTTGTTTTGTCTTATAGTATACTGATGTTTGGTGAAATAAAGATTGATATAGATGCTGATATAGTAAATAAGTAAAGCCTTCAACTTTCCATATATATATATATATATATATAACGAGATGTAGGCGTCATTCATTTCACACTCTTAGGCCTTTGAACCAACAGTGCACAAATTCCAATACCCCAGACAAAGGGGTAATGCATCACAGGACCTTCCTCATTTACTTTTCGCTTTGAGCCTGCATGGTGAGCTACTTAGAGTCATTGCAAGGAATCTACCGAGAAGGCTCAAAACCACTATCATCAGTGTCTAATCGGACAAGCTACTAAATAGATACCATATTGTAATTGTAATCTGACATGTATAAAGCGCCACTTCAAGCAAAAAGTCATCATTGGTGCTCTCGACCCGAACCATTGAAATTACTGTCAAATAATAGAGACTTGAGGCCATTGCGAAACTGTGGAAGGGAGCCCCTTATTTCTGTTTGGTTTAAAGTTACCATAGTCGTGCACAGTGGCGGCCTTTGATAGATTTTGACAGTTTTATGCTATAGGCAAGAACAAAAATGCCGCCCCTTACTCATGAATGACATCTTTTTGACGGAAGTGACCATCATGAAATTTGCAGCCCTGAAAAATGCCGCTCTAGGCAGCCACCTATATCACCTATACCTAAAACCAGCACTGGTCATGCAGGTATTGTATAAGTTGTATTACAGTTATGCAATGTTATGTTACTGAATGGTTACATAGTGTATACACTCACCTTGTCTGAGCAATGTTATAAATTATAATTCATAATTATGAAAAGTATACAGTTGTATTGTTGCATTGAGCAGTCCATGAGAAGTAGAGTAATTGTGATGCCTGAATTCGTGTTTTATATTGTCAGCTGCGAGTCCTGTGATCAATCAAGGCATTTTTGCATTTTTTTTATGCTGCTTATATTAAGGCAGTGTTTGCCAAGACCAGACAGTAGTCTGCTAAACACATTAACAGAATTTGGTTCCAGCCACCATTGCATGTATGTAGCTCTTATAAAGACTGGCATTTATTGATTTCCAAGGTTCAATATAATCCATCCTTCCATCATTCTATCAGTCCTTTCCATCCAAGTATCCATCAATCCACTCATTTGTCCATTCATCCAACTATCCATCTGCCCATATGTTCATCCATGTAGCCATTCTTCCATTCATCCATTCACCCACACAATTATTCACATGGAACGAGTATGCGCATATTACGAATATTAATATTTGTAGAAATTGACGAATATTAACGAATATTGAAATCCGCCAACGAATATTAAATTTTTTATTTCTTTTCATTCTTAATTCTTCCAAATCCGGGATTAATTGTACAAAATGCTGTGCCAAAAACCAGGCATTAGAACAAGAACAGTTACAAAACCACTGCACATATTCTTAAATTAGTACAGTCTTAAATTAATTCGTAAACAAAACGGTGATGTCATCAATGAATATTTACGAATATTAAAAATGCCCTAAAATTCAAGAATATTAATGATTATTAAACCTCAAGTCATGAATTCTCGTTCTATGATTATTCACACTTAGTCAGAGCTCTTAGCATTCAAAATAGTCATTATTGTGCATTTAGGTGCTACAAGCAAAAAAATGATATTTTTGAGTTCAGGAAGAAATTCTGATCAAAACCTGATATTGTGCCAGTTGAAAAAAATTATTTTTTTGGAGTTTTTTTGGAGTTTTTACGTTATTATATGTTAGCATAACATTGTGCAATTTGGAGCTACAAGCACAAAAAGGATATTTTTGTGTGCAGGAAGTAATTCTGAACAAGACCTGATATTGTGCCAGTTGGAAAAATTAGTTTTTTTTAGTTTTTTCACTTTTTTATGTTTTTTATCATTCCAGCAAAGCTCAACTAATGCTGAGCAATGTAGCCGCCTGGCTTAGTAAATTCAAAAGCTTAACAAAAATGCTATATTGAATAATATCTGATATTGTGCCAGCTGGAACAAATTATTTTTTTTAGTTTTTCACTTTTTTGCGTTATTTGTTGTTAGCATAACATTGTGCATTTTTGTGTCACAAGCAAAAGAGAGATATTTTTGTGTTCAGGAAGAAATTCTGATCAAAACCTGATATTGTGCCATTTGAAAAATTAGTTGTTTTGAATTTTCACTTTTTTTTACCAAAATGCACAATGTTATGCTAACATCTAATAACGTAAGAAAGTAAAAAAAAATCGAGAAAAAAATTTCTTTTTTTCAACTGGCACAATATCAGGTTTTGTTCAGAATTACTTCCTGAACACAAAAATATCTTTTTTGGCTTGTTGCACCAAAATGCACAATGTTATGCTAATATCTAATATCGTAAAAAGAAGTTAAAAATTCGAGAAGAAATGTCTCTTTTTCAACTGGCACAATATCAGGTTTTGTTCAGAATTACTTCCTGAACACAAAAATATCTTTTTTTTGCTTGTTGCACCAAAATGGACAATGTTATGCTAACATCCATTAACGTAAAAAAAAGTAAAAAAAACTATTGAAAAACAATTTCTTTTTTTCAACTGGCACAATATCAGGTTTTGATCAGAATTTCTTCCTGAACACAAAAATATCTCTTTTTTGCTTGTTGCACCAAAATGGACAATGTTATGCTAACATCCATTAACGTAAAAAAAAAAAAAAACAATTGAAAAACAATTTCTTTTTTCAACTGGCACAATATCAGGTTTTGATCAGAATTTCTTCCTGAACACAAAAATATCTCTTTTTTGCTTGTGGCACCAAAATGCACAATGTTATGCTAACATCAAATAACGTAAAAAAGTGAAAAACTAACACAATATCAGATATTATTCAATATAGCATTTTTGTTAAGCTTTTGAATTTACTAAGCCAGGCGGCTACATTGCTCAGCATTAGTTGAGCTTTGCTGGAATGATAAAAAACATAAAAAAGTGAAAAAACTAAAAAAAACTAATTTTTCCAACTGGCACAATATCAGGTCTTGTTCAGAATTACTTCCTGCACACAAAAATATCCTTTTTGTGCTTGTAGCTCCAAATTGCACAATGTTATGCTAACATATAATAACGTAAAAACTCAAAAAAAACTCCAAAAAAATAATTTTTTTTCAACTGGCACAATATCAGGTTTTGATCAGAATTTCTTCCTGAACTCAAAAATATCATTTTTTTTGCTTGTAGCACCAAAATGCACAATGTTACGCTAACAGCTCTGACTAACTTACATAAATCCATTCACTCATACATACATACATGCATGCATATACATAGATACATACTTACATGCACACATAAACGTGTACATCTGTGCATGTACAATAGCATAAATGTACTGCACCCAGATGTGACTGTACAGTGTCACAGTGTGTAAGATCTGTCATACTAGCTGCAACCTATGCTCCATGGTGAGTTTTGGCATATTGATGGATGTTTCTGCCACTGGTACAGTCCAAGAGCTGTTTGAAGTAGGTCCTTTAGGCTCATTATAGATTGTTCTGACATCACCATCATTAGCATGATTTAGAGGCCACTGCTTTGGACATTAAACCGAGTCCTTGTTGAGCCCAATCCTCTGTGGTGACTGTCAGTTTTGGTGACAAGTATATGGATCTGTGTTGACACATAGAGGAGGCTATGTTGGCACATGTATGACACATACTGTTCAATGCCACACAGGATAGACTGCTGACCATTATTGTCATACACAGAGGAGGATATGTAGATGGCTTTCATATCTGTCTGTCTGTCCCATCTACCTGCCTCATCTACCTACCCACCTACCTACCCACCCACCTACCTACCCACCTACCTTCCCACCTACCCACCTACCTACCCACCAACCCACCCACTTTCCTACCTACCTACCTACTTACTTACCTACATCTATCTATCTATTGTTAGAGGTCCCCCTCTAGTTCTAAGCTAACTAGAAATAAGTCTAGGGTATGATAAAAAAATCTTGCTTTATTTACATGCAAAGAACAATATACAAACGTATTCCATGTGAAAAAACCGTCAAACGTTGAAACGATACAGGAAAACCATTGCAGCTCCTCCTTCACATCAACATGAAAACACCTAGGACCTAAACAAAGACGTCGTCAGACCAAAACCTTTCCCGTCAAGCTCTGTCTCAACATTAGAGGTACGAAACATGAACACCAGAGGTCTCTTAAACTAGTCATCGGTGAAAACACACCTTCTTAACAACTAGTCAAGCAGAACATTGCTGACCTTAACCATAGTCTCTGTCTATAGGCATAAATATTCCACTTATCAACGAGCCACATACAACACTATCTATCTATGTATATATATATATATATATCTATCTATATATCTGTAGATATAATATATATATATATATATATAATTATTATATATATATATATATATATATACACCACATAATGTTGACTGTGAGGCGCCCTTGTAACGGCATGGCTGTGTTACGGCGCCATATAAATTGTCACTGTTATTATTATTATTATTATTATTATTATTATTAATGGGCCATGCAGCATTATGACATCACATACAGCATATCAGGTTAATTTGACTTCTACATGTACTTGTAGTCATGGTGACTTAATGATGCTGCTTTGTTGTGATATATTTGGAATTTTTATGTTTCATTATTACTTTGACTTATTTTTGAACTTTCTTTCATGTACATGTATATAAGGTTTTAATTATATTTTGTGTCATATGTTGACTTGCTTGTTTTTGTGTGAAGCTGGTTTTCTGGGTCTTTTGACTTATATGTACCCAGTATATCTCTTGACTCTATTTTGGGGTGCTCAGTAGTGTAGTGGTTAGTGTGCTGAACTTTCAATCGAGAGGTCATGGGTTCAAATATCCCACCAGGGCAGAAATTTGATTCAAGATTTGTGCTCCATCTGCACCCCTTGGCCAGTGCTTCCCATACTTTTCAGTGTCATGGACCGGCAGGAATTAACTTTCAATGTGACGGACCGGCAGGAATTTTGCCACTGCACGAGTACCGGTGCATAAATTTAGTAACTATCTTTTTCACGTAAATTCCTCAAATATGTATTAAAATTGATTTAAATGCATGTTTAGCCAATCCTATGACTCTTGCCATTTATATGCTAGTCTCATAAGTGTTTTTGTTTTGACTTATAATTATTATGAAATTATTAATTTGTGTGAAAAATATGGTGGAACCATTTCTTGATTCCGAAATAATTTGGCCAGTTTCTTGACTCACTTTGCAGACCGGCAACGGAGGGCTCGCGGACCAGCACCGGTCCGCGGACCACCACTTTGGGAAGCACTGCCCTAGGCTCTAGCCAACTCAGCTATAATGAATACACTGACTGTACACTGTCAGTAGGAAGATGAAACGGCAAAGGATAGGACTGGCGACCCGCCCTCATATGTCGAGGCTAAGAAAATGAAGTCGCTAACACTTCATACTCTTGACTGCCTCAGGGCTAGCTTAAGGGACTGTTTTTCTTCTTCCTCTTCCTCCTCTCCTATGTTGTCATGCAGAGTGAGCTGTTATGAGCTGCCATTTGAATTTATTTGAATATATTTACATGATGATATTATCTGATGTTTGCTGGTACTGGATTGGTACTGATACTTGATTGATGCTTACATCTGATTGATTTTGATACTTATATAGTTGATATCAATGTCTGAATGATGTTGCAACCCGATCAATGCAATTGCAATGCTTTAACATGACTTTAACATAACACTCTTGAAAGCTATATTGCTCATATTCACAAAATAGATCTGGTATGTTGAAGCATATTCTCCGGTTCATGTTTTGAAATATGTGGCTTTTGTATACAGGACGTTACTTCTAGACAAAACTATTTAATATTTTGTTATGCTACCTACATTGATTACCTACATTGATTGATTGCGTCTGTGAGTAGGTTACTTGAAAGGGTGCTATATAAATTTTCGGAAGGATTTGATTACCGATTTTTGGACATGTAGAGAGACTGCCAATTGACACAATCCCACACAATGCACTACATGCAAGATTCAAAGGAAAAAGAAACAAAGACAGACCAAGACTATGCTGGATAAAGGAGAACATAGCATTACTTGGACTAACACTAAGAGGAGCAAAGGACTTGAAAAATGACCGAGAACAATGGAGATCATATATTCGTACCCATCACTGCCAAATGGCTGGCATCAGGAACTGATGATGATGATGATGATAGGCTAGAGATAGCTGTGATTAGTTTGCTTTTGAAGTGGTGCTATATAAATGTACAATTACCAATTGATTGTGCCGACATACCTGGTATGCAGCTGTTATAATTCCTTTGTTAAAAAATTCTTTGTTCAGCCATTCAAAGGCATTGATTTTTTTTCTGCTGTGCAATCCTAGAAGTAATGACTACTAACAACAGGAATAAGTCTTGAATGCTCATATAAATCTGTTATGCAACTTCGTGACCGGACTGTACTGAAAATATTAATTAGATTTCACGTGTAATTACCAATCAGGTGCCAGTATTGATTACATATAAAGATCAAACAAGTTAGTGTCATTAATCAGGTATAAATATCACGTATCATATACGAGGCTTCGGTGTTGATCAGGTATTATTATTTGGGTTATTAGGGTCCGTAGTTATTCACGTAGTCACAGAATCAGTGAATTCCATGATTTTCAGCATTGGCCGTGAATATCCCCAAATGTCGCGAATTGCCGTTATTTTGGGCAAATTTTGTGAAATTAATGCAACATAACGTTCAGAACTGATATGTTTGGCAAAGTAAAATTAAAATAAATTAAAATAAAGTAATACAGCCGCTCGATGACGTTGCTTTGGGATCCGTGTTATTGATATGATTGACGTATTTTCTGGACCATGTGTTGCTCTTTTGTATAAGATGCAGTGATGCAAAAACTGCAATTTTTTTGCAATTTTTTTAAATTCAGTGTACCACATACGTCGAACCAGCTTTTTCCCGGCTATACCTGTTGCTCAGTGATTGATCTGTTTCTGTCATGATTTGTACTGTATTTGTTTTCGGATGCAATAAATAAATAAAAACCCAGCTGAATAGGTAGTAAAAGGCACTATGTATAATTGTCAGTATTACATAAGACAGTCATTTGGTATTCAAACAACTGCTAGACAAAGTCGTTCAGTGAATGCTCTGATGGTTTGGACATGTAGAGAGAATGCCAGTTGACCGAATTCCACACAACGCACTACATGCAAGATTCGAATGAAAAAGAAACAAAAGGCAGACCAAGACTACACTGGATAGACAACATAAATGAGGACATAGCATCAGTTGGAAAAACGCTAAGGGTAACAATGGACTTGACAAATGACCAAGGACAGTGGAGATCATTTATTCGTACATATCGGCGCCAAATGGCTGGCATCAGGATCTGATGATGATGATGATGATTACATGGCAGTGCATTGCTCGGAGCCTCGGATTGTGCTGTGTTAGCAGCTTTTTATATATTGATGCCCTTTTCACTTTGTGTTTGCCATTCGCGGAGTTGTATGACTCAGATGAAGAGGTGGGTGAACATCCCTTTAGCAATCATGGAGAGGCGGCCATGCATTTGTATGATGTGTCATCCACTTCATTTCTCATAAATTATGCTCCACATAATGAGGTTAGGTGGCCAGTCCTCTCCCTCACTGTTTGATCTTCCCATTTACAGTGTGTACAGCCATTCTGCTTATTCTGTAGCTGAGTGCCCGAGGGAGTGCAAGTGGAGCTCAAATCTCACGACAAATTTCTGTCGTGGCAGGGATTTCAGACCTTGACTGTACAACTGACATACCACCCTGCTAGCCACTAGAGCAGGGATGGTGAACCTATGGCTTGCGTGCCAAAAGTGGCACGCGTTAAAATTATGTGGGCACACGGAATTTGGAGCGTCCCCCAAATTTAAAACTTAGAAATACAAAGTAACTAGGAATTCACATTTTTATAAAGGACTGTATTGTAACATCATTCTAAAACCATCTTTGAAATAATGTCTTTTAATTCATTTTGTACGCTTTGTCAATTAAAACCTACATGAGGAAAACAATTATATACTGCAAAATTCCGAGGGGCACGCGACGGTATTTTTAAAAATGTTTTAGCAGCATTTTGGCACGCACCTTAATAAAGGTTCGCCATCCCTGCACTGGAGCATAATGCTCCCCTGAGCTGCCTTGGAAATTATGGTAGTTGCTGTCCATACCATCACATTTAATCAGATCTGTGGTTTTTATTTTCTGATGGAAATGACAGTAAAATGGCATCAAAGAGTTAGTGAGTTGTGTGCTTGAAGTAATAGCCTGTCGGATGCAATTCCATGTTATGAGATAAATCATGCAATTCCATGTTATGAGATAAATTGGAAGAATGGAATGCAGGAATGTGGATTTTCTGAAACTGCAATCGGCCATAGATTATGTTTTTTTTTATTTTGGTGCAGCTCACTTAGAGAACGTCCTACAGTGCTGGATTGTGATGGGACCGTGATGGCTACTGTTGTCAAAACACAGTTAATCTAACACTCTGTAGCTGTGTGAGAAACGAATGTGTTTGAAAGTTTATAGACATCACAGAAAGGTCTAGTTTGCTTTGAACAGTTGTAGACGTCAACTGTCTGGTTTCAGTACGTTCAGCATTGTCTGCCATAAGATAATTTGTGTCAAAGCACTTTGAAAGCAACTTTTTTCTGTCTGGATACCAGTCACAGTGTGTTTGCTTAATTACAAACTACGGTAACTGATGCATAGGCACTTTCTTGCTCTGCTACAGTGATGTCTGCTAAATTTCTAGACATAAGCCACATTTAAAAGTGATGGCAGTGAGACATAAGTGTTTGATTATAGGTCAGAGTACTAGCCAGTGTGTGTTCTTCCACTGGTCCTGGTTGTTTTCAAGTTTCAGTTATGAGATTCACGTAAGTCCCAAAATGTGTTTGAATGTGCTGTGATTTTCTTCCATGCTTTTCACTGATCATGAAACTGCTGTTAAAGATGCTGATTAAGACATTGAAAAGCTTTCCTACTGGATAAGAAGAGGAAGAACAATCTAGCATCCATCTATAATCTGGCTTCCATCTGTAAGGTCACTTAACAGTTCTTGAAGTAACCTGGGTAATTGAATTTCAAGCAATTCTTTATGCTAATGTCATCAAGAAATTGTTTCCAAGGCTTCCTTGGTGGCAAGACTATCATTATAATGGTGATCGTAACTTCAGTGTTAAAGGGGGGGGGGCCCGTGGCGCATTGGAAAACATCTGGCACAGAGACCGAGAGGTACAAGTTCGAGCCCCCGTTGGGCGGATATGCTTTGTAGGCTGCTATTAGCGCCGTTGTATTGCAAGCTGTCTGTTCTGTTATTAGCTAAGATTTCAATTGCATAACATGTAAATGTACAGCGCAGTGCGTTTGTCAGGCGCTTATTAAAGAAAAGATATTATTATTATTATTAAAGAGATTCACTTGCCATTTGCATTTATACATATAGACAGTTAGACACACTTACTGGTATCTATGCATTTGGTGTACCAGTAAGTTTATATACCAAGTGTACACACATACACACACGCACATGTACACACAAACACACACACACACACAGCAATGCATACACTTGATATACAAATGACGTTTTTAAATAGAGTGTATTTATACGGTATTTATTTGGTATATGTAGACATTTTCGTTGATTAAATGGACTCTGAAAGGCACTTGCTGGTATATAAATTTCCATTTGTATTGCAGTGAAAGACCAAAGCACCTTTGAGAGTTTTTGATTGCATTTAAGAGGTGGCTGTGGCTTCCTGTGTTTAACGCCAGGGCCATTGACGTCGAACTTACCTTACCTACTTACCTAGCTAGTTATTCTTAATGACACTGTATCAATATAGAAATTCATACCTAAATACAAAGGCACATATGCATATATATGCATATATCAAGGCACATATGCATATATATGCATATATACAACAATTTGAACCAGCAATACAACAATCGATCAATCAATCAATTCTTTTATTTGAACTAGCAATAGTGTACATTACTTAGTAACATGAAATAACTTGTCATGGCTACAAAAAGGGAGCCCTGAAGGGATCTTAGATCCCACTAAATAGGGACACCTAATTACTAAGTGTATGTTGTATATAAATGAGTGACGGCAGCAAATTAGATCCAATGCATCAATCCCAGTACATGTTTGCAGATGGACTCGTGGACTGATCTTCTGGATATTGACCGGTTTATGGCTTGGTTTTGGTGGGCCATCTGTTATTGCTTTGTGCTTTAGACAACGCTGTGACTGAAGTTATAAACTACAATTACATGCATACTGTACAATGTTCATACATAAATGCATACATACACAAGTGTTTTGATGGCCTGTCGTAATGGAGGTGGAGGGTTGGTTCAATCAATCAATCAATCAATTCTTTTTCATTGATCACCATAATACTATCACATACAAACTCAATCAAGACATTCATGTGCAGTGGCGTCAATAGGCAGACCCAAAGGAACATAAGGTTCCGCTAGCAGGGTCACCCTAGTTTCATCAATCATTAATCTAACAGTATTTTGTTTATTCATAATTTAAAACCGGTTGTGACCGGGTGTGACTGCAACGCCCACTAGGGAGTGGCCAGATACACTGAAGATGATTCAACAGCTGAGACATTGATTCTGGAGGCATGCTGCATTAATATAGAAATGCATGCATTCACGAGACATTTGCTACGGAGGCAGCACAGCAAGAGATTGTCTTCACGTCACATATATTTGCAGGCTTACGGTCACTGCTTATATTCTGCATGTGCGCTTGGCAGATGCATATGAACGGCTACTGACTTATTAGAACTGGGGAAGGGTCCATTGCAGACATCGTTATTGACTAAGGCTGGCTGCCTGTTGGGTATGGTGATAGAACTGTATCAGTCATTGCCTTTTGCATCTATTGATCCCAAACCCTGCACATATGTATATCATCAACATTGATCATCAGTTCCTGATGCCAGCCATTTGCGGGCGATGGGTACGAATAAATTATCTCCATTGTCCTCGGTCATTTGTCAAGTCAATTGCTCCCCTTAGTGTTAGTCCATGTGATGTTATGCCCTCATATGCATTATAATTATCTATCCAGTGTAGTCTTGGTCTGCCTTTGTTTCTTTTTCCTTTTGCATGTATTGTTGTAACCAGTGTTTCCATTAGAGTCCAAAAAGAGGACTTATTTATGCCCTGACCTAGATTTTTTGGGGACATAGCTCATTGCTTTCGGCTATCACACCGAAAAATTTGGACGTTTTTTACGGACGTAAAAACGGTCATTTGTGGGTTAACGGAAACACAGGTTGTAACTGCAATGTGTGGGATTATACACAAACATATTGATATATGGTACAATAAACTTTTCATTTTAACGCAGAAGACACCATTCTTTCTGAAGTTGACTTATGAGCCATTTTGTTTGTTTGTTCTAGGTTCCACCTGAGTTAGTTATGACTTGGATGCTGTGTTGATCAATGGTCACAACAGCAGCTGCTGAAGCCAACCGAGCACCATGACTGTGTCATACTCCAAAAAAGTCGCCACTTCATCATTTTCCTGCTTTCTTAAGCTTTTACTAAGGCAAGTTCAAGTTTATTCTTTATATAAAACAGTTAATGAGAGGTTGAATGCTTTATCCTTTGAGAGTTCCAAGCAGTGCCGTATAAAATTATAAAATTATTTGTTACAGTCGTAACTTATTTATCAGCGATGAAGAAACAAAATGGGAAAAGGTCTTAATGACAGTTGACTCACTCGTTGATAATTCATTCCACGTTTTCTTGGGACTGGTGTAAACATATGTGTAAATATACATGTTTTTTTATTGCAATTATATGGTCTCGATGACCCTGCTCATTTTCGGTGAATCGATGAGGTGAGTTCCTTCACCACCGCTGCTCAAGGTCCCTACACAGTAACTATCTCAAGGGAAGTTCGAACCCATACACTCAGAGTTACAAGCAAGCCATCAATCAATCAGCTACCATATCCCACAATAGAATAGGAAGATTTCTCCTCGGCAAGGCAAGTGGCTGTGGGCTTGATATAGTCCAAGGACGTCTATATGATAACTATATAGGAATTTGGAACCCAACTATACTCCTAGCAAACAGTTGCTACTGCATGGTTATGTAATGCAGAAGTCTTTGACCTGTAATCCCGACCACCTGTCACCCCACATACTACCTGTTGTCTGAACCAGGTTCTGTATTGTAAATCACCCCAGTTTAAGGTCAGGTAGGTTCGAAGGTTGAAGCCACCTTTAGTAAGATCCAAAAGGTCACAATATTCCTTACTGAAGCTCATGTTGATGAGTTTTTTATGATAGTTAATTAGTTATCCTGGATTAGATAATTTATGTGTTATCTGATAGCATTTCAAGAGACTGAGTGACTACAGTGACTTCTTAAATGCACAAGGCCTCAGTGAGTCTTGAGTTCAGCAGAATTGATTCGATCTAATCTAATCTTATGATCTTTGATTGATGCTTTGATGGTCAATGTTGCTGCTTATAGAAATACAGCATATGTGAGAAATGGGTGACCCTGCCAGCAGAACAATACTGTTACTTTTGGGTTTACCCACTGACACCCATGAACTGCTCTAAAAATTGATTTATGTAAACTTTACTTTTGGCAACCAATAAAGCATCTGAATTGAATTGAAATTGAATGACTGCTGTAGTGACGTCTTAATGCACAAAGCCTAAGTGAAATTGTCGTTGATAATTACTACAATACATTATTCGTTTATTGACTAATCAAGGTTGGCACAAATGCAACTTTGTTACATTATAATTTTGTAAATGGAGAGCCTTGTATGGATGTATGTATATGGCCATTTATATAGCGCCTTACAAGAAACTCATGAAGGCGCTATAGCCTTGGACTGTGGCTATTTGTGCTACTTACTACTTAGTCATTTTTGTTAGAGATCTTTATTATATCGAATTCATTTTTTTGGGATTAATTTATTAAGCGATTAATTTATTTATTGATAAGCAAAAATACATCCCGCGGGTCTTATTAAAAGATGCATATTAAACTGAATTATAATTATTCCAATAACAAACTCTAGCTCGGCTCAGCCAATTAGTCTGTGTTACTTGTAACCCATTGGGTCTTTCACAACTGGATCTTTGCAATTAAACGAATATTGATTGATTGATTGATTGATTAAGGGCTTATAGTATCTGTAGACATACATGTTTGATAGGTTAATTGTTGAAGTTAATGGCCTGGTTATGGCTTTTATGGTTTTTGGGCTTCATTAATTTAAGTGCTTGTATAGAATTCGCGGGATAAAATTGCGGTTGTATTTGGGTGGTAGCTGGTATTCATGCGATCGTGGCCTGAGGTCATAGCTGCTACGGCGAATTGCAGGAAGGAGGCCTTGTGGCAGATGATTCGGGTTACCTCTAATTGCTCGGAAGAGGCATTCGTGGGATTTCTTGGCTGACGGTGATGTAGATGGAAGGAAGGAAGCCTCTGTGCTTCATCCGGCCCAAGAGGGCCTCAACTCCGTCTAAGAAGAGAAGAGCAGTCCCTTAAGCTAGGTGGCCAATCCTCTCCCTCACCGTCTCATCTTCCCACCGACAGTGTACTGTCAGTGTACTCATCTAGCTGAATTGGCTAGGGGTGCTCGTGGAACAGAAATCTCGAACCAAATTTTCTGCCCTGGCGGGGACTTGAACCCCGACCTCTCGATTGACTGAGCTGAAAGGCCAATTCTCCCTCAGGAAGTGTACTGTCAGGTGTAGTACTCATCATACGGAAATGCCTGGGAACCTCGAACCAAATTTTTGGTGCCCTGGCGGGATTTGAACCCCGACCTCTCGATTGACAGTCCAGTCCCTTAAGCTAGGTGGCCAATCCTCTCCCTCACCGTCTCATCTTCCCACCGACAGTGTACTAAGTGTACTCACTACTCAAGTAGTACTCATCATAGCTGAATTGGTTAGGGTGTGCTTCGTGGAACAGAAATCTCGAACCAAATTTTCTGCCCTGGCGGGGATTTGAACCCCCGACCTTCGATTGACAGTCCAGTCCCTTAAGCTAGGTGGCCAATCCTCTCCCTCACCGTCTCTCTTCCCACCGACAGTGTACTGTCAGTGTACTCACTACTCAAGTAGTACTCATCATAGCTGAATTGGTTAGGGTGTGCTCGGGAACAGAAATCTCGAACCAAATTTTCTGCCCTGGCGAAGATTTGAACCCCGACCTCTCGATTGACAGTCCAGTCCCTTAAGCTAGGTGGCCAATCCTCTCCCTCACCGGTCATCTTCCCACCGCAGTGTACTGTGAGTCCTCACTACTCAAGTAGTACTCATCATAGCTGAAGTGGAGGGTGTGCTCGTGGAACAGAAATCTCGAACCAAATTTTTTGCCCTGATTTGAACCCCCGACCTCTCGACTGAGTCCAGCCCACTACACTATCGAACCCCTCGGTCTAATCTGCTGGCAAAGCATGAAATCCAGTTGGTCAGGAGACTAGAGAATCAGGCTGCGCTGGGTGGATACTGGATAGGTGAGTTGAAAGGTGTGAGTTTTATGTTTTGAGCTGAAAGACAACAAGAAACCGTCAGGGTGGGACCACCTACGGAGAATGCTGCCTGGGAGCCAGTACATTTCTGGTGCAAGGCACAGCATGAGTCAAAGTGTTCCTGGATCGAGTGCAGTATGTATTTGCATAAGGGGTGAGCAAGGAGTGTTAAATGTCACTGTGAGCCAAATTGCAAAGCCTGTGTTTTGTCGCTTCTGATAATGGGAGAGTGTGAGCTTAGGACTTCAGACTGTCCGAGTTATTACTTTATGTAGCTCTTGCAGCGTTTGGCTTCATGTTCACTCAGAGACAGGTGGGGGGTGGGGGTTTATAGCTCTGCTCTCTGGGAAGACTGACATTAACTGATGACAGTGGGCTTTGGTTTGGCTATGTGAGTCCTCTGGAGCAAATTATGGAAATCATAAAAGTGGAGTAGGAAAATATAGTCTATTATGTTACCAGAACCAGTGCAGTCATAGTGGCCCATAGCAAGTCAGTAATGTGGCCATTCATTGTAACACGAAAAAACTGCCTGTGATTGTTATGCTTTGATTGCAGACAATTTTTTGTGTGAGCACTGAAGCCAAACTGGTATCTGCTGATTGTAGACATTACTTCTTTAACAGAGAATCTTCCAAACGAGGAGGGCGACGCTGCTGATCTTTGTTATCACACAGTGTCGTTAAACTGAAACTATACTACTACTCTGCCATTGGTATTTGGCGCCATTTGTACTGACCTTAAGGTTGCACCATGCGATTATTCTTACCTTACTACCAGTGTTTTTAGGGTACAGTGAAAAAACACACACGTGCACACAGACAGACAGACAGACAGAATGTTGCTTTTCTGTTGCTCTTTTACACTGTCAGTTAACACCTTGTGCATGATATGTTTCCATTAATGAGTGTAAGACTGTAAGCATAGCTTTCCTGTTTCCAAATAGACATAATGTGGGACTCGTGGAATGCTACGATATGTATGGTTTTCACTTCTTTTATGCTACCAACACCTAAATCAATAGTGAAAAAGTAGCACAATCAAAGTCTCTGTGTGTGTGCCAGTGTGCGTGTTTTTTCACTGTAGCCTAAAAAGCTGCTGTTAGTATAAAGTAAGAAAGGTTGCATGGTGCAACCCTAAGGTGAAGTACAAATGGTGCCAAGTACCAATAGTAGAGTAAAGGAGTGTGCTTTTTCTTCCTTATTAAACTGCCTCTTGGGGAAGAAGGTCAATAGTGTTAAAGCTGTTAGCCACTTCATTAAGTGCATGAGGATGGTGATAGACCTATTTGTACAAGCTGACACTGTCACGAGCGTTAAAAGAAGTGAAACCCACAGAGATCAGGACATCTCTGCCTCTTCCACAGAGTCCCCATTGCTTGCTTCATGTGCTTTTATTGAGTATTGTCCTGGGTTGATTTGCAAACAGAAGAGCAGGTCAATAGAACAGCCATTGATTACCTGTAAGGCTGTTATGTTTGATTGATTCAACTATAGTCAGCTCATCACTTGGACCAAATCTATTAAGTAAGTTAGTAAGGAAGTAACTTATCTTTGTTAGTGCAAGAACAAATGCTCACACTTTACAACAATAATGTATACAATATTAGTGAAGTAATGTTATGTTACCATGAAGTAATGCTATGTCCCCAAAGTTATTAACTTAGCATGAAGTAATTCATTTCAGATATTTATATAGCGCCCCTTCAAGATTTCTACTCAGAGGCGCTCCCGACTACAGCGCGACACTGAATCGGAGTTTCACGCCGAAGCGCATGAGCAATTGCAAGTGAAGGACTTGCCCAGGGTCCCTACGTTCAACGGCTTGAGGTAGATTCGAACCCGCAACCCTCCGGCTGCAAGGCACCGAACATACCTCTACACCACCGCGCCCCACAAGTAATGTTATGTCCCCAAAGCTATTACGGTAACTTAGCATGAAGTAATGTTATGTCCCCAAAGCTATTACGGTAACTTAGCATGAAGTAATGTTATGTCCCCAAAGCTATTAACTTAAACTTTTAATTAAGTTATTAACAATAAATAACAGACCGCATCAACAAGATCCTCTGCTCTGGTTCTGCCTCACTATATGCTATAAGAACTTTCAAGGCACATGGGACCTTGAAACAATCACTAGAGCTACTATCATATCTGGCACGATGTATGCCTCTCCTGCATGGTAGGGCCTAGCAAGTGGAAAGGACAAAACCAGCCTCGAGGGCTTCATGAACAGGTTCAGGCATGCCAGTATTTACACCCTGAGGCACTAACGGCTGAAACGTTAGCACACGAACGGCAGACACCACTCTGTTCAAAGCAATTCAGATCATTGAGCTTTCAGGTCCTCTGTGACCTCTTCCCACTGCAAAGAGAACCGTTATGCAACTTTCGGCAAAGGGCACACAACTTCACCCTTCCCGATAAAGACTTGATGAACTTTATCCCAAGAATGTTATAATATAAACATTTGCTAACAAACTCAGCCATAAAGTAACCATGCTGTCAATTGTTACTGTTTACCTAGAGCATTTTGCCTGTTGATTTTTGTCAGTGTGATTCTCGTTAACGATAACGATAACGAAAATGTTTGTTAACGAAAATAAAATGATTTTGTTAACGATAACTATAACTATAACTAAAAAATATCATTAACTATAACTATAACGAATATAGCACTAACGAAAATTCATCTTTATTTTCGTTAATGGAAAAACTAAAAATAAGAAGTGCAATATGGACGATAAGACATAAATGAGAACGAAAAAATGTGATATTTGTATTATGCAATTTGTCAGTTACTTTGGAAACTCGTGTATTCACGAAGCTGAATGCACTCATGCTTCAAAGGCTTTCAAAGGAAACTCGTGTATTCATGAAGCTGCTGAATACACCCATGCTTCAAAGGCTTTCAAAGCTCCGAGCAAATTGTGATACAGCGTGTTAATACGCACAATTTTGCTTATAGCCTTAGTTATTGTAACTAAGTACAGTGTAGTAACTAAAATTAACTAAAATAAAAAACCATTAACTATAACTATAACTAAAAAATAATACTAACTATAACTAAAATAAAAACCATTAACTATAACTAAAATAAAATCTGTAAGGAGAATCACACTGATTTTTGGAAATAAACAAATATACATAACTTAACACACATACTGGTTAACACACCATATAAGAACTTCAATGTAGCACTAAGTATCAGGCGTTGACTATGCGAACATTATCCCTTCTTTATACACACAGCATGTTCCTGGATGACTTTGCATGAACAAGTCCGCACTGTGATGTTGTGCATTATGGTTAGGCTGATGGCACTTCTCTCTGTTAGGTGTAAGCACATATTGGCCTCTTCCTTGAGTTCCTCTTCATCTGGAGCAGTTTGGCATTGTTCAACAGTAATGGTTCAATAATCATCTCCACCTGAGCCAACCTCAGCTGCCTCAGTTTATTATTTCAGTGCATTCTTTATTTCATCTGATAAAGACCACTTCTGACATTGACATGCTCTCAACAATATTGACAATAACACCAAATAAGTGCTCCACTTAAGTGTTGATAAAGACCATTTCTGACATTAACGCGATCTCAACTAAATAAACCATAGCACCTTTTGAGTACTCTACTTAAGTGTAACCTCTGTGCTTAAATCTTTGCATTGGCGTCCTGTTCAGCAAAGGAGTTGTTTCGAATTGGGGCTCATAGTTTATAAAACGTTGAACTCTTGCCAGCCACAACACTAGTAAGTAAGTAAGTAGTTTATTCACCACAAAATAAAGCAAAATGACAATACACAAATAATATTTTACAAACCGAGTGGTGGGCTACCGGTGAAGTCACATAGGACTCATCTCGCCGGTCACTCAAATCAGTCCTTATACCCCAGACTTCGTATTTAACCAGGTCATATATACGATTGTCTTTCTCTGGTCATGGCTCATTGCTGCTCTGGTTTCTTGTTGCTTTCTTGGCTCTGCTCCATTTTACTTGCGTGGTCTTTGCCACCCAGTGTCCGACGTTGCAGCGCGTCAGGTGTTTCGCTCGTCAACGAGGGGTGAACTTTTAGTTCCACGGGCTTGTTTGACTACTAGACAACGCCTTGCCTTCTCCGTTGTAGGCTCCTCCATCTGGAATGATCTCCCGCCAGAGATGCGTTCATTACTCCTGATCAACCCAACTGGGTTTAATAAGTCACTCAAGTCTTTTTCTTGTGGCTGGGCTGGGAGCGCTCCTGAGTTGGTTTCTTGAAGGGGCGCTATATAATATTCTCAGAATGAATGAATGAATGAATACCTAGGTGGTTCATTCCTCTGTTTTGTATCCTGTGTATGCATCTAAGCAATTTATGTGGCATCTTTAAAAAACCTTGCAAAGGTGTTTTTTCCTATCACTGGGGATATTGCTGCCGTGCTGGTATTGTTAGTTTTCTTCCTGTTGTTTGTTGGCACTTCTAATAGTACAGCGGCATAGCAAAACAATTGTGCATTTTGTGATACAAGCATGAAATTTGGTACACACATTATACATGGTATTAGGACGAGATATAGATATTGGGCCACGCTGAATTATTTTTTGTGTGGAAATGGCGGCCATTTTTCAAAATGGCCGACCGAAATAGAGATTTTTCAATATCTCAGCTTCTAGTTCACTTAGAATCATGATCTTGGTGTCTAAACATACATAATTAGGGGCAAGGATTCCAATAGAACTAATTTCAGGGCACATATCTACAAGAGATTTTTTTTACTAATCTGTCTTCACCGTATCTTTCTGGCCACTTCCACTGAATCCAAATTTCATGCTTGTATCACAAAATGCGCAATCACTTCATATTTCGGAGCTATGCCGCTGTGCTATAATGAGGCTTGTTCTGTTCTAATTGTTTCTTTGTGTTTCTGTTTCCACAGGTGGCGTGGCAGCATTTATAAATTGCTATGGAAGGATTTTGTGCTGTTTGCCGGTCTCTACTATGCGTTGAGCTTCCTCTATCGATTCGCTCTGCCACCAAGATGGAGACTGTAAGTCTCAGCCAAATCAATGAATTGATTCGTGTTGATCTCGGCCGTTTCAAAATTGCAATTTGTGATGTTGCTAGTGTTATGTGATGCTACGTGATAGTCTGGTGTTATGTGATGCTACGTGATAGTCTGGTGTTATGTGATGCTACGTGATAGTCTGGTGTTATGTGCTGCTACGTGATAGTCTGGTGTTATGTGATGCTACGTGATAGTCTGGTGTTATGTGCTGCTACGTGATAGTCTGGTGTTATGTGATGCTACATGATAGTCTGGTGTTATGTGTTGCTACACGATAGTCTGGTGTTATGTGTTGCTACATGATAGTCTAGTGTTATGTGATGCTACGTGATAGTCTGGTGTTACGTGTTGCTACACGATAGTCTGGTGTTATGTGTTGCTACATGATAGTCTAGTGTTATGTGATGCTACGTGATAGTCTGGTGTTACGTGTTGCTACACGATAGTCTGGTGTTATGTGTTGCTACGCGATAGTCTATAGTGCTATGTGTTGCTACATGGTAGTCTGGTGTTATTGTGCTGGACTGTCCAGCGAGAGGTCGAGTGTTTAAATCTTTGCCAGGGCAGGAAATTTGGTTTCTGGTTTTCGCTTCACCTGTATCTCCGAGCCAACGCAGTCATAGTGTGTACAATGACAATACAGTGTCAGTGGGAAGATCAGATAGCAAGGGAGAGGACTGGCCACCCATCCTCATAAACAGAGGCTGAGATGGTATTGTAGCAATACCAATAAGAATGAAGTATCTAAGACTTCATCATGTATGCTTCTCAGACGGCTTGATACCCATGGCTGCTTCTCAGAGTTGGAAGCAAAGTCATTCAATCAAGACTCTGGTGTTTTGGACATGTACAGAACATGCCAGTTGACCTAATTCCACACAGTGCACTACATGCAAGATATAAATCAAAGGAAGAAGAAACGAAGGCAGACCAAGACTACACTGGATATGCAATATAAATGAGGACTTAACATCATTTGGACTAAGATTTGGGGAAGTGCTGGACATGACAAATGACCAAGGACAATGGAGAACATTTATTTTTACCCACCTCCACCAAAATTGTGCCGGAACCGATGATGATATATTTTACAGACATTTCAGACACTTACTGCATGCACACACAGTGGAACATATAGTTTAGTCTTTTAGTTAAGATTTAGTTAAGATGAATGTTATCTTTTCTAATGCACACATCTATTGTATGTATGTATGTGCATTGAGCAATGCTCCAGCGTCATTATTTTCCACGGTACATCCAAGACTAATATGGGTATGCTTGGACAGCTCCCAACTATTGTTTCTACTTATGCAGCTTCCGTCATCATCGTCTACCCACTTACTTTGTAACAACAGGCCCCTTCTCAGCGGGATTAGTCCCTTTTGGGTGCCTATTGTTCTCACTAACAACAACATTCAAGCATGTTTCATATGTAACTTGGAAACATGCAACTCTATGTTATGTGACTGCTTGTTTTTATTTCATTTCTCCTGATTGTTTTGTTTTTTGTTGTTTTTGGGATAATTGAATTGAAGTGCAGTTGTTTGACTGGTCTCGACCCTGGAAAATGCCTGGCCTTATGAATGCATTCCTTGGGAAGACCATGGATGGGTGTTTGTGCTTTGTCTGTGGTTAGCAGAAAGTGAGAGGAATTCCAGCTTAAGGGGTTTGGAGGAGCTCATCTGACAACCAGCTACAGAACTGTCACACTGGTTGTCTGATGTATATTAAATAACACATGCATGCATGCACACACACTCACCCACACACACACACACACACACTTACTCACATACTGAGTAGTATTTATAAACATTGAGAACGTTTATATAGATTTTTATACAACTTTTTCTGTTTGCTTTTACAGTATTATGTGTTTTGTAGATACTGGTACATTGTATGCAGATGTGTGTTTGTGTGTGCTAGGTATACAATGCTGTGATGTTCAGGAAATGAAGCAACTCCCTCCTTTCCTCTCTTTGTCTCTGCCTCTGTCTGTCTGTCTGTCTGTCTGTCTGTCTGTCTATGTGTGTGGGTGCATGTGTGGGGGTGTGTGGGGCTGTGTATTTGTGTGTGGTATGTGTCTGTGTCTGTCTGTCTGTCTGTATGTCTGTCTGTCTGTCTCTCTGTCTGTCTGTCTGTCTGTCTCTCTCTCTCACTCTGCACAGAGGATCCAACTGTGGAAGCCTGACAGTACATGTAGGTTATTTGTCCCACTTTTTCCGTTGCCAGACATTATCTGCTTGAGTGTGTGACTGTGTGACCTTGAAAGCCGCTGTCTGTCTTCTTACTGCTATATCCATTTGGACTGTGGGGCGGTATGCATACTGAAAGAGGGAAAGGTCAAACAGAGGTCATGTTTTCAGTTTGGACCTCTTGCAAGTTTTTAGTACAGTTGTTGTTGCCCTAGAACAGAAGTGGAAGTTACATGCTTTGGAGAACTGGAAGCCCGTTTTCCAGTGACCATGGCTTTTGCCAAAGTAACAAGCCACGGCCAACATACCATGGCCTTTGCCAACAGACCGTGCACTCGGCCAATTGACCATGGCCTCGGCAGGCCATGGCCTCAGCAGACCATGGCCTTAGCCAGTAGACCATGGCCTGTGCCAATAGACCTTGGTGTCTGCCAACAGACCGTGGCCTTTGCCAACAGCCATGTCCTCTGCCAATGGACCATGTCCTCTCCCAGTAGACCATGCCCTCTGCCAATAGACCATGGTGTCTGCCAATGGACCATGTCCTCTGCCAGTAGACCATGACCTCACTCATGTTTTCTGCCAATAGACCATGGTGTAGCAAATAGACCATGTTTTCTGCCAATAGACCATGTCCTCTGCCAATAGACCATGGTGTAGCAAATAGACCATGTTTTCTGCCAATAGACCATGTCCTCTACCAATAGACCATGGTGTAGCAAATAGACCATGGCCTCAGCCAATAGACCATGGCCTCTGCCAATAGGCCATGGCTTGTGCCAATAGACCATGTCCTCTGTCAATAGACCATGGTCTCTGCCAATAGACCATGGCCTCTGTCAATAGACCATGGCCTCTGCCAATAGACCATGTCCTCTGCCAATAGACCATGGTCTCTGCCAATAGACCATGGCCTCTGTCAATAGACCATGGCCTCTGCCAATAGACCATGTCCTCTGCCAATAGACCATGGTGTAGCAAATAGACCATGTTGTCTGCCAATAGACCATGTCCTCTACCAATAGACCATGGTGTAGCAAATAGACCATGGCCTCAGCCAATAGACCATGGCCGGTGCTAATAGACCTCATGTGGTGTCTGCCAATGGACCATGTCCTCTGCCAGTAGACCATGACCTCACTCAGCCAATAGACCATGTTTTCTGCCCATAGACCATGGTGTAGCAAATAGACCATGTCCTCTGCCAATATACGATGGTGTCTGCGAATTGACAATGGCCTCTGCCCGCACATTGCACCTTTACCAAAGAGCCCCAGAGTTGCTGTGGATGGCAGACATTTGCTTGCCCATAGTCTGAGCGTTGTTTTTGAACTACACCCATTACTCGATTGGCTTCAATCAAATGGTTTCTAACCGTTGGCAGTCATTGGCATTGCAAAGACAACATGGCAAATTTATTCGTGCTGTTGAGCTTTGTTTTATCTTGCTTGCCTCGAGTTATAACGGCACTGTAGTGAGATAAAGAGTGGTAAATGCATTGTGTAAACACTGATGTGCAAGACTAGCACTTGTGCTGTTCCAAATTGCATGTTGTGCCATCACTTTGAAGAACATTGCAGCGTTTCACGGTCAAAGGGAGAAATTCCTTTTCTCTGGCTCCAGCATCCAGGACTCTGTCTGAATTGCTTAAATGCTCTATCAGTTTGGCTTCGAGAAATTCTCGTAAAACAGAATTTTCTATTAATGAACTGTCATTTTATTGAAATAAAATTTTTCTCTAGGATTTTGGTTTAAGATTGATTCCTTTAGAGAAGTCTTAGCAACATAACCTTTAGCCTTTTCATGTAATTCATAATGAGATAAGTAAGTAAGTAAGTATAGTAGATCCTTTATTGCATCAATTGCTAACCCCATTTTGGTTTGCATTCTACAATGGCCTATGATCTCAAATGTTACATTTTGATTTCTAGTGTTTTTCAAATTGTGCAGTGTACAATAATGTTTTGGGTAAGAGTAAAGCATCCTAATAATAAATGTTTTACGGGCCAAACTGTCAGCAGCGGATATAACTCTGTTATGGGTATGAGGACGCATAGAGTATATAGCTGGTTTTTCAGGGGTTAATAGTCCATGTAGTACATGAGCAGGGTCGTTAATTATGGCGGAGAAGAGACGGGAGTCAGCGCACTGACAGAGCTGTTTGAAGCTTTTATAGGACTCCGGAAGAAAGCCCACCTGAACCAGTCGTCGTCATATTATGGCCTAGAGTCGAATCCGCCCTGTCCTGTCCAACGAATCCCCACCAGACAGGAGTCGCATACAACATCCGTGCAACTGTAGTTACAATGACCATAGATACAGACAGACAGACAGACATACGAACAGATAGACAGACACAGACAGACAGAGATTAATGTGCCAGACATAAATATGTTTGCTCTGCACTTATAGAAAACACCCTAGTCTATCAATCAATCAATCAGTCAATCAGTCAAGCAGAGATGGTTAACTAATCGATTAGGACCTTATTCGATTAGCTAATGGATTAGACAAACAGCTACTTCTAATTCTAATCAATTAGCCACAAGATTTTGCTAATTCTAATTCTAATCGATTAACAAATTTCAGCAGCTAATTCTAATGAATTCTAATGAATTAGCAATTTAACTAATCACTTAGCTAACCGATTAGCTGTTTGTCTAAGTTTGGCTAATTCTAATTCTAATCACTCTACAAGATTTTGCTAATTGTAATTCTAACTGATTAGCAAATTTCAGCAGCTAATTCTAATCAATTTATACCAATTTGACTACTCGTACCCATCTCTGCTCTGAAGCACCTACGACTAGGCCAAGTGGTGACACTATTAACTACCCACCTGTCAAAGCAATGCATGCATGGTCCCTTTATGGAAACAGTCTTAAGATGACTTTATTTGTGTGTTTTATTTCAGCATGTTTGAGCAAATCTCACTCTACTGTCAGGAATTCAACAGTCTGATACCAGTTGCGTTCGTTCTTGGTTTCTATGTCTCGGTTGTCGTCAATCGCTGGTGGGAACAGTTCAAGACGATTCCCTACCCGTCCCGAATGGCCATGTTTGTGTCGGCCCTCGTCACGGGCAATGACGAGCGTGGTCGGCTCATGAGACGGACGATCATGCGGTATCTCTGCCTGTCGTACGTCATGACGATGGCATCGATCAGTCCAGCCGTAAAGAAACGCTTTCCAACGTGGGAGCACATGACGGAAGCTGGTAGGTCATTTCAGATATTCTTCTGGGTTCGTTCTGTGTGGTTAGGTAAACCGATGGTACACATGGTATTTAGGGGTGGTTTTACGGGTCAAACCCCCCCCCTCAAATAAATGCATTACTCTAATTAAAAACTAAAAATGTTGAAAAATATGACCATTTCATGGAAAGCCCCCGAAAACTTAAAACTCCCTCTGAAATGTTTTCCTGGCTATGTCCCTCATGGTACATTTGGTACATGTGTTTCTTGGTTGTGGTTCTCAGGGGTTGAAATGGAACAATCCATTGACTGAAATGTTATGTACCTCGTATGCGCTTCAGCCGACCTGTTTATTGCTGAGTTTTCATCGAATTTTGTTAACATAGGGCTTTTTTGTGTTTTCTGCTTGGAGATTTTGTCCCTTCCACAGTTTCACAAGTGCCTGAATTCTGTATTATTTAACAGTAATTTGACTGGTTCAGGTCGGGGGCACCACTGAGTTCTTTCTTAAAGTGGTGCTTATAAATGTCAAATTATAGCACATGGATATCTAACTGCATCTTCCTCTGGCGGCTGATTATCCACACCTCAGATTCAAATTTCGGTGTGACCTTGCGCGCGTTACAAATTTAAATAATAATAATTACAATCATAAGTGCAATTCCAGATATCTGGGGAAGGGTTCACCTCTGTAACTATTTTTTTAAATTTCATTTCTCCTCTTGTCGTATATTTTCCTCTACTTAGCAAAAGGATAAGGTAAAAATTGGGTTTGTAAACTATTGAGAACAGGGATCAGGTGTTTGCTTCCATCTCCTCCAAAGCGCACGTTTCAGTAAAATAAGGTTTCAGAGTTCATGCTTTTGAGTAATAGTGATTAGGGTTATAATAATTAGTTCAACTTCGAAGTTGGAAGCTTCCTGTAGATCAGCGGTTCTCAACCTTTTTAGTGCTGCGACCCCTTGATAACATTTCCTAAGTTGCGGCGACCCCCAACAATAAAATTGATCGGGTTACTCCCCTTCACCGCATTTTCCCTACCAATATGATGCATTTTACTTCTCACCATTAATCCATACGCATCATGCGCAATCAAACAATAATTAATAAGACAATTTGTAATTTTTTTCAACAAATCATTTCGAAAATTTTAAAAGTAAAATTAAGTAAGTGAAATGTTAACTTGAAGTTTCATATTTATTGAGTATTTTTGCTATGTACTCCGTATGTTTGCAACATCTGTGGATTCGTCGAGCTGTAGACCTCTGCTGAATAATTCAAGTGGACCAGATTTTTCCCCTGATTAAACAATAATTAACGGGCAAATTTGTAATATTTTATTGGTAATAATATCAACAGACATGTCGTCAATTCTTCTGCTGACGTTGTCGTTAGACAAGGAAATTGAATTGTATTTTTTTTAACATAGGCCTATTCAGCTCCAAACATAGCTCGAACAATGTCTTTGGTTGCTGATAACAGTTAACACGTCTTCGGTAATTATTGTGTGACGTTTCTTGGCTTTTGCGATTCTGAGAGCAACCGAATAGGCTATGACGCTTCAACAGCTGCTGCCACGTTTTGCTGTTTGTACTTGCCCCCGGTATCAAGTCTGCCTTTGTCGACATCATTAGCTTTGTTCTTAAACTACTGGGCATCCTGGCGAAGTTAGGATGTTTAGTATCAAAATACCGTTTCAGTTTGTTGGACTTCGATTCGACCGACAGAATGCCATTACAAATAACACATTGTGGTTTCTCAATTCCATCTGCAACTATGGAAATAAACCATACTTTAAACTATATTTTCTATATTTTCTTTTCTTGACACTCGTCCACCCTGATTCATTTTAGGCGGCCTCCAATTTCATAGGCCTAAAATTTTTCTACCGCTCTTTATTAATTAAAACCGCAGCTGACAGCACAGTTTTGAATCAAACCAGCTATTGTTTTATATTTTAAGAAATAAAAGTTAAATTAGAATTTACATTTCAAAACTAATATGGCAAAAATTTAATTAAATTAGCTGCTAAGTAAACATTATTTTCAAGTCGCTGTAGTGACTAGTAGTTAGTGTAGTAATCATATTTACATGATATTAAATATTAAGAGACCACGTTGACAACTTTTTTGTACAAATTTCTGAAGGTCCCAGGCGACCCCTGGGAAATCGTAAGGCGACCCCCGTGGGGGTCGCGACCCACAGGTTGAGAACCGCTGCTGTAGATACTCTGTTCAGGGCCGGTTTAACCACTAGGCGAACTAGGCGGCCGCCTAGGGCGGCACCCTTCTGGGGGCGGCAGATAAGCTAAATAAAAAAAAAATTTTAAACATTGCCCGCGTTTCGCCACCATTCATTAATAAATGAATACGAAAATAAGAAGCGGCTTCAAACAGACCACAGACAATTCGAAATCTTAACGTCAGTCATGTAGAACGTCACGCTTATACCCTTAACTATCGCAAGTTTGAAGCTGCCTACTGGCAACATATTTGAAATGAAACTGATCGAGGCCGCTATCAGCAGTGTTAGACTACTACTCCTTCGTTTTATCCCAAGATCTTGGTTTTTTAAGCCGAACTTCTAAAATGGGGTTTTCTGGAGACCTTGTGTTTTCACTTGGATTTTCTTGTTTTGCTGAAACCCTGTTTTCATTAGAAGTTTAATCAATTTTTTTAAAATATAATTGTTGATATCAAAGAAAAATCCAGTGCTAGTACAAAACCAGACACTAAAGATAACAGTCTGGATGATTGAGGTCAATAAATGGCGCAATATGTGTGCATTGATATACTAGATTCAAAATATAGTTTTAAATAATGATAACACTTCGCTGTACTAGGTTTAAAAAATATAACAAGAGTTACAAGACGCCGCATATTTATTCGATTTGACGTCTTCTTGACACTTCCAGTTTATGTGGCTAATAATGAGAGAAGCTTATCGAAGCTCAAAGAAACATTTGCGTAACTCCATGCTCCAAGAAAGACTTGTTGAACTAGGCCTAGCTACCTTGTCAATTGAACATGATAGGCCTCTTGCTGGAGACATTGAACTGATAGAACTCTTCTACATTATTTTGCTAAAGTGAAAGCGCGAAAAAAATAAAATTTTGAAATTACATTATAACTATTTATACAGACTTCGTAGAAAGTTCGTATGTAGGTAGGATTATGTACACGTAGCCGTAGAATTTTTTACAAAGTGTTCAAATGAAAATGTGCAATGTCTCATTATTTAATAGACCTATTAACATTTTTAATTCCCATTAAACGTGTTAGACCATGCATAGCTAATGCAGTTTCCACTTTCCAGACTATTACTGTAATTATGCATTACTTTTAAAGTAACTTAGTTAATTTAATATTATTATTAGTTATCGCACTTACTGGGGGCGCAGCTCGACAGGTTCGCCTAGGGCGCCAAATACTCTGGCGCCGGCCCTGACTCTGTTAACACACAGACTACCAGATATTGGTTTGGCGAATTACGAGACAAGAGATTAGCGCTGAGAGCTATATGTGCCATATATTTTGTTCCATAGATCACAAGTGTGCATAATTAAACTTTAGGATCTATGACCGCGACCGTGCTATATCTAAATTGTATCGTATATTCTTTTATTCAAAATTCACGTTGGCAAGACGCAACATGTTACAGATCACATAATTTGCGTTACCGGGGTATATTGATGCATGTTGTAGTTAGGGTCCAGTGTAACAAAATAAACAAATAAATGGCCATACCTTTCAACCATGATGAATTGTGCTTGAAAAGGCTTGTTGGTTACGTGACAGGTTTCATGTTGCCAAACGAGCAGAAGGTAATGGAAGGCATGACAACATCATACAACAAGTATTTTGTGCCGCTTGTATGGTCCGCAAGTCTCGTCTCGAGAGCCAGGAAAGAAGGAAGAATTAAAGATGACTTTGCCGTCAAAACACTCATTGATGTAAGCAACAGCTGCAAAATAATACCATATTTACTATATTTATTACCATGATTACGATATTTTCTACAGTGTATATCATGCTTTGTCTGGACCCACCATGGAATTTGGCTTGCTCAACGATTTTGCTTAGGAGCAACCATTGACTGGTTCCCTGTCCCACAGCGGATTACTTATCAGATATCTGCCTTGGTGTGGAATTGCCTTGCGGATGTGGCACAGGCGTATTTGCAGTTTTGCTGCTGTACCCTGAACATCCAGCGCCTTGGCACTCTCCGCTCATCTAAGCAGGCTGAGCTCCTTCTCCTCTGCTCACGGACTTATATTAGGTAGCGCCGTGCTTTCTCTGTTGCTGGCCCTGAAATTTTGAATGGGCTTCCTCTGGCTGTTTACTTGGTGCCCAGTGCCCTTGCCAACACGTTTTATGTTTTATGCCAACATTAGGGTTGTTCTTTTTAGCCGGGGTTGAGTCAGGAGTGCTTCGGAGTAGATAACCTTGAAGGGGCGCTATATAAATTTCTGAAATGAATGAATGAATGAATGATGCCTTGCGCATTGTGATGGTGGTGCTTTATAAGTTCTTAGATTAGATTATGGTTCTGGCATCTAGAAAGGTCCTTAGATGTTACATTTGGCATACTATTGTCATTGTGTAATAATGAAGTGCATTCATTCATAAATTCAACTGCACGTCCATTTGTCACAGCTCACAATACTAATGCTGATAGTCATACTGTAGTATATCAGTATCACTTTCTTTAGAAGTTACTATTGCAACTTAGAAGCTACTAATTGCAATTATAATTGAGCCATCGGTTAATACCTTGTGCATCAGACACCAGCGCTAATTACAATTTAAATGCAAGCAAGAAAATGGTGATTAAAATAACAGGTAAAAATGTAGTAATCGAAATTAGGCTGAACTAGGCTTAGGGAATTAGATAATTGCCAATAGAAATGAATAAAATGCTGGAGTGGATGCATATCGGTCTGTTGTGTAGGGGTATATTTTAAGGCTGGACCTATTTTAATGATTTCCAGTTTGTTTGGACATTCCAGTATGTGCCTATGTGATGCTGTTTTGCTTTTCTAGGAAATTAACGAGTTCCGAGGAAAATGTGGAACTCTGTTCAGCTTCGACTGGGTCACTATTCCGCTTGTGTACACCCAGGTGACTGATCACTCTCTATTGATATTAGAATTAGCAATTGTTGGTCAGCCCTCGTCTTTGTTCTGCTAATGCTGCGTTGGCCACTGAATGACCTTGTTACAGAACCAATGTTAGCCCAACGAAAGTTGCTCTCAAGGAACACACAACCCACCGTGAAAATCTGGTATATATTGTCATCTTTCTTCCATTTATCTGTTATAAAATATAACGACTTGTAAGTGTTGTTATTGTCATATATAAGTTATCAGTTGATGATTGCTTTTAAAAGTAAAAAGTTTGGTAAAATAAACCATGGCACTCAAGTTAACTCTGATTGGTATTCGACAACCCTTGATATAGTACCCCTTCAAGATACCTACTCAGAGGCGCTCCCGGCCCAGCCACGGCTGAACAGAACGGTTTTTAGCAATGAGTATAAGGCCAAGGAATTTGTCCTTGGGAGCAAACATAGCTCTAATGGAAGGCTGTTCCAAATGGTTGGGCCCACAACAGAGAAAGCCCAGTATTGCACAGTGGAATGCGTGCAACGGAACAAGCAAGTTGCTATGGACCGCAGAATGTAAAAATTGACAGCCCATGACTAATGCAACAAATCAGCATTTGTAATCATTGTGCTTCCTTGCCCGGGTTTCTGGTGTATGCAGTCACAGCCCAAGCCAAGTGCCACCGTTTGGGCAAGTTATCGGACCCCCGGGTGCCCAGTGACAGGTCTAGTTGAATCAAGTGAACTTGTAATTAAAAATTGTTATCTGTTGAGAAGGTCCAGTCAAAATCAATATTTTCCCATTTCAGTTAATAGTGAAGAGTTAAGGCAGCATATGTGCTTTGATATCTGTGGTGAGAAATGTGGTCGCAAGTTGAAGGGTCATTTTGGCTGAAGTGCGAACGTGACCCCAGCATTTCCACAGCAGTGCATCAGTTTTAAACTTCCAACATGCATTGATACTTGTTACTCAATCAATCAGAATTTATATAGCACTTCTTCAAGATCCCTACTCAGAGGTGCTTCCGATCCAGGCCAAGTATTCTAAGCAGCAGGTGGAACTGAGAGCAAGTAGCGTTCAGCAGGTGGCGTGACTAATTAAAGCTGGAAGGCTGAGTGGGCACAAAGTGGCATAGTTTTCCCCCAGAAGGTCACTCGTCTGTGTACTAAAGAGGGCTGAGTTTGTCTTAACGTCACCGTGCCTATCACCATCATGTAAACAGAACCAAACAGCCACCTGTTCTTAGTAGTAGCCAGAGATTGATGCACTGCATAGAATATTATATGCAAACAGATTGGACCATAATTGATTAGATTACTTGTGTCAGCTGGAGTGTGTGTATATATATATAAAAAGACAAAAATCTGTGTGAAAACCACCACTAGGTACATCTCTTAAATATTTCATCTGCCTGAGCCTTGGCCTTGAAATTGTTGAGTGACTCCACCGAAACTGTCTCATCACTCAGCTCGTTTCAGGTGTTAATGACTGTGCTGCTGAAAAATCTGTGCTTGATCGTGCCTTCTGACTTCCTGAAAATTTTATATCTCTGCCCTCTCAATCCACTTCTGTCAGCCAACTGGAAAAATCTCCGGAATGATGTTGCTTTGTTTGTCATCGGCTTGTATGTCTCAATTAGATCTCCTCTGCATCTTTAATCCAGTGTTGTTGGGCATGGTGGTGTAGGGGTATGTGCGGTGCCTTGCAGCCGGAGGGTTGTGGGTTCGAATTCACCTCAAGCCGCCGCGTAGGGACCCTGGGCAAGTCCTTCACTTACAATTGCTCATGTGCTTTGGCGTGAAACTCTGACTCAGTGTCCGCGCTGTAGTCGGGAGCGCCTCGAGTAGAAATCTTGAAGGGGCGCTATAACAAGTGCTCATATATACATACATAATCCACAATTCACTAATGTGACCTCATACATTAATGTTCCAAATCCTCTGCTCATCCTTACTGCTCTTAAAAGTTGCTTATGTTGTACCTTTAATTATTTTTCAGTCTTGTGAAACACTGACCCTGTGTCCACGACTGTGGGATTCATCCACTGCCAGGTCAACGGCCAAAGAGCAGGCATTGAGTGGCTCACCTAAGTTCCATTATGAGACTATGGGGCTTTATTTAATGTACTGAAATATTGTGATGGTTGTTTTCGTAGGTGGTGACGCTGGCTGTGTACATGTTCTTTCTGTCGTGTCTCATGGGACGACAGTTCCTCGAGAATGGCCAAGTGGGAGACATGTACTTTCCATTCTTCACGTTCCTACAGTTCTTCTTCTATATGGGTTGGCTAAAGGTAAGTTACAAATCGAAATGTGCAGAAAATACAATAGAATTCATTTCATTCATTCATTTCAGAGATTTATATAGCGCCCCTTCAAGATTATCTACTCAGAAGCGCTCCCGACTCAACCCCGGCTAAAGAGAACAGTCTTCAGGTTAGAGAAGAATGTGGCCGCAAGGGCTCTATGCCCATTGTCAATCACCGTTACAATAGAATAGAATACCCGTTTTTGATCACCATTACAATAGAATCGAATACCCATTATTGATCACCATTACAGTAGAATAAAATACCCGTTTTTGATCACCGTTACAATAGAATAGAATACCCGTTTTTGATCACCATTACAATAGAATAGAATACCCGTTTTTGATCACCATTACAATAGAATCGAATACCCATTATTGAGGAATGTTACAATAGAATTGAATACTCGTTATTGATCACCGTCACAATTAGCAATGATGAAGAAGAGTTAATAACATTTGATATCAAAGACTGAAAAGATTGAAAGAAAGCTGTTCTGCTAAGAGAGTTGCCCAATTGCCACTGCTTGTTCTTGCTTCAATGTTAAGGCTCGTGTTGAGAAGAAAACCTTGTATTTGTTTGTAGTTTTTAGAGGGAGTTTATTGTGTATTTAATCTGAGGGGTACGCACTACGCAATAGGTTAGCATGCTGGACTGTCCACCAGAAGGACTGTCCACCAGAAGGTCAAGGTTAAAATCCGTTGGAGGACAGAATTGGAGTTGAGATTTGTACTCCACTTGCGCCCCTAGCCAACTCAGCTACTATGAGTACATTGACTGCACACTGTTGGTGGGAAGATGAGACAGCGAGGGAGATGACTGGCCACTTGCCCTCGTATACCGAGTCTAAGAAAAGGAAGTCACTAACACTGCATATCCAGGCTTAGTCACTAACACTTCATACTCGGGGTATCTTAAGGGACTGCTCTTCTTCCATGCTTCCTAAACGTTTCTTCTACCTACTGCTGTATGGTCAGTGTAATATGACACTCTTGTTGTCATCAACCTCTATATCCTTTTAATCATTTGGTTACCCTGGAGCCGCATTCAGCTCTGATGAGTCTTATGGCCTGTTGTCCCTCCTGTGGCTAGCCGTATTTGTGGTTGATTAATGGAACTGATCTTGGTACTTTGTTTTGCAAACAGATATTCCTAATAGAAGAACACAATTATCTGAACTGCCAGAATTATTGCACTGTGCCAGTAGGGTTCACAAAGCTTTGAAAGTGATTAATTGCCCTTTAGTATTCCTCCTTCTAGTTTCCTGCTATGCAGCACATAAATTCTTCTGTTACTTGCCATTCATTATTATTATTATTGTTATTATTGTTATTGTTATTGTTGTTATTATTATTGTTATTATTGTAGTTATTATTGTGGTTATTATTGTGGTTATTATTGTTGTTATTATTATTGTTGTTATTATTGTTATTATTGTTATTATTATTATCATTATTATTATTATTATTATTTTTTATGCCCTGAGGTACTTCATTCCCCCAGGGACTTAGAAATTATAAAAGCAATGTATTTCTGGAACAGCTACTCATCCATATCTGGCTGTTGGAAAGAGCCCCTAAAGGCAATGGCATTGAATCGCTGGATGCAAATTGATAAGCTGCTGCTATTATTATTATTATTATTATTATTATTATTATTATTATTATTATTATTATTATTATTATTACTCTTTTATTAAGTGTCACTGTTCAATGACCAAGCATCAATCGATGGTGCTGAGCAATTATGGGTACAGGACTTGCTCGAGATCCCTACATGGTAACCGTCTCAGGGGCAACTCAAACCCGTACTCTCTGCATTACAAGGCCAACACTTTAACCATTGACCTAGTATGTCCCAGTATATACTGTATTCTTTCATAACCTCACATTTATGAAGCCCATGATTATCTATGACAAAGACTGTTGAGCCTTCTCTTTCCATTGGTAGGTTGCTGAGACGTTACTCAATCCTTTTGGTGAGGATGATGACGACTTTGATGTTAATGGACTGATCGACAAAAACCTTCAGGTATTGTACTTTTCCTTGAAAAGGTGTTCTACACTAGTTAAGTATTTGCTCAAATCTGTACATGCTCACTCATATCTCAGGGATCTCATTCGTCCTCCTCTTTCTGCATCTTCTCATCGCCCTCTCCGATCTCTGGACCGGTCTGACTTCTTTCTTTGTCCCACGAGCTGGGACCACTATTGCTCAAACTCGATCCTTTGCCATCATTTGGCCCTCTTTATGGAATGCCCTTCCTTTCACTCTACGTGAGACTCCTTTCTGGATCATTGTCTTCATCTCTCTCTCCTTAAAATCTATTTCTTCTCTCGGGGTTCTCGCACTGGGAGCGCTACTGAATGGCCACGGCTGTGAGCGGCGCTATATAAATTGCTAATTACATTATATTACGCTGTCTTACAGGCAACAACTGAACCAGGCTGAAATTGCAATAATAACGACAGATTTCTTTAGCATCTTTTCAAGAGAGTTTTCTCAGCAGTACTCCTGACCTGAAAATACAAAGTTATAATTAAACTTAATGATTTTCAAAAGAGACATAGGAAGACCAACTAGGTAGGTAGCTTATGTCGTAGGTTGCTAGGCAACCCATTCTGTACTGAGTTGCATGGCATTTTGTTATTGTATTTTTATGAAGCCATGATTGCATGAACTGCTGAGTAGTGCATGTCGCCAACATCGCTATTCTCAAGAGACTGGCATTCCATGGGACACATTGGGTTATATTTTTCACTTTAATGATGAGCGTGTAAAAGCGACTGGAAAAACAATGCATCTCGTCGTTAAAGTGTTAACCCTTTAACGACGAGCTGCATATGGTTTCCCATACATTTTTGTACGCGCTCGTCATTAAAGGGTTAAGGAACTCTAACATGATTTAGACTATGTTAGTAAACTCTAACATGATTTAAGCTATGTTAAGGAACTCTAACATGATTTAAGCTGTGTTATGGAACTCTAACATGATTTAAGCTGTGTTAAGGAACTCTAACATGATTTAAGCTATGTTAAGGAACTCTAACATGATTTAAGCTGTGTTATGGAACTCTAACATGATTTAAGCTGTGTTATGGAACTCTAACATGATTTAAGCTGTGTTAAGGAACTCTAACATGATTTAAGCTATGTTAAGGAACTCTAACATGATTTAAGCTATGTTAAGGAACTCTAACATGATTTAAGCTATGTTAAGGAACTCAAACATGATTTAGACTATGTTAGTAAGCTCTAACATAATTTAGGCTATGTTAAGGAACTGTTATATGAGTTGGGTTATGTTAAGGAACCTAACATGATTTAGGCTATATGGCAGTTCCGTCAAGAGGTGCTTTAAAGTTGCCATATGTTACATTACATTACAGATACGTTGTGTTCAAATTATGTTGTAGTTGTTTTCTAATTGAATGTTGTTGTATTGGTTGTCCAGATATCGTATTTAGTGGTGGATGAGATGCATGAGGAACATCCGGAGTTGATCAAAGACCAGTACTGGGATTCACTGGAGTTTGAGCTTCCCTATACAGAGGCAGCCCAGTGCTTTCAGAAGGAAGCACACATTGGATCAGCGGCAAACATCGAGTACAAACTCACCACCATCTTAACCCTTTAACGACGAGCTGCCTATGGTTTCCCATACATTTTAGTACACGCTTGTCATTAAAGGGTTAAATATATCTTCTGCTTCAAGCATTTGAGCTGCAGTTGCATGTTTTTAGATTTGTCAGATAATTGTTCAAATTTATTTTCAGCACCTTTGAGAGTTTATTAAGATGCTATTGTATATGTTAACTTATAATATTGTAACTGTTAACATATGTCTACATTTATGTTAGCAAATGGCATATATTCACTTGTATGTTAACATATGTCTTATGTCATATAGGGAGGGTGCACGATAGTCTAGTGGTTTTATCAACCAAGAGGTCGGGGTTTAAATCGCCTCCTAGGCAGAAATTTGTTTCAAGATTCCTGTTCCATTTGCACGGTCACACCGAAATATGATTCTGAGGTACGGATAGTCAGCCACCAGGGGAAGATGCAGTTAGGTATCCATGTGTGAAAGCCAAGGAGAAATAGTGAGTTTATAGCCGTTTCTTTGTAGGAAGGACGTGCATTTGAGCTATGAAGAGAGAGTGATCCAAGTGCATTGGATAACATCTGGCACAGAGAGCGAGAGGTACAGAGTTCGAGCCCCCGTTGGTGGATATGCTTTGTAGGCTGCTATTAGCGCCGTTGTATTGCAGGCTGTCTGTTCTGTTAGTAGTTAAGATTTAAATTGCATAACATGTAAATGTACAGTGCAGTATGTCAGGCGCTTATTAAAGAAAAGATATTATTATTATTCCATTCCCTGAGGCAGAGGCATGGAATGCATGCGAGCCCATAACTGTTCTGCATCGGGGCTCAGCTAAAAGACCCATACTGTTGGTGGGAAGATGAGATGGCGAGGGAGAGGACTGGCCACCCGCCCTCATATGCTGAGGCTAAGAAAATGAAGTCACTAACGCTTCATACCCATGGATGCCTTTCAGGCTAGCTTAGGGACTGCTGTTCTTCTTCTCTATGTTATATAGATACATACAAATGTTAGTATCGTATTGATTGGAATCAGTCAGCTTACCATTCAGATGCGAACCTCTATTCATGTAATTTTCTTCTATGTCATGACTGGAATGAGTTTAATGAATGTCTAAATTTGTAATGGGGACAGTTTATTTTTGTTGCATGTCTTATTTGATTTGTCTTCAAGGATTTTGAGCGTGAGGTGTGTGACAGTGTTATGTACGCTGGTTTGTCTTGCTTTCAAATCTCTACAGAATTCCAGAGTCCAAGGCACAGTTTCTTGGACCGGCTTCTTCTATGTCGACGATCGCAGAGGAGAAAGGCGACAGAGGTACTGACGGGAACATAGGGTCGATTGGTTCGAACGAGGATATGGCTGCCGGAAGGTCTCCGAGCATGCTGAGTAAACGCGACAGCAAAAGGCTCAAGCAGAGCTTTTCCCAAGTTGCCAGAAGCTCTTCAAAGTATGAACACACATTTCTTGATTGTTCTATAAATATATATATGTAGTTATATATGTTGCAGTATAATATATGTAATTTATGTATGTATCTATGTTGCAGTGTATACCAGTATGTATTGTATGTATGTTGGAGTGGCGATGGGTACGAATAAATGATCTCCATTGTTCTCGGTCATTTGTCAAGTCCATTGCTCTATTGTTAGTCAAAATGCTGTTATTTCCTCATTTAAAAAGGTCACAGAATACTTTCACATGAAAATGGGAGTACGACATACTTATTTAACCTAGTATTAGAAGCAGTAATGTCACTCAGCCTTAACAACACTGAGGCAGAAATTAAATCTGTGATTCAGGTTTGAATTTAATTATTTTATTATTGATATTATTGTAATTATTATTGTTATTGAAGAGCTGGGTTTTTGCTTCCCAGGACCTGAAGAATTCTAGCCATTACAGAACTTTTGGTATTTTCCGGAGAATTTGTTTAGATCATGAGGAATTGTTTCTTCCTTGGTAAAAAATCGTAGCAATAGATATAGTAATAGTACATGTAATAATGTTATGGGTGAATTTCTTGATGTTTCCAGACTTAGCATTTGGAGAGGAGGTCCACGGCGTATGTCAAAAAAGAAAGCAGATGATGTGGAAGTCGGTTCACTTCCCCTGTCTTCTGTGAAGTCCTCAGGTTGTGTCACCCATCGAGTCGAGTATTTTCTCCAGAACAGTAATGCATTCATTCATTCATTTCAAGAACTTCATATAGCGCTCCTTCAAGAAACCTACTCAGTGGCGCTCCCAGCCCAACCATGCCAATAAAGACTAGACTTAAGTAACTCGTAAAATGCAGTTGTGCTGGACCTTGGCAGCAGGCACACATCCAAAGGGAGTCCATTCCAAATGGAGGATCAAACATGAGAAGGACCGACACTGCCTGATTGAGGAGCGGGCCCAGGGGACTAAAAGCTCTGCCCCCCAGCAGAAGATCAGTGGGCCAGAAAAAGAAACTTTTCTGCATAATAATTGTTTTTCTGTTGTTATGAAATTTTACATACAGACATCACAGTATGGCAGGTTTTGATCTCCATTACTTACTACTTGTCCAACAGCCACGTAAATGATGATTTTGTGAAGCTCCAAAGGTGCATAATAATTGGTGCATTAAGTGGTACACTGTCAATATATCAGTCAATCAGGACTTCAATCAGTCAATCAATCAATCTATCAATCATATCTTATTTTAGCACACAATACAGTGAATTGTAAGCATAATGTTGATGTCGTACAGTAAACCTCAGAGGAACTGAAGTGTTCAGGAGTCACGTAATTTCTTCATTCATTCATTGTGAAGATTTATATGGCACACCTTCAAGGCTACTACACAGAAGTGCTCCCAACCCCAACATCGCTAAAAAGAACGACAGTTTTGAGGTTAGAGTAGAACGCATCAGAATGGACCCTGGGGAGTAAATGCCAAGGGGAGCCCGTCTTTACAGGTGATGTCAGCAACAACATTAAGTGTAATGTACAGTGGTGCACATTATAAAATTTAAAAGAGCTTAAAGAGGTGCATGATATCTAAATGTACCGGCATTTATATATAGGTATGTATGTCATGTGTATGTGTTTGAAGACTTTGAACACTTGTGTAGTATTTTAAAAGCCTCACAAAGATGATGATGTGCGTTATGTGCCTGGGCAAAAATTCACTTGACGTCAGTGGTATTAACTTGAGCATCTATCCATACTATTCCATAGGGCTTATGTAGTCTTCTTAGTTGATGAGAATAATGCATGATCTTAAAGTGATAGTGTATGATGATGTTGACGTGTTGACCTGTTCATGAAAGTATTGTTTCTTGCTTGGATAATTCAGGTATAAATTTAAACCACTTATGGGGTCGGACTGTAGCTTGAGGTCTAAACAATTGAAGTTTTGAAATTCTGTGTTTTTATTGTAGACCCTTTGTCAAGGAAGATGCCTGGATCACCGGTATAGTATTCATCTTATTTTATCTTTATTTCAGGGCTGTTAACAATACTGAAAAAAAGTATTGGCAATACCAATACCAATACTTCATAATAAAAGTATTCCAATACCAATACCAATACAATGTTCTTAAAAGTACCACAATACCGATACTTACCAAAGTATTGGTTTAATCATGTACAATAGATTCTTTCCATTCATTCATTCATTCATTCATTACTTGAATTTGTATAGCGCCTCTTCAAGGGAACTACTCAGAGGCAAAAGCAAAAGCGCGGCCAAGTAAGTAAGTATATCCTTTATTGAAAAACCAACTGCTAACCGCATTTTGGATGGATCATCAAAGAGGCTAAATTAAGTATAAAGAGGCAATTTTCGAAGTTTAACGAATTATTTGCCTTACTATTATTCTATTGTGGGTTCTGGGACGTAAGCGAGTATGAAACATATATTTCACGGGAGGCAGTAGTTGATGTAATACATGTGCAGGGTTGCTGATGATGGTAGAAAAGAGGTTAGAGTCTGCTTTTCTGCAAAGTTGCTCGAAACTATGGTAGATTCCGCTAGATAACGAGACCGTACCAGTCGCCGTATAGTTGCCTGAAGACGAGAGCATGGTGAAGTTGAGATGTTTAAAGTAATGTCACTGTGCTTTGCTATACGTGGTAGTAGAAACTGTAGGCCTAATGTCCAGATTCTTGATATATCTGTCGTGTATATTATAATCAGTCATGTGTGCTTGTTAGATGGATATTTGCTACCAGTTATACCTATTGGGTAGTACTTAGTTAATATGAGAACCAAGAATGCAAGAGTGCTATTAATAGCTTTTTCCTGTGGGTTTTCGACAAGGTTTGGCGACTGTTCCTTCTCTGTCGCAGGAACCACTGCATGGAACAGTCTTCCTGACCATGTGAAGAATGCACATCTCTGGAGACATTTAAATCACAACTCCAGATCTATTTTTAAAGAATCGTATGACTGTCATTGACTTTTTTAACTGATGTACAGCGCCTAACCCTAACCCTTTTCTTTCGACCTTGGCTGTGCTAAGGGCCTAAGGCACTATACTTAGTATACTATCATATTATTAGTCGTATTATTTATTATTATTATTATTTTTTATTTTTACCCCGAGGTATCTATAATCCCTCAGGTGTCAGATATTAATAATCAATGTTAACTCTGGCGTGGCCATCCTTGTCAAGATCCGGAAGAACAAAAGTGCTGTCGAACGCAACAGCGTTGAAACGTTGGATTACAACCGACAGGCGCTGGAACAAGAAACTGGTTTCTCTTGGGTTGCCCGAAATTTGGCCCAGGAGACGACCCAGGTCGGCAAGAAAGGCCCTTGTCGTTAATTGGTCCCATGGCGTCAAAAGCCAGTGGGACAAAGAGGTAGGATTTCATCAGTTGGGTGTATTTTGCATTTTTCCTGGCTTCAGCCAGTTCAGCAGCTCCTCCCGTCTGGTTTGAGGTTGTGGGCAAGTAAAAGATGGGGCCACTGTGTCAGCAATTGTGACGTCCCAGGTCAAGCAGCGACCCGAGCGTTACGGAATCACTTTTAGGCCGTCTGGTTGGCTCTGAGGCTCTGCAAGAGGTCGCGAGCCACATCGGTCGCGAGGCTTATCTACAGCCCCAGCCTGGTGGGGGTTCACATTAGGCGAAGACAGAGCAGAATGGAGCGGATGTTGAACCGGATGCGGCGACTGGGGTACCTTCCGGCGACATCACCCGACATGGAGGAGTTAGCGGCTGGAGCCGATGCTAGGCTCCTGGCTAATAAGGAATGACAATCACGTTCTGAGGAGCCTCTTTCCACCTCTCGCCAAAACTCGTTACAACCTGCGTCCTAGACTGCATCCATTTGTGCTACCAGAAAGGATGTTAAAAACTTTATCCCTAGAGTCCTCTTTGCCCGTGATCACTGACAGAGCTCTGTTAACTCTTTTCATTTATTATTTTATTTGTATGGTTTATGCTTAGACATGTAACTGGGTGCGGTGTGCCACAGAGATTTGTCTCTTTTAAATAAAACGAATATATATATATATACCATCCGACCTTGACAAACCCGGGGGTTCTTTAACCGCCGGGGTGCCAGCTTGAATGAGGCCCCTGCTGATTAGGTCATTCAGGACCGCATGTCGGGCTTGTCGGCCTGGGCCTAGGCGGCACGATAGACCGTGCGAGCCTTCGGTGATCACCAGAGTACCACATGGGCAGCTGTGTGGATGACAAATGACTGTACCTAGACGGAGGCCCACCGCTATTCGAATTTCGCCTCGTCATCCAATCTGAGACCGTCTTACTGCGTGTATGGCTGCTTCGCCGCCTCCAGGAACGCCAACTCCCACCTGCTTATGCGTAAAGTAAGGGAGGGCGAACGTGTTCGCGCACTTGGAGCTCAACCTACGCCAAAAGTACCCTATAACAATAGGTCGCAGTCCTCCGGATTTTTTACCTATAGAGCAAATAGTGTGCCACCAAACATAGTCGAACGGACTTCGTTGGGGTAAGTCCCAGCCAGCAGCAAATTAACAAGGGCTGTTATAGCTAAAATCAGTTCAGGGCCCGTTTCTTTGCAATTAGTCACCAACAGATGTTGGGGTCTAAGGCCGTCAGGTCCACCCGAGGAGCCTGCAGGGAAGGAACGGATGTGTTTACGCACTTCCTCCTATTATTTACCGGGGTTTCAATCGGTCATTGTGACGGTCAAGAGGCTGGCTTGGGTGTTTGGAGTATAGGTAATTCATTTAAAGGTCTAGGTTAATCGGGACTGGTTTGTTTTCTGAGCATAGAATTCTTATTGCTGCTTTAATGTTACCATCTTCCAATTTGGAAGATACCGCTGCCGCTATTATTTTCTGATCATTACACCTAGGAACACCTGTTTGGGCAGTGATCTTGGGGATTGACGTGTGATCCAACGTTTGCCACCTCTGAATGGTTGCTCTAAAATGAGAGCTCCGAAACCGATCAGAATCTTCCAGGGGGAGGGGCTGAGGGGGTTTGATAGAATTTTATTGATGACCGATGTTAGTAGTCTACCTACTGCTGGTCTAGCTGCCTTTGGAACATGGCTTAAGCAGTCTATTTGTCAGCACTGGATGTGGGATTCTCTCCCCGACCCGAGGCTATCCGCATCCTCGGCCAACCTCCCAGGGATGGAGGGCTGAGGAGTAGGTGGATCTATGGACTCAGGCCCCGAGCAGTCCCCCCTCTGATGGCCGAGGGTTGACTGTGTCACTGCTTTCCCGAGGGGGTTGTGGGACCCAGGGCATGGGTTTTTACGTGGCCCGTGAAGATGGACCTTTCCATCCCTGTTGTGTAACTGCCTGATGGTCCCACAAATGCTACAGGTGCCTCTCGCTTTCTGTGAAGCCGCGGTCGGAGATGGAGAGATACTCCCAGATGGACCGTCCATTTATTTTGAATTGACCCTTGAGAGGAAAATTACCATTGTCTGGGTTGTGCAGTGCAGCGTGTTTAGCTCCTAGCCACGATTAATATTATGCAAACCCTGAGTAAAGCTAAATACGATTCAAAGTAAAAGGTATAGGCCTACCTTCGGAAATCCTGCCTGATTTCTAACAGGCTCAGAAAACTTCGAAACCAGACAGTGCAGCGTGTATAGCCTCTAAATACGATTAAATAACGTAAATATCACGAAAAACTTTGAGTGCACTCAAATACGACTCAAGGTAAGGAATAGGCTACCTGTTGAGAAAAGCATGCCTTGCTTCTAATAGAAAACGCCGAAAAACAAAACGTTGCTACCAAGACAGAAGACCGTCACCGTAAATCCAAACGGAGGGAGTGCCTGACCGCCGGTCTGGCCGCTAACTTCAAACTACAGGTGTCATGGCATTAAATAAGGCCAAACGAGCAGCTAAGTGCGAAATTGTCACAACAGAGCCAGAACTATATCGTGAATTCAGAGACAAAAGCACCCGTCGAACAGAGCAAAAAGTGAAATTAAAACCAAGTTTAGCTTCCAGAAAACAACAAGCTGCCATCTTGTCCAGAGGCCACTCCAGAATTATAATTATTATTATTATTATTATTATTATTATTATTATTATTATTATTATCATCATTATCATCATCATCATCAACAAGAATTTTCCAGTTTTCCTTGAGGAGTTGGAAAGTGAACTTTTGACACAGAGATGAAAAACTACTGTTTAAAATTAGAGATTGTTTTGTACAGTGTGTTATGTGACTTTATGTTATCTTCATGTATGTTGAATTCCTATTTTTAGGATGAACTGATTTTCCCAATATCAGACGATGAGGCATCTCCAGTTGAGCCACTTTCACCTTCAATATTTTCCGTTGTTTCTGAGACTAGTCCATTTGTTCCAAAAACGAAACCAGGACCGTCATATGGTTCCACACCAACTGATAGCCATCTAGGGGAACCGTCACATCACAAGTACCACTCTCAGACGAGCCATCTGGAACCGGTGGTTGAGACTGCGGAAACAACGGATGCCTTCCTCGGAGAGGTACGCAATGAACTCCAAAAGATTCGAGATGGTCTCAGCGAGCAGAAAGTCTGATGGAAAGTCGAAAACGAGACTCGAAGTTTGGAAGAGCATTGGTGATTGATTTCAGTTGTGACAGTGGTAGCAAAGAGATGGTAGTAGTTGGTAGACGCTTGACGTTTGTTCGCGATGTGCTTTTAAAGCGTGTTATGCAATGTGCCACTGAAGAATCTTCTTCAAGTGGCATTTTGTATATGGGGAATAATTAAATTATGCTAAATTTTCACTGACAATTATGCAGCTGTTGTTCATGTTTTATCGTGAAGTCTGGTTCGTTTCTCAATTTGATGGAGACTCTGGAATTATGAATGAAGTGTGATAGGCAGTTTGTGTTTCACGTTTTTTTGCTGTCAGTGCAACTGTTCAACATGTAGTTTAATATATTCGTTTATTAATTAAAACTGACAAGTACACAGTAAGATTACATGATATAATAGTAACAGATGATAACAAGTCTAACAGGAGTCGAATTTGACTGTATGGCAGTCCTACTGCTCATTTAATTAAAGTGTGGGAGTGGAAGGCTGAGTCAACCTTATGGAGCTTGCAGGTATCAAACCTGCTTCCTTGTGAACTTCGTGCTAGCATGTTGCCATTCAACCATCTCCGAACATTTACTACCTGGCTGCATCTGTATTAGCTGAGTTTCAAGACTGAGTTCTGACTTTATTTGTAGGCATTTGTTTTGTTTGACCTTTGCTAAGCAGAAGCATTATCAAGTGTAAGTGGAAATGGAAACCCGTGTTTAAAAAGGCATATCCTTCTGATCAAGTATTATGAATTTATTGTGCATTCTGAATAATGGACTGACTTTGAATACGTTGTTAGAAGCCGCTGTAGAAACGTTCAAGCTCACACGTACATGCGTTTAAGATCTGCTGATTAAAATACCTCTTTTTCTTATAATTATAGTATCCTGTTTCAAATGTCACTGTGACTCTGGCATGAAATAATGTTAATTATAATATATACCATTAAGTGCAGCCTGCTGTGAAATTATCAACCCATTACCTACAAAGCTTTTGTTTTAATATGTTTTTCGATGCGATTTGTACCGGTGTTTGAACTTTTGAACTCGTACTAGGTATGGTCATGAATTGCACATTGCATTTTATTGTATTTTCCTGTGGACCGATAAATCTAGTCTGTACCTTCTTATATCATTAAGTGACTTTAGTTTATTTATTTGTTTGCTTGTTTTTGTTCATTTTACGAGAACTGAACTTGGAAAATTTAGGAAAATTACTATAAACGTATTAGGTTCTGTTTTTAACATTACTGGACTGCAGAAGAGTACTTGTCATTTTAGGGATACATTTTTTTAAATTGTGCAGGATTTGAGAAAGAGAATTGGTATGCCCTAGAAGGGCTGACTTATCAGTTAAGGTTGGTAGCTGTGGGTAGTGTCTTTACCTGACAAGTAATATCGGTGTTCTTTGGGATCTGCCTCCTGTGATTTGATGTTGTCACGTAACAGTTCAGTGTTACATTATGGTTGGCGCTGTTTGGTTTTGATGACTCTGGGTTCATCAGATTTTGGGTAATTCTGGGTATGTAATCATTTTGTAATTAATCACAACTGTATGTTTGATATTTTCACTTCTAAACTGGACCTATGTCTCCTGTTAAATATATATAACTCCGATTCAGCGTTCGCGCAGCAGTCGGGAGCGCCTCTGAATGGGAAATCTGGTAGGGACGCTATAACAAGTGTTCAAATACACAGCAATACAATACAATATATACATGCAGTTTGGTTTGGTTGCTGTGCAGTGATGCTGTCATAACAAAGATGATTGGCGTTGCCTTATCCAGTCTTGGGACTGGCACTTCCAGAGTACGGGCATTGGCTGAGTTATATACACGTAGATCTCTCTTTATTAATGTGTCATACTTTTGTTACAAGTGTTGTTGTGGACTGAGCATTGAAAGTGACACAGCAGGGCAACAAAAGTCTCACATATTCTAGGTTATTTGATGGTAAAAATGTTAGTTGTCAATCATCATGTCTTGACATGAAGCCAGCAGGACTTGAACTGGTGCAGTGTGTTGGTGTTGTGAACTGCAGTACAAAGTAAGTGCATTAATGCTGCCTTTGCTGTATGCTCCAACATTAGAAAATAAGTGCATAACTGCTAATAGCAAGTGGTTTTACTGTTACTGATACTTAGGTTGGACAAATGTATTTACAATATTATAATGTATTTGTATGGACAGATATGAAATATAATAAAAGCAAATGTACAGCAAATGTATGTTACTGCAACATTACATTAAGCATGACGATGGCAATGTTCTGTAACCGACATTAAAAATGTAGACATTTGCTGATGCTCGTGTCCTAGTAAGCAGAGCCTAGTGGGGGCCAGCAGGGCCATCTGGTCTTGCATATAGAAGAGCTCTAAGCTTTTTAAGGTTTTTATATAGTAATAATCATGGCGTCGAGCTTGGCGTCTTGTATTTGCAGTGGCCTTGGCCTCTGAAATGCTTGGCTAACGTGACGATTGATGATTGGAATGGTATCAGATTGATACTCGCTGCCTGACAATACTGCATCCATGTTTGGAACTTGTGACTGTAAATTTACAGTTGATTGTACAGCTAGATTGCTCTATAATTGCTAGTCAAGTCTTTTAATTTAATCTTTCTAAAACCTACTGTTAAAAAGGGAAGTACAGGTTACAGTTATTGCACACCTCAGTTTGCGACAAATGTTTTGTACAGTAGCCCTCAATGTGTTCGAGGTTGTATTTTTGCAAAAGGACTAATCATGTAAACGTCAAGTTTCTAATTACTGTGTAGAATTTGTTTTGCTTTAACCAGTCCATTTTTGGCAATTGTAGCAGTTTTATATTTATATTTCGTCCTGTTTTCAAACTTTTTCCTTTGGAAAAGCTTCTTACTGTATTTCATGTTTCTTCTCTGGAAATTCTGTGCACTGTATTACCTTATGTGGTAAGAAACTACATGGCCTGTAATTTTCAACTGCTTGTGAACCAGTACTGCAAAATCAAAATTAACAACACTTCTATACCTACTCGAAATTATTTTTATCAACTGTTACAGTTCATATTTGTTGACAAAAACACAACCTAATGAAAACATGGTTAGTTTATAACATTTAAATATTACGTTTCCATATACTGTAGATATTGTCACTTAATTTATTAAATTAGTGGAAAGCTCACTTTTTGATGATACCTGTTTCTACAATGATTTGAGTCTTCTTATCGTCATGATATATTTTCTTTTACTTCGTTATCATAAATTCATGTCATTGTATAACAGTATTGTCATGAAAACTCCTCAACATTGCTTCACTACCACATACAGTGGTATCAAAACTGGTATCTCTCACTTTGACCATTTATGTGTTTGTGTCTTAGTATTTCTGCCTTCATCATCGTGCCATATTTTGCATATACGGTTGGCTTGTGTTTCAAGAATTTTCGTAAAGGACTCATGAAAGACTGTACTTGAGATTGGAGTTTACTCTTCTGTTCAATTTCAGCCTTGGATATGTCAGCAAATGTATATAATAGTATTTGTGTCCGCTGAGGGTAATAAGCTTTTACTTTATGGAATGGTCTGTAATTTTGTATTGTTTTGTTCTAGTCGCTTACCGGTATCAGAATAACGAATAAAGCAACCCAAATCAGTCTTACGTTTATCTATTATTTCGTTTTGAATTTAACCAGTTCTCTCCTAACAAACCAAACCAGTTGAAAGATACAATTCTGTTTCATTTAATTAAAATCTAGACAATTTCAAATCCTGTAAACAGAAAATGCTCATACTTCCAGTTCTAGTACACACATCCAGAATGTATTCAAACATGCACAAAATAAAAACTGCATACAACAAAAGAACCCAACTGTATCTTCAAACTAGTGTAGATATGAATTTCACGTAACCTGATGCTTAAAATACGACAGATTCGGTCTAGTTACAAATTTGAATAAACTGGCACGAAAAAACTCGCAGTCCTTAAAAGTTTCTATCATGAAGCATCTTCAAGTTCAAATTAGTCGATAACAACTAAAACCCATATAGTTCGAAGTACAGAGAAGCTCACATGTTGAACAAACTGAAATCTGTGCTAAGTGCGACCGAGATGCAGAGATTTCGAATTATTTAAAGTAGGTAGTTAATGCACATAGATTCCAAAATGTAACAACCACAAAGTGTTGGTTAAAATAGCTACCGATAAAAAGATCAAATGACACTGAAAGCCAGCAATGCGGACTGTTCAACTCACACAATCTAGATTCTGAAGTTTGGTCAATTTTATGCAATTATTAAAAATTGCATTCAGAGCAAAATTATTCAACTATGATTTCTCCACTACTAGAAGACTGAATTGAAATAAATAAATGTTACTGAACAATTGGCATCTGCTACAGGTTCATCAGTACAAAGACATGTAAAGAAAAAATGCTTTCAAATCAAGAACAAGCATACAAATGAAGAGCAATGCTTGCTCAGAAACATGTACAACTTCAGGAGGCTAGGCCTAAACATCAAAATTTAGTCCCATTAACTGTCTAGCTCTGTTCTTAAAACCAAGTCTTTACAAGTGAGAATATCAGAAAATAGTCTCGTTGCTACTGTACAAGTCACTGTGCGTTTTCCCAACGAGCTGAACAAAGATCATAGCAATGTAACATAACCAAAAGACTCCTACACCTTTCGAGAACTGCCGAGAAGAATCGGGCCAGAGAGCAAAGAAGATGTAATTGTAATTAGCAACTTCTATTGCGCCGGTGTCTAATGCACAAGGCATCAACCGATGTCTGTATCAAGAGGCACGTTTCATTCAAGCGCTCATGTGAACACCTATCCGTATTGCAGAACAAACTAAACTCATTCCCTCAGTTCAGATACTTACGACAACGTCTAGACCCACATGTGCAAGGTATTTTTACATCTTCGATTGGGAATTTGTAATCGTATGTCAGCTCCTCACCTCGCCTAATGGCACGCAACGCGAAAATGACGATATGCTTTCGATTTTCGACAAGAATAACCTTTGAATAGCAGTTGGGGTCACACGAGTGGTTGATGAAACGAGCTGCATTGCCCATCATTGTAGAATCAATCACATGATCGCGGTCCTTTCGAAACATGTAGCAGCCCATTGCCTTGCTTTCGTAGTGCTTCTCGCGCTTGTCTGTAAGAATCGCACGAATTACTTCGCCTGAATACTCGATGATCATTTCGGCAGCGTCTATGTCTCGCTTGCAGAAGAGACCACGGCCATGAATATTCGATCGATAAACGCCAACTGCCTCTTTCGCAAAAGTACGAAGATGACGGAATCGCATCGCCATCGGAAGATCAAGACTTGTGCAGCGTCTGTAACACATTCAGTGCAGATATTATTATTACTAACAATTACTACTACAGTATATTATTACTTACTATAAAAAACACAACACTATGGTACTATAACTTTTTACTTAAAGCACTCTATGTGCGCAAGCTCAGTAAATCTGAAGCACAAATGTACTTTTATTAGGGACAAGACGTAGTCATGTAAAGCAAAATTAAGAGTCAGACATGACTGCTGATTTAAATGATGATGAGTTCTCTGCCTGAAGGCAGGTCCATTGGCTTTTATGCCACCTGGGGATGAGATGAGTGAGGTGGTTTCCTGTTGCCTTCCCCACAGACAATTGTGGGTGAATCAACTTGTCCAGGGTGACAACGCAGTGGCTTGAGGTAGATTCGAACCTGCGACCCTCCAACAAGGCACAGAACATACCGCTACACCAAGGTAAAGAATTGGCAAATCAGGTTTTTTGTGGCAGAAGATTCCGAAAACGAACGTAGCAGCTTAAAGCATATGATCCTACAATTGTCCTGAAACCAGGTTCAAGCAACAGTGTCAGAAGAATGCAACAGTCTAAGAGGTCGATATATAAGTTTGGGTCAACCTATAACAGAAGAACTGGTAACAACCCTAGTTGGAGAGTTCTGAACCACCTGTAAAACTGTTAGATTAAAAGACGATAAACCATACAAGATCGCAATTGCATAGTCAAATCAAGCATCAACCAGTGCCCAAGCAACTGTTTACACCACAATATCAGTAATGTAATGCCTCATGTGACATAAGGCCCTAATGCAATACAAAAACTTGAGAAATATTCAAGGTACTAGTTATCACAAAAATCTGTATTATTGTCTGTCAGTTAACAATTGCTAATCAACGTAACGTCAACAGCATAAATGGTACTCTGGCACACAACATAGTTGTAGCAGTATCACATGCAAACTGCAAATCCCATGAGTTTTATAATTATATGTATCATTGCTCTTACATTATCTTAGTTTAATTAAGCAATGTCTTGTTTTACATTACATGAGATTATTTTACTTGTTGGTAATCCAAACAACAGTTTGAGATCGCGTGAAAAATGTGGCACATATCTCAAAAAGACACCCAGTATAAATGAAGTACAACTGTTATCAACCTCTGTGATTTGTTAGCCATGATGTTCTCTTCATGTGTTGCATTGGGGTCGTATTCTGGTCGAATTCTGTATCTCGACAAGAGGAAAGAAAACATCTCGCACTTGTTGCGACCGGAGAATGGCTCAGCTCGTAAACAGCCGTGTGGATTCTCAATTATCTCATCCTACAGTCAAATATAAGTAATGTTACATGTCGAGTGCCAAGTAAAAACAATTTATCAACAATGGCAGCCTTCGACAGTTTTATGCCATAGGCAAGGACAAAAATGCCGCCTCTTACTCGTAAATGACATTTTTTTGACGGAAGTAACCATCACGTATTTTGCTGCTTATACCTAAAGCCGGCACTGTTTATCAAGTCAACAAAGTAGTACGCTACCTCTAGAGTTTAACATATTACACTAGAGCCTGCTTTAATAAACTTCATTATAAAGCAAATTCTGGTAGAATACGAGAGAAGAATCCTCATTATTACATGATCTGATTAGAATCTGGTGCCTGGTATAAAACATCTGCACTCTTGGCTTTTGTGCAACCAAATGAAGCAGCTGCTTAAAATAAGAACACTGGGAGTAATAACCACTGAAGCAGTCAACTATCCATTTGATGAACAATATCGGCAGGATAATCATTTCAAATTGAAGAAATACCAGAAACCAAATTGGCAACCCACTTTGCATATCTGTTACCATGATTGAGCACTAGAACAAGCAGCTTCCTTGAACAAATAATGATGCTGGACCTAGATTTTGGAAACATATTCCTGTAACTGTCCATTCTGCTTATTGGCTTATGTTATTTCACTCTAAACTTATGACCTATCCTTTTCACAACAGGCTGCCTCTCCGTCTTAGTGGAAAGAAGTTACTAATTAATTACAATTTTACAATACAATGATGCACATGTGCAATTGTGCATTTACAATAACAATGTCACTTGCATCTATTTATAGTCAACAACACTTGAAAAATCATCTGGTCTCTCAGATCTTGCAGAATTTGAAGAAAAAGAGCAGACCTTTAAGCTAGTCTAAAATGCAGTTATGGGTATGAAGTGTTAGAGACTTCATTTTCCTTTCCCTCCCCATCTCATCTTCCTATAGACAGTGTACAGTCAGTGTACTCTTTATAGCCGAGTTGGCTAGAGGTGCAGACGGAGCATAAATCTAAAAAAATATTTCTGCCCTAGCGGGGATTTGAATCCCCCAACCTCTCGGCACACTAACCACAACACTATCGCACACGCCAAAGAATTTGAACTTATTTAGCACCTCGTAAGTACATCTCTCAACTTTAGGCTCCAAACTGTCTCATGAATCCATCTTAAGCAGAGATCTCAACCTAAGCACTAAACTGCAAACTTGTGCACTACTCACGTCTTCCTCGCCAAGTCGACCCGGATGATACTTTAAGTCGTAATTGTGGAAGCGCTTGATGCCTGGCAGTTGCTCCACGAGATAAACGATGGCCGGATGGTTGAGCTGAGTCATGTACAAACCGTTCATCCCAATAAATGAGACCGGCTTCATCCCAGCCGATAGCCTTGCGTCCTGTACCTTGTCCGTCACAGCTTTCCAGGCCTCTGCAGCATACAACACATACATATGCAAAACATCTACAAGATAAAGTAACTGCTCATTTACTACTAAGACATTTGCAATCAATAAACCATAGATTTATATAGCACACTGTCAAAAGAGACTCACCCGATGCGCTCACAACCTAACAGCGGAAACCAGCATCAAACAAAATGTTTTCAGGTGCCTACAGAATACAGATAACGTAGCTCATGTTGTAAGATGCTAGGCAACCTAGTCCACAAAGTTGGACCGATCACAGAAAAGCTTCTGTGTTGAACTGCAGATGTTCTGACAACATAACCTCATTACAACAGGTTCCTTGATGCAACTCTCAAAGATAATTTTACAAGGACAGTCTGGTGTACAAACATGCAGTCAACTATGGGACAAAATGCAAGAACCTAGGAAATTCTTCACAAATAACTGCTCAATTCCATCAACTGATCCATAGTCATTAGATTATGGCCAGCAAAAACTGGTTCATAGCCATGCAACAGTGGCACGAAAATTTTGGTAAGTGGTTTAGAAAGGTCTGTCTTACTGTTTAAAGAGTCGGCCTGGACACGGAAACCATCGTCGCTTGTTATTTCGAACATCAGGTGAGGAGCGTTCTTTTTCTTCTGGGCTTCGTCCTTCATGCGCTGTTCCTCCGTCTCAAACATTGCCAACAGCGGTGAGTTCTCGATTTCCTCTTCAACCTCTGCCTCTGGAAGATGCGGTCGGAACATCGGATGTGGCTCAAACAGCGGCTCTGCACAAGTTCATCCACAATCATTTAGTCTCTGAGCATACCAATCAACTTCATAGTGAAACAAAGAATTAACAGATTTTAATCTGTCCAACAAATGACTAAATCTTTATTTGGTAATTCAAGACTAATCAACTTCAGTAGCGAAAAATTGTTCCAATCTAATAACAGAGAAATTATGGTAATGATTCAAGTGCTATCAGAGAAAAGGAATTAACATTTTATGACATTTATCTTAAATTAAAATACGAAATAAAGTTTCATTACTGTATTTTCATGTCTAGTAACAGAGAAATTATGGTAATGATTCAAGATTAGAGAAAAGCAATTACCATTTTATTAAATTTATCTTACATTAAACTAGTTTGATTAGTGTTTAGTTCAGTTCCTTTTCAATTTCCTTCTAATCACATTTACCAAATTAAATAAAACCGATTCTAAGCCTCTTGGATTTTAAACCTTAATTGTTAGATTAAAACTCCAAAAGGCTCAGAATTGGTTTTCTCTTAACTGCACTAGAATTCTTTTACTCCACAAAGACGCATTTTACCTAAGATAAGTTTAGAAGAGCAGTCCCTTAATCTAGCCACAAGACGCAGCTATGGGTATGAAGTGTTAGCAACTTCAATTCACTACACCTCAGTGCATGAAGGCCAATTGCCAGTCCTCTCCTTTGCCGCATAAACATCCCATAGACATCGTACAGTCAGTGTACTCACTATACCTGAGTTAGAAGAAGAGCTTAAACTAACCCTGAGGCAGCCATAAGTATGAAGTGTTAGCGACTTCATTTTCTTAGCCTCGGCACGTGAGGGCAAATGGCCAGTTCTCTCCCTTGCCGTCTTATCTTCCCACCGACATTATTGCCGAGTTCATTGGGGCACAGGTGGAGCAAAAATCTCAAATCATATTTCTGCCCTGGTGGGGATCTGAACCCCAACCTCTCAAATGACAATCCAGCTCGCTGACTATCGAGCACATAAACTTACCATAAATTAACAATAAAATGTTATATCTCACCAGGCTTAGACTTTTTGTTCCCAAAAGAACCTGCCTTCTGTTGATTCTTCCTTCCCCCAACAGACGGTACATCAGCTTCTCCCTCATCTCTGTTTGTCTCCACTAAAACTCTTGAAGACAAACTGTCGTCGCTGTTTGCATTAGGATCACGAGAAGATCGATTCAATCGAGGTTTCTTTGGGGATCGCTTTGATCGAATTCCACGACCAGGGCGATTGTTAGAAGTCTTGGACCTCCCAGTATCCTTGCCCACGCGGTCAGAACTGTTCGTCAACTGTGCCCCTTGCCAATCAGAACCGTGTGAAGCTTTGGGGAAGCGAGTATCGGGTGAATTGAAACAGTGGCCCGAAGTCGAAGAATTTGATGAACTTGATTCACCACCTGCGTACAGGTCATTGCTAGTAGCTGCTTTGAATCTTTTAGTCGATGGATCAGCACTGCTTTCATCCATCTGGCGCTTGAACCCCGATGAAACAGGCTGACTTGAAGCTAGTAGATTTTCGGGTAGGACTTGATTGCCTGCATATAGAGGAATTGCACTCATTAGGTTTCGACTAAATTCATTTGCATTCAGCTGGCTGGATGCTGATGGTATACCGAGAGAAGGGGCTTGATGGACTGGATTTGGGTTCCATGGCGACCGATTTAAAGGAGACGAGTTCAACGAGGTCGAGGCATTTGACTGGTCTACAGGAGTTTGGTTTGTCAGCTTGAAGAACACAGGCTGTGATGTTTTTGAACTGCTAATAATCTGCTGCAGAGACTTGAGAACCTGAGGAGGTAGGTTGGAAGTGGATGGAGCCATGTGGAGCTGTTGGCTCAGCATCTGAGGGGCGGAAGGAAGGAGCTGCTGGCCTAAAATCTGAGAGGTAGACGCCCCAAACGACACCGGTCGGACTGTGGCCGCAGCAGTAACAGGCCGAGAGATTAGCGTGGAGGAGACCATGGGGACAGCCTGCACAGGTCGAGCAAATTGGAGATTCCCGATGAGCTGACACGGGCTGGACAGAGTCACGGCCAGGCTGCCCAAGTACGACACATTGTTGGACTGTATCAGCTGAGAGAGAGCATACTGGACCTGAGGAGAGACGGTAGGCACCTGTACAGGGGCAGAAGGTGCCTGAAGGACTATCCTAGGAGGAGGAGGAGGGGCAGAAGGGAGAGGAAGATGCAGCAAACCCTGAGATGAAGACGCCCCTGCAGCGGTCTGTATAAGGCGTACCTGCTGCCCACCAAATCCAACCGAACTGATTCCAGGAGAGGCATGCCTGGCATCACTGACGGTGTCTGCTGCCGTACTGACGATATTAACTTTAGTCAGGTAGCGTTTCAAAAGCGTAGTAACGGTGTCGCAGTTGTCCCCAGTTGTTGCAGATGAAGTTGTGGCAGCTGTGGCCGGTTTGTTCATGTTAAGCGTCAACGTCACTGTTCCCTGGTTCAAAGAAACTCGGACGCAACCAGAATCCGACACTTTCACATGTTCCACCTTTTCATCTTTCGTGTTGTGCCCAACACTGCTCTGAAACACACTGCTTTTTGGTGATGACCGGGCTGAGCCCATAGCACGTTGGCTGTCAGAAGGATTGTGCGAGTTTTCAACTACTTTGGACACGTTCACGGTCGGTCGACTACAACTGTTCTCATCACTACAGTCGGTGACTGCGTCTACAATCTCTCCTTCCCTAAGTTGAACTACATCTTCAACAGTGGCCGTCTCTGCACTTTTCACTGGCAATGAATTCTGCATGGGACTATGAGGAGCAGTTGAAGAAACTTCAACAGCCCTTGATTCATCCATCCCCAAATGACTCCCACTATCAGACGAAAAGTCTGCGACAAGATCGAGGTCCTCACCGTCTTCCAGGTCAGACTCACCCGCTGGTCCATCCATCTGAACAAACGGCTTGAAGTTTTTAATGGTCACAACACCGTCAACTATTCCCATTCGACTCACAAACCGACCACCTGCCTCCGCAGCCAAATTCCTGTTCAACGCCGCAATGGTATCATTGGCATTTGACGCCTGACTGAGGCCGATCAGTTCGGACGATGCATGGATGGTTGATGGAGTTCTTTCACCGTCATTTTCCGCCCCATCCGGGTGAAGGGTCATTTCAGTTGAGCCACCCCCGTTTTCATCTCTCAATCTCTTCTGGCACTCCTGCTCCTTGTTCTTCGCCGCTGCCTGGTTCAGTCTTGTCGCGATCTTCACTAACTGCAGTCCTTCGCTCTCATCATCGTCATCTCCTGCATTCGACTGAGAATCAAGCGTCACGGCTGCGTTCGTGCTCGTTTTGCTCAATTTGTGTCTTATTCCAAGCATCTTCAGGGTCGTATCTGAAAACTTTGCAAGGCCCGATGGCGACTGTAACGTGGTGGCAGCCTGTGACTTGTTTTCACGGTAAATGTTATCGGAAGCGGACCGTAACAACCTTTGCTGTGGCATGCCTTCATGCCACAGAGTTTTACCTAATCTTTCAGGGTAACTGTTGCTCAAACCGATTTGAGACGCATATCCGATTTTCCCTTTCCTTTCTGCCCACGCTGCTAAATCCAGAGTAGGCAGGGACTGTCCCACCGCCGGATCCTGGTGGCTGTTGTACAAGCTGCTACGTGCTCTGAAATCCAGATCCAGACTACCCAACTCTCGATTCTGGACAGTGGTCCCAACTTCCGAGTCTGACACAACGTCAAAATCCTCGTCGGCAGAAACGGTTGACTGGTCCGACGTGTCCTCTCTGACAGAGCAAGTGAATGACATTGCCAGTGCTGCATCGTATCGAGGGTCATTTTCGTCGTGCACAATCGTTAAGTCGTTGATGACTTCAGGCGCTTTGGCTTTTGGAATGACTTCAGTGATTCGACAGCTGTAGACCGACCGCTGCCTTGGGTCAGATGTGCTCCAGAAGATGCGGGACATTCTGTACATAAAGAAAAATAAACATTGCACTCAAACAGAAAAACCTTTTCCCCTTTTCTCCCAATCAAGTGGGTCCTTCGGTCAATTTGATCTTTCAGTCAACTGGGTCTTCAATCAACTGGATCTTTCAATCAGCAAGACCCCACATAAACTGGGTCTGTCAATCATCTTGGTCCCTAATCGTTGACTGTGAGGCGCCCTTGTAACGGCATGGCTGTGTTACGGCGTCATATTAAATTGTCACTGTTATTATTATTATTATTAACCAACTGTGCCATTCAATAAACTAGGTCCCACATCAACTGGGACCCACATCAACTGGGTCCCACATCAACTAAGTCCTTCAATCAATCGATTCCCTAATCAAATGGGTCCCTCAATCAACTGGGTCCACAATCAACCGAGCCCTTGGTCCTTAAGTAGCACCACTGATGTATAAAACTGAATGCAATTAAACTAAAAAATATGCATCTGAGTGTTCAAACAGAGAAAAAAATCTAATCAATTGCACATACCATTAAATAGGAAAAAGCATAATCATTTCATGTCAGAATATAAAAGAAAGAAAGGAATTTCTTAGAGAAGGAAGCAATAATTACAAAGAACAGGTATAGGTTTATAAAAATGTTATAACGGTGCTTGTTCATAGAATGTTTTACTAAAGAGTTTTTCTCATTTCAAGAGAATCTACCTAAGCTTGCTTGTTTGCTTACTTACTGACAACAGAATATAAACCACTTCACAAGAAACATGCTAGTTAATTTTTACAGTTAGGAGTTCACTTTTACACAGTACTGGTAGGATAGGAGCCGGTGTTTGTGGCTTCCAGTGTTTAATGATCTGCCTGTTTTCAAGTTTAGTACCTGATCACACATAAAACTTTCATAATAAGAACGTTACACTCTGTCTAGAAGTACAGTATGTACACCAAAGAGCAGATATGCAGCTGGTATAACAATAAAGAAAATACTTACTTACTTGATTGGATCGAAAGTTACTCATATATAATCTTATTCTACATTAATGTAGAATGTGAACAAGAGAAACAGGTCTGTAAAACCTCAGCTAACTTACAGAAAATCAACTGGAAGTAGAGCCGCCTTTGTGTCGGACAAGGACGACAAATGGCCGAGAGATTCAACAAACAAAGAACCTGCACAAAAACACAAACCAACAAAAAAATGAAGTCATCGCAATGAAGATGTCTCTAACCCAGGAAGAAAATCTCATATCTTTCATCAAAGGACAGCACACAAAAACCTGATAGCCCAAGAAAATAAAATCACAGGCTACCCAAAGTAGTTATCCCACCTAAAACCTTCATTACACTTTCAATTGTGCATCTGATATTACCTAAACCAGGACAGTGAAACAATGGGAGACATGCTGTCGGAGCTGCATGCTACACGTGCACGGCTTAACAAGTCTACCAGATTTGTATAGCAGTAATGTGCGTGTATTGCCTACTTCTGCACAAGTGCATAGTCAGCAAGTCTCAGACTATCATTATTAGCTAACAAAGTTACCTTTGCTCTGCTAATTGCAAACACACATGCATTTTTTGAAGAAGAAAATGAAAACAAACAATAATTATTTTAGAAAAGGCTTCCATGGGCCTCAAATCGTGAATAACTCCAAGATTCACTTGTATATCAACTCAATACAGACCTATTATGAGACTAATGCTGGCTGGGTTGACACCATTCGACCACTGGCGCTTGGAACATCGGTTGCTGCTTGGACCAATGCTGATTCTTCTGTTGACAGCAAAATTCCCATCGGCAATCAACTGAAAGTAAACAAAGTACTCATATACAGTTTTAAAAGGATACACCAAATGTTCATTCATTCATTCATTCTGAGAATTTATACAGTGCCACTTCAAGATATCAACTATCCGCTAGCTTATTATGATGTTAAGTGTCATTACAAATGAAATATTACATCAAGTTAGCAAAACAATGCACAGTAAGCTAGAAGAGTCACCAGCGGCAGGCCCACACACACATGGAACCAACCAATAGATTCCCATCAAAAGCTGACAGATGGCATGGATGTTCAGAGTCTCTGAGCCAAGTTGCATTGATAGAGTAGAGCAGCCACAGGCGACAGCGTTCACACGCATGATGGCGCTGCCAACATGCACCCTCACTGGTGGAAGATGACGCATGTCCGGCTATTCGTCGAGGCACGAGGAGCAATGATGAATACAAGTTTGTCCTTGTTGAATAAAGTTCTATTGTGCAGCATTGTGATCTGTTTGATAGCTTGCTGGGTCTATAATCCAATGATCATTTATAGGGGGGCACATACCTAAATATGCCCCTGTTACTGCTTACATGTGTAATGTTTAGCGCTGGCTTCCTGTTTCTCAGCGTAGCTCTTACAGGTTTGCTGGACATGTCTGGCAGTGTGTTCTTGGCTGTGTCCCGTCCCCTAGAGAGTGGAAGGCCGAGTCAACCCTATGGGGTCAATCACTGATTAGCAAGTTATCTTATAAATAAAATATAAGAAATGAAGTTCTGCATTATAAATATAAAAAGTAGCTGTGTAATAAGTTGTTACCTCGGCATCGACAGACATCCAGTGTAGTTCGCAGAAGACGTTCTTTGTCTCCAGGAAAGCACAGTTCTTGCGACGCGCACAAACAAAGTGGAAGTTGGCGTTGCAACCCGTCTGGCAGCAGCCTACTGTAGCTCCCAGCTTTCCACACATGTCACAGCGCTAAGTGACAACATGGTCAACAAAACGAATGAACATATTTAAGAATCAATCAAGCAACCAATGAATCAATCAGTCAATCAATCAACAAGAGATTAATTAGTCAATCAAACAATCAAAATCATCCATTAATCATAACATCGTCCTATGTTCTCAGCATCACCTTCTGCCTTTGAAATTATTGCTATTATTACGAACTGATTGAGCGCCACCACCTAATGACCGTATCGATCGATGGTGTTGAGCAATTGAAGGACAATGAAGGACATGCTCAAGGTCCCTACATAGTACCAGTTTAAGAGGAAGCTCGAACCCAGACCCTCCTCATTACAAGATGAGTACCCTAACCTATCAGTTACTGTGTACCAAATCAGATACAAACAACAGGAATTTTAAAGCATTGTTACTACACACCTACTTAGAGACTCTCGATCACAAATTCTTTATAAGTGCAGTTCACTCTAGTCAACTGATACAGCAACTGAATCAGACTCTGGCTGTTTATACCACACATTTGAACTTTATGCAGATACACGTTGCAAAAGATTTTAATCAGAGCTCTGCAACACACCTAGGCACTGAAAATCATATGAAAGTCATCCACTTCTGCACACTCTTGACTAGTGTGAATTTTGACACGAACTTTGAAACATCAGTTTGGAGTCTGTTACACAGATGATATTTATGTGCATACAAAAGTTAACATCACAGAAATCACAAAACCACATAAAAGGAAAGAAATCCAGAGGACATTTCAACGTGTTCCATTCCAACCTTAAGACTATTTAGCCGGGGTTGGGTCGGAAGCGTTCCTGAGTAGATGGTCTTGAAGGGGCGCTATATAAATCCTCTTAATGAATTAATGAATTCTAGAGAAGACAATCTTACCAGTTTTCTGCTTCGTGCCAAAGCCAAGTGGACATTCTGGAGTTTGCCATCGTCATCTTCGTACACTTCAGCTGACCAGAGCGCACAGTTGACGTGCACCCAGTCATCCTGTCCAGCAGACACCAAGCGACCAGCCTCCTACAATATCAACAATAATGCTAATAACTCAAATATAGTCTCCAATGATATCAAAAACTCTAATGACTCAAAAATAGTCTCTTACAATGTCAACAATTCTAATAACTCAAGAATAGCTACAATGTCAGACATTCTAATAACTTAACACTACAATGCTGAGAGCATACCAAAAGCGACCAATGAAGCCCGTCGTTAAAGAGTTAAGAATAGCCTCCTACAATGTCCAAAATTCTAATAACCCAAGAACAGCCTCTTAAAGTTTCAAAAATTCTAATACATCAAGAATAACTGTCTGCAAAAGGACACAAGAACAAGAAATGACTAAACAGTTAAGAGGACTCATTTGGTGCATCTGAACCAATGGTCTGGAATGCAATGCCCGTCAAACTTTGCGTTCCAGAATTTTATGTCAAACGTTTCTGGAAAAAATTGACCGGTCTGCTCCTGTCATCTGACTAGGCTAAGCTACTTTCAGTACATTTGCAGCATATTACGTTAACTTGTGCTAAATAAATCTTCTTGTAATATAAATGAGTCAACAACCAGAAAAAATGTCAAAAGACAAATCAGTTGCATAGTAGCAGTACAAGAAAAACATGCATCAATATCCACATCAGGCTTAATACTTTAATGACGAGCGCCTACTAAAAGCGGCTTGGAAATCAAGGCAGCTCGTCGTTAAAGTCCACTTATTCAAAAGCCGATGAGCACAGTAGTATTAAAGAAATGGAAAGTGCCTTACATCTTCATTGGCATCTCCAAAAGTCCAGCACAAGGCACAACACCTCACATCTTCTGCTTCACCATCTACATTTTCTTTATTGCTCTCCATCACAGCATTACCTTTTGTAGAAAATTCAGAAAGAAAAACATACAGTTAACCAGAGAGAAGCAAGTTTCAGCTAAACAAATACGCAAAACCAATCCATTCTGAATTCATATTACCTCTGAAAATTAGAAATAGAATACTGCTCAAATTGTGAAAGAATACCTGACTGAATTATGTAATGCTTAATCAACCAGCCAGTGGGAATCTCTTTACGACATGCCGCAAGAAACGGCCATGTCAAAACCGAGAAATTGTGTAAAATTATTGTCTAAAATATACCATAAATACACATACATAACAACGTCTTCATAGCTGCACAACTACATTGGATGATCATTTCTAACTTCCAGCCTGCACTTCATACATATGCACACCGATGCGCATTTGTTGTTGGCTTTTCATAAAAGGCTTGGCAAGTATTTATTTATAATGACTGTCTTGTTAAATGGTGGACTGTTGTTTCTTCTTTTTGCTATTCAATTCAATTCATATGCTTTATGGATCACCAAAACAAAAGTTCATTTGACAATTTGTTATAGTAGTTCATGGGCATCGGCGGATAAATTCAAAAGGATTTGTTTGTTCTGCAGGCAGGGTCATCCATTCTCACTTCTATTTCCATATGCAGTAACATTGGCCATCAAAGCGTGAATAAAGAAATGTGCCAAAATGCAGAAATGTGCAAGGTGGTGCATATGTAGTAGTACAAACAGATCTATGAATTATGCAAATATTAACCATTCATTCTACGTCTAACACACACAGCGGAGCCATATAAGTACATTTACATTACACGAACACTTTTAGTTGCTATAAAATGAATTTGGAAGCTTAAAGCATTTAACATGAAGACTACTGGTAGTCACCTTAGGCCTAAACCACACATTTTAAATGATCTGCTCTTTATAAAAGAATGCATTATCTTCTAATGATAATTACCAAAGTGCAAGGCTTTGTCTTTGTCCGTTTTTCTGAACATAGATGGTTGAAGAGGAGGTGGCAAGTCTTTCTTTTCCAACCAGTGAGCATAACTGTGGTCTTCGTAAGGTGGCATGACCGCCTGGTCCAAAACGCCACTAAAACACAAGCAAATAAATGGCTTAAATGTCAATAAATGACTAAAAAATGGCTTTCAAATGTACAGTCACTAGAACAGATCCTCCTGTGATTTAACATCAACTCATTCTGAGAATTTGTATAATGCCTCATCAGAGGCGCTCCCGGCCCAGCTAAAGAAGTGTGATTTGAGGGACTTATAAAAAGCAGGCCAGTTTGACCGAGGCAACAAGTCTATTAATAGAAGGCCTATATTTAAAGTGCATTATTGTATTTGATCATTTATAAAGCGCTTCTCATAGCATAAGCCTTTCAGAAGCGCTCCCAGTGCGAGGTACTCCGAGAGAAAAGGAAGGTTTTAAGGTGAGAGAAAGAGGTAGAGATGCTACCAGAGAGGATTGTAGACCGGAGAGTTTAAGAAACCTTTGTGTAGCAACAGGTCAGTTGTACATGCAGACAACCAGTAAAAGCAAAAGGTTATTACAATAACAATAATTGTAATTAGTAAAGTTCTATTGTGCCGGCGTCTAACGCAAAAGGCATTAACCAATAACACACCAAAATCAAGCCATAATCAGGTAAAAATTCAGAAGATCAGTCCGTAATAACAGAAACTTGGCATGCACGAAATCTACTAAAACTAGGATTTTGCTAACCTTTTAACAGTCTGACTAGACGCTGTCCAGGAGTTCTTCACATTAAACCATGGAAAGCACTTTTCCATTTGCTGAAACAACGAAGCATGAAAACATAATGTAACCAGAGATAATAACAAGTCAATTTATATAGCACCTTAACAAGCCAAGGGAAGAGATAAGGGTGCAGCACATGATTAAAGTTTTGAAATGATGATCAAAGATATTGTAGGCAGAAATGTCTCCTGATGGGCTTTCAATGCTGCAGAAAAATAAAGTAAGAATAAAAAAGGAGAAACAAATTGTCCCAATGAAAGAACAAACTACTATACTTCCACGTGGTAATTTCAGGTACACGTATTGAGTGCTCTGTACACAAAGACTCAACGCGGGGGAAATAGCAGTATATGGCAAATAATTAGTACTTAATTACTACTTAGTGCTTGAACTGGTCTGCACTTTAGCCATTGCAGCATCCCATTAATCTTTGTGTTGTAAATAATGGCAGATACAAAATCCAGCAACATATGAAATGATCACTACATATACACTAAGCAAGTACAAATTCTTTATTAACCAATTGCTATTCGCACTTTGGTGTACAGACATCTAATAAACACAGTTAAAAAGTATATAACATTCTAACAATAATGTTTTGCACATCAGGCTGTTGGCTGGAGAGAGGGGGATTAGGCAATAATGAGCACAGAGAAGGAGGGAGTAGATGGTGGGTTTGTTTCAACAGTGATTTGCAGTTTGCCAAACTGGAAAAACTAGGCAAATAATAATAAAAATAACTAGGGAAGCACAGACTGTGTTGGCATTAGTACAAACCTTAACAAAGATGGTCCTCACAGCAACACCCGCTCTGGCCAGATGTGACATCGATTTGTCATCTTTCAGCTCCATATTATAGCGAATGATGCGAGCAATATCAGCGACGAATTCTTCCTGTAATGGTCAGCAAATGTTAATATTTGGTTCAAGAACAATCTCAAATTGTCAAATGCATTTAGCCATTTTAAACAAAATGAAGACAATGCAGGACCAGACTACAAAATGACCAACAGACCATTTACTTTCCAAGCATTCTTAAGGCAAATCAGAAAATGTAAGCAGGCAAATTCTATTCTTGTATTGCAGTGGCCATGTTTTCACATCACATTTATTACTCTTCAAGATGTATATACACCCGAGTGCAGTCTCGTAGCTGATACAATAAAGAATATACTTATTTACTTACTTAAATGTATGACATATTTTGCCAAGGTGAAAATCACCACATCATCACCACAGAGCCAGAATTTTATTATTGCATTGCAAAACATCATAGAACTGCATCTCCAAGCACCACAGAGCCAGAATTACACAAAAAGATTTACACAAATTCTTCCAGAACAGAGAAAAGAATTGAACTGCCAATTTTTTTTTAAACATAAACAGGAAAATCTACTAGCAAAGACTCACAATTGTCCGATATCCCATTTCTTTTTCCAGCTTCGCCTGGATAGTACGAAAGTCACGTGGCGCATTCTTGTGTGGCTCGTCGACCCTATTTGAACACGGCTTGTACTGTAGCAGAGATCTCAGTCTTGCATCTAACGGCTGCTTAACCTCAGAAGCTTTAAAATCAGAATTCACATCACCTAACTTTGCACTGCATAACTCTGCATGTGAAGTCTTCACTTCATCTAAAACTAAAACACGATTTCTGACATCTCCTGTGAATCCGTTTTCAGAGCAATCTAAGGCAGTGGTCGCAACAGGCTCAGTGGCATTCGTGACAGGGCTGTCATTCAAAACCCTGGTAACTGGCTCAGTGTTCAGATGGTTAATTTCTGGTAGTTCAGGAACTGGCAAAGACGTTTCCACTGATCGATTAACAAGTTCTTTTTCCGCAACTATTGTTTCTTGGCTGTTGATGGTCTCAACTAGATTTAAGCTCGAGTGTGAATTGTCCACATCTTTAACTTTAGGCACAGACGATGAAGGATTACTGGAAACGAAGTCTTCAGATCTACTATCTGCACATTGCTGCAAATGGCTGTTTACATCAGAGGCGTTCTGCTCAGATCTTTCAACTGGCAAGTTCTGGTCTTCCATTCGATCAACACTGCTCCGTTCAGAGTGTCTACGAGAGTCGTCACTCTCTAAGGTTTCTGTTTCGTGAGCTGCTGTGCCATCGACATCCTGCAAAGACCACAATCACAAATATATTATTTCTGTTAAGACTGAACACATTGTCAGCTTCAGCATAACACTTTTTAACTCACATTCATCTGTTAGTTAAAGTAAACCAATTGCATCTGTGAAATACAATTGCATTCACGCACTGGTTAAGCAACTGCATGTGTGTGAACATATTTTGTTCGGTGCATTACACAGAGAATTGAGCAGTCCCTTAAGATAACCCAGAGGCAGCCATGGGTATGAAGTGTTAGCGACTTCATTTCCTTAGCCTCGACAAATAAGGGCGGGTGGCTAAGAAAATGAAGTCGCTAACACCTACACTCATGGCTGCCTCAGGGCTAGCTTAACCCTTTCCCGCCTGAATTGTTTTTTCGGAAAAGTAGGAAATTGATGGTACCTATGTTATCATAACAACACTGCAACAAGGGTTACACTTATGCATAATAAAGTAAATATTTTCTGAATCAGCAGACTTCTGGCTATGAAATCCATATTTCCTCATGAACAAAAATCAATTTATATAGCTTCCTTAGAATGCCAAATGGCAAAATAGTAACCAATAAACAGATCGACACTGCATTTGAAGCACAACAGTCCAACAATAGTCCCAAGTAAGCATCATTCAGCAAAGTCTGAACCCAAAAGTCAAAGCTCGACTTTCTATTTCGGACACATCGTAAGTCGTAAACCAGGCCGATTTCACACATGCCGCTGACCATAATCTGTCTTTACATCGCAAATAACTTCTTAATCTGAAGACGAAAACGCGTCATCCAAGACACGTCTCAAAATCTCGACAAACGGGACACTCACTCATTTTTAAAAGTATCGTAACTCGGAAAATATTTACTTTCTGACAACAAACTAAGCATCAAAATGTCGGGAAATTATCCGTAAACAACATTGATACTATTTTTAGGCATGACATAATGAAGCTATATTTATTTGCTAGTCTGTTTCAATGCCTCCCATTTGGGGTCATCCGTGACCCCATCCGGCGGGAACGTGTTAAGGTACTGCTCCTCCCTTCGTCTTATACACTGCATTTAATCAATCCCTCAATGTTCAGCAACAGCTTTGACTCTCACCATTGCATCTTTGATTGCTTCTAACAGAGATGTGGTCTTGAATTGTAAGAGGGCATCGAGAATGCTTTTCATTCCACTTTGCATCTCCTGTCGAATCAACGCCTCCCACATCTTTGAACGATCCGGACAGCAGACGCGGCAGTTGAACGGAACATCCTCCGGCATGTATGCCAGGATCTGATACATCTCATCTAAATATTAAACCAACCAATTTCAACTCTTAGTAACAAAATGAATCAAATGCATAAAAACATTCCTGTCTATGCAGTATATATATACACAGAGCCACATATTTTTTTTAAAAAACCTATGCACAAATACAGTCAACAAATAATGAAAATAATAAACAACACTAAGTGACAAAGTGTCATTCTATTGTACTGAACTTGCTTACTGAGAGGCACCTTATTTACAGGTTCTAGAGAAATGCCCATGAACATACTATACATACAAAGTTACAAACATATTCAATTCAATACCATTATTTTATTAGACATCAACCATAATAATCAGCATAATAAGAGCACGAATGAGCAATCGAGTAACTAACAATGATGGTGGATTGTCAGAATGGGTAATCCAGAAAGGAACATATCCCGCTAACCGTAATACACATTGAAAATCAAGATGATTACTTAATTAACATATTAATGAAGGCTATAGTATGACGAAAGAAACGAAAAGAGGGAAGGGAAAAGAAAGCATAAACTAAAAGGACCAATATCAGATACATGTATGTATGAGCACTTGTTATAGTACTACTCAGAGGCGCTCCCGACTACAGCGCATGAATCGGAGTTTCACACCGAAGCGCATGAGCAATTGCGAGTGAAGGACTTGCCCAGGGTCCACACAGGTGGATTTGAACAACCCTCCGCCTGCAAGGCACCGAACATACCCCTACACCATCGTGCCCCACATATACATATAGTACACACATGCATATATATATATAAATACATACATATGTCAGATACATACAACATATGGTACATACACACAGGGACGTAGCGAGGCTTGAATTCAACAGGAGGCAACTTCACAGTTGGCAAAATCCTGGTCATTCGGGTCATTAGTCAATCGAAGTTCCAGTATATAAAAAAGGCAAGAGGAGGCATTTGCAGTCTGCCTCCGTTCTAGATGCAACCCATATACATCAACAAACATCACCAGTTGATACAGGTCTGTATTACAGTAATAAGCCCCAGTGTTTGCAGTCTTCCAGTCTATAGTGAACCCTATTCAAACGAACACAGCATGACAATGCCCCATCGGAAATGAAGTACTGATCGTTATTTACCTGTGAGTTCTTCGCACCTGGAATGTACCCAGCTGTGACACGTGCTACACTGGATCATCTGTGATTCCCAGTCATCATCCGTGTAGCACTTCTGACAAACGGGGCAGAAATTACCTGCAATTACGACAACATCAGTTACTCCTCACCTGGTTATTGTTTCTGGGAAACTAATAAGTATGAGGAAGGTTTTATGTATGTATGTGTGTGTGTGTAAGTATGCATGTGTGTGTGTATATTCATATGTCAGGATGTATGTATATAGCACCTATGTATGTAAGGGACACTCAATATAGCGCCTCTCAAAAAGAACATCTCATGTAGCTCACAAAAGCGCTTCACTTGTTTGGTTTGATCAGGAGTGTGAATGATGATGATGATGGCATCATGTACATCAGAGATAAGTCTCCAAAGAACTGTCTTGGTCGAGTGGCCTTTTCTGCAGCTAGATTGCAGCGTTGGGTTTAGATTTGCATGCTACAGTACAACGATATGTGAACATCATGCTTCCTCGTACATAGGTCCTGTCTTCTGGAACAGTATTCCACCAAAAATACTTACTAATAACAGCACACGCAGCAATCAAGAAACATTTTCAGTTTCACAGATCTTTAGATAGTCATATGCGGCACCCTATCTGCTGTTCTTAAAAGGCACTGTACATTGTACAAATAGCCAGTTATTTACAAACCTATTCACAAGCACCTATTGTATTAAGTATCTAGATTGACCCATTGTATCTATAAATTTATATACCACCTCTCGCAGTGCACGCCAATCAGAGGCGCTATACTGACCAAAAGTGCATCAGACTATCTAGAACATCCAACAGCTTTCAAGCAAGGTTGCAGGTAGATATCTTTACATTCGAATAAAATAAAAAATAACCTGTAGCAATTACTGTAACAGAAATCAAACCTTTTTCCATCAACACTCCACATGCATAGCATAGTGAAAAGTCGAACATCCAGGTGGCATCTTTATCGGGACCTGGAGTTGTGGCACCACAGCTGCGACACCTTACACACTTTGAACACACCTACAACAAATAACAACACTGCCATGTAAGCATCTCCAGAACTAGATATTCAGTCTGTGACACAGTCAAATAACATATTCACACAAAAACAAAGATTTGCCAATTGATATTCAGTATGTCCCTATTAGAGAGTGACATGGTAACGGTAACCGTGGGAATGGGGTGGAGGTTTAAAAAATTGTGGTAAGAGCAAGGTAATGGGAAAACATTGAATGGTATTACCGTGGGATTGGAAGCAGTGGTTATACCACAGTAATGGTTAGAGTCTCTAAATTTCTGATTCCTATAGATGATTTTCTACTCATTCATGGATTACACAAGTAACAAACTGAAGAGCAGCATTTTTAGGGTTTGTCAATTTCATAAATTTTAATAATGATAATGTAAGTTTCTATTATTTACTTTTAGAATGCAGGGGTATTGCAGGGATGAATATCCATTATGAGGGTATGGTGGGGGATAGTGAGGGGATGGGGATAGGGTTCTGTGGGCACGGGAGTGGATTAAAACTACACATGCGGGGTGGGAATGGGGACACATTTATGTCCCCGTGCCACTCTCTAGTCCGTAAGCCAAGTATTCAGCTGGCAGAGGCAAATATATGTGTCATCAACATTGTGAACATTAAAGCACTTCACTCCCAAATACTCTTAAGAGTAAAATGAGAGACAGCCATAGTGAGGAATGGGGTGAGAAAGAGACAAAAGATACACATGTAACATGGAAGCTGTCCTTACCCAAATCCGTTTCCTACGAGATGGTTTCGTTGGGTAGTTTGGACCCAGGCACTCTGGATGATAGGACTCTTGACACTTGTCACACTGCAGGAGCTGTGAAAATGAAGTCATGTCACACATCAATACAGTGAAATCTCAGAAACTTCAGTCATCTACTGTATATGAAAAACCAATCCTCAGAGATATAAAAAATATCAGTAGTGATCATTTTAGGCATATAATACTAAGTACCTGGGTTGCTCTAGGCATGTTTAATGTCAGAATGCTTCTGAGCAGTCTCCTCTGTGCAAGCCATACAAAGTTTAATAATATGACACAAAGATGCTAACACAGTACACAAGGCTTCAATGCATGGTCAGTTCTTGCTGAATCCACAAGACTGATTTGTAATTGTAACTGTAATTGTGTTTATTTATATAGCACCTCTAAAAGAAACTCATCAGAGACGCTCCCCACCTCACTTTACATAACACGGCCATGATCACACAGAATGGTCTTCAGCCACTTATGAAATAGAGGTATAGACAGTAGACCCAGCTATTTTGCAGATCGTATGGAAGCCTGTTCCAGAATAAGGGGATGCACATGGCAAAGCTTCCATGGAAATACCAGTAGTATATTATATTATCATTACCATTATTCTTAAGTCTGTATTAGTAAAGTGAATTACCTATTAACTAAGCACCACACTGGCTAAGATCACATTGGTTCCTACAAGACAAACGCAAGGTTACATGGTGAACTCTCAACCTATCAGTTAATTGGGTCAGTGTATGACCTACTAAAGCCAGTTAATTGGGTCAGTGTATGACCTACTAAAGCTGACACCCCAAAGCCAAGTAAAACTGAGATAGGCACTTACGTTGTTCTGTCCATAGCAGACGTGACAGAATTGGCACTGGAGGCAGCACCAGGTGTCACACCCTGCCCTCGGCCGATCCTTCTCATCAAGGCAGAAGCTGTGGAACGGTTCACAACAGACACTGCAGAAGACCAACTGAAACAGACCAATTGATAAGTAAGTAATTAAGTAAGTAAGTATAGCCTTTATTACTCCATTAGCAAATGCACAATGGGACATCGAAATAGAATGTAAATAACACATAGAAGTAATAATAATGTATAGTAATAATAATGAATAGTAAAGTTATAATAAGTGTAAAGCATCATAGTAATGAATCCCTTTCAAGTGAGGTCGGAACGTGGCATTTCACAGCTGTGAGTATGTGGTCGTAAAAAGTATTGTGATTCATGAACTGGAGGGTGAAAGTCATAAAACCAGTTCATTCACCTAACACATTTCAGTGGCCAATATAACCAGCCATGAATGCTAATCAAAATAAACACATTTATACTAAACACAAATACAACTTTGTCATCTGGAATCAGTTAAAATATTAATTAGAAAAGATAAAACTTTGCACTACACATGGCCTGCAGAAAAGCCCCAAGCATAGATCGCCTTTGATGTGCTGTGGGAATGGAAATGCTCTAGAGAGAATTACACTACAGACAATGAAGATGGGACTGAGAAAGCAGACAGGAAGAACTGACCTCCTGCTGTCCTAGACTACTACACAGTCTACACGCGACTCGTATACATGAATTCGTAAGTGAAAACAAGGCCATCCCTCGCTTCCATGCTGTCTCAATGTCAGAATTCTCCTGCAAGAAAGTTATTCAGAATCACACAACAGCAAAAACCCGCATATTATGGCAACAACAATATGAAAACACATACTAATAATGAAAATTCTACTAAATATTTAGTAATATACCACCAACTTGTAATAGCATGGAACTTGGGGTCCACGTGCAAAAATTTGCATGTAAATTTGCATGTACATAGAGTTACTGCGTTCGCGCAGTAGTCGGGAGCGCCTCTGAATGGGAAATCTGGTAGGAGCGCTATAACAAGTGTTCAAATACAATACAATACAATACAATACAATTTAGTCTAGATATGTTAACATGTTTTTGGGACATGCACCATATTTTTTGGACTATACGATGCGGTTTTTTTTCATGAGAGTCGTGGGTAGTGCCTTATATAAATGTACTGAATTGATTAATCATTAACTGGGTTATTTAATATCTAGCTGCAGCTCAAATTCTTCCCTGACTGATAAGAATTAAATACCATACTTCAATCAAAGTAACATCAAAATCATATTCCACAGTTGCAATCCTTCAAAGGACTGCAACTGTGGAATGTGATTCTGCTTTGAAGTAACTATCAACTATGTCTTGCACACATGATAACACCTCTGTGGTAGTAACAAAGCTACAATAGCAAGTCCTTAGAGTAGATAATCTGCAACTCCAAAACCATAAAATGCTACAAGAACTTCAAAAGAAGAACAGCAGTCCTTTAACCTAGCCTTCAGGCAGCCATGGCTGTGAACTGTTAGTGACTTCATTTTCTTAGCCTCGGCACATGACGGCAGGTGGCCAGACCTCTTCCTCGCTGTCTCATCGTCCCACCGACCGTGTACGGTCAGTGTAATCATTATAGCTGAATTGACTAGGGGCACATGCGGAGCAGAAACCTCAAACCAAATTTCTGCCCTGGTGGGCATTTGAACCCCAACCTCTCGATTGACAGTCCAAAATGGTAACCACAACACTATCATGCATCTTGGATTGAAATGAAATACACTTTACCAAACACCAATCAATTTCGTGTAAAAAAACTGCAAATATGTTAGGAAGTCTGCTTACGCTGTAGTCGACTTTGATAGTGGGCTGAGACTGCGGCTCAGAAAGCAAAGTTTTCGACTTTGTAGAGTTCAGTTTTGCAACGGACATGCCCTGGTTCTTTTCAAGCTGTAAAATTTCACACCAATTCATCAGAAATTGATTATGCAAGGATATAGAGTATAAGGATAAACAGTAAGACTAAAAAGACATGTACTCAGCACACTAAAGATGGCATATCCTCACCAAACTAAAAATGACATATCCTTATCAAACTAAGTGACATATCCTTAAAAATGACATATCCTCAGCAAACTAAAAATGACATATCCTTAGCAAACTAAAAATGACAAACTCAGCAAACCATAAATGACATATCCTCAGCACAGTAAAAATGACATAACCTCCACAAACTAAAAATGACATCCACAGCAAACAGACCTTGTCTTTGAGTCTTTTTGAAATGCTATCATCTTCCCCAGCAGCAGAAACTTTCGGTATTTTCAGTAGTGGTGGTAATTTTGATCCATACTTCTTGCCACCCATAAGATTCATTCGTGGTCTTCCTCGAGGCCGGCTGAAGCCAGTTGTAGCCTTCAGGCGAGACTTGGAAAGCTTTGTGGCTGTCAGAAGTGATTCCTTCCTTTCCACTTCCAGTTCCTTCTCAAACTTTGCTTTTGCCAATTTTTCAGGAGACAACTTGTGCCACGGAAGAATTGGATTTCTACATACTCGAAGTCTGAAACATGTCATGATGTTTGAAATTTCATTAAGCAACAGGCATACCACAGCAGAATATCACACAAAAACCTGACACATGTGAAACTTATGCAATCTAATGTAAAATGCTATTGTAAAAACGTCACCTTGACATCTGTTATGAGGTCATCCATAAAGGACATCTGCAGACAGAGATAGGGTCATCCCAAAAGCAGATGGGGGTGGGGGGGGGCCAAATGCCCAATGCATCTACAGTTGGAACATTAATAATTTCTGTACACCTTAAGCACCAACTTCAGTGGCAGCATCACAGTACCCCACCCAGCAGCACAGTTAAGTCTACAAGTTTAGCATGGTAGCCTAATTCAAACCATAGTACTGTGCTGCAGAGCAGACATCCACAAAGGGTGACGTGAAGACGGTAATGGCACAAGCCAACATCTGGGAGGAAGGGGGAAGTCCAAAGTCCTTCATTTTTGCAGACTTCCTTTACAGATGAACCTAATATAAAATTAGGTGCCCCTGTTAACAGGACAGTCTTCCAAAGGTGAGAAAAGTGTTTAACCCTTTAACGAAATGTATGGGAAACCATAGGCAGCTCGTCATTAAAGGGTTAAACGTTAGTTTGTATGAACTGTAGAATTAATTACTGCAAAGTGTTCAATTAAAGGCTTCAATTCAGATCAAACCTGTTCTAAATTTTCATAATATCAGAAATTCATATACACTATCAAAATGCAAAATGTGGTGCCTGCAAGGAATGTGCCAAATAGCCAGAACATGTGGAATGTCGTAAGAAGAAAATACTTACATGCAGGCATGCTTCATTGTGCCTCTTCCACCATTTTTTGGCATGTCCCTTTAAAAGCAAAACAGACAAAACAGTTAGTTAAAAAATTCACTCAAACACATCACAACAATAAACAATATATCATACTACGAATAATAATAATAATAATTCTTCCTTTATTGAAACAATCTGGTTGAATACATCGCAACCGGTACAGTTTACAGTTATGCAATTGAAACAATTCACAAGAATGCAAATGACAGAAGACATAAATCTTAACTACTAACAAACAGACAGCCTGCATACACGGCGCTAATAGCGCCTACAAAGCATATCCGCCCTACGGGGCTCGAACTCGGTACTTCTCGCTCTCTACGCCAGATGTTATCCAATGCTAATATCTGTAACAACTGATTCTAAATAGTCAAAAATCAGCTGTAGCAAAAACTGTCGGTGCTTCAGAAGGGAAAGAAACGAATAACAGCTACATTAAGCATTGAAAACACTTCTCTCCCACTTCTCTCCATGGAACAATAAGCCCTTAGAAGTTCCAGCTAAATACCTCAAATTCACAAAAACTAAGATAACATTTCCTATTTTACTGAAATTCTCAATTATTCGTTGCAGGCGCTACAACAACAGTTCCACAACACTTACAATCTAGAAACTTTTAGTCCATTTGACCAAGTTTATTTCCAGGTTGTGAATATGATCCACAAACTTTAACACCAAAGTACTAGAAACAAAGTCAGTTTTCTTCACTCGAATTACATCATATCCAATTACATACAATCTGTTCCATCGATGTTCTGTCATATGGTCGTGTGCACTTCTGAACTTTGGAAGGAGGGCAATATCAAAATACAGTTATATTGTATTGCAACAGTAGAGAATTCCAATACAACAATCGCAAAAGTTTATACTTACTTGCAAGCTGCACAAATTCCACATTCGGGTGTCAGGCATCCGATGCATTTCTTGCATCGCAGCGTCTTTTTTGGACCGCCACTTCGCTTGACACCTTTAGACAGGATGGTCTTCTTGGTCAATCCTCTAACAATATGCTTCTTCACCGGGGAATCATTGTCAACTGCATCTTTCGCCTTTTCCTTCAACAGATTCTTGACTTCATCCACTGAAGAAGACCCTGAAGAAAGTAATACCATAATAAAATTCGTTGCTTAACCATGGCAAACTTTATGCATTAAGTCAGATAGACAGCTAACATCAAACTTAACAATGAGATATTCTGTTCACCAGTAAACCATATACACTTAAATGTATAATAATTAGGGCTGCGGAAGTTAATGATTAATTAATTGATCAATTGTTAATTAATTTTAACGATTAAATTTATTTTTAACGAATCTAACGATTAATCGAAGACTGCTTATTATATTCAATATGGTGCTCCTATATTATAGTCCTTGTTGTTAAAGAAGGACATCTGAACTGAAAAACGTAAGCAAAGCAACTATATCAAGAAATAACTACTAAATTAAACACTAACTAGCAATACACATTAATAATAATATTAAAAGAGAGTAAGGAATACTGTTAATTTTGTATTTTGTCATTACTTATAAGGAACATATTTAATCTATGGTTGCGGAAGTTAACAATTAATTAATCGTTAATTCTGAAAAGTTAACTATTAAAATAATTTTAATCATTAACAGTCCTAATAATAAATTAATAATGATGATAATAATACTCGTTTATTAATTCAAACTGGTAAGTATGCAGTAAGATTACGACATAGTAGTAACAGACAATAACAAGTTTAACAGAAGTCGAATATAACTGTATGGCAACCTGCAAGGCGCCCATCTGCACTACTGCTCAGTTTACAGCTGCCCCCAGGGAGTTGAAGGCTAAATCAACCTTATAGACTAGCCAAGTGGCGTAACGAAGCGTTTTCAGCGCCCAGGGGCAAGGGTTGATAACTGAAGTTTCTTGCTGACGTTTATTCGTTCTGTCATGTACTGTGTACCACTGAAAGCTAATTTTGCGCCCCTCTAGTGCTGCGCCCGGGGGCGGCTGCCCCCCTTCGTTACGCCACTGGGGCTAGCTCAAACCCACGTCTTTTCAATCTTCATGCCAGCGTGTTACCATTCAACCATCACCCTGCCCCACTTATATAGCGCAATTAGCGCATTGTACAAACCTCTAAAAGGCACTGTCAAAAAGACTATCAATCTGACCTACATATCTGCTAGTAAGACGTACTGCAATACAGTACAAACTTTTCTCTAAGCCCAACGATATCACAGTATCTGCTACCAACAGTAAATACATATCACTACTGCCTAATAGGACTGTATAAATCTTCTGCTCCTCTTGTTGCTTACCATGACTGTGATCGTCATGTTGGAGGATGCGTTCCTTTTCCAGCGACGGAAGAGCACTGAGACAGAGTTCAGGTCGAGGCGTGAATGTTGCCGGCTGCTTCCCAAGAACCACGGCCGCTTTGCGACAGACGTGCTTGATACGTGGGCCCTTGCTGTCACCTTTTCTGTCAGAGGCATCAGATTCTCCACCGTCCAATACCTCTTCCGGATCCAGTTGTTTCAAACCGAATCGATCTTGGACTCGAGGCGATGCTTCCGGCCCAGGACCAGCAACCTTAGGAGAAGCCACGGGTAAGTCGCCTTCTTCGTTCTGTGGCTTTGTTTCAGACTTGGGAATCAAGTCAGCAATGCAGGTTTTGCTTTCAAAAGTCTTGCTTCCCAGAGTCTCTTCTTTCACTGGCTCATATCCACTCTGATTGTGCATACCAACATTTCCCGAACCGCCAAAACAGCCTCCCGGATATTGCAGAGTTGACGGTGACCCAAAGCTGCGTGTGTTAACCTCAGATTTGACGCTGGTTGACCCCTTGCCTTTTCCTAAACGACACAGACGCCTGGATGGCCGCTTTAAAAAATTCGGACTATGTTCTGTTGTACTTCTGACTGACACGTCTTCTGAGATGGCCAAATCAAGGGGACCCTCCACGGTACTTGTATCAAGCGCCGTGGACAGCTCCGACGAGGTATTAATAAACTTTGCCAGTTCAGCAGTCCATGGAGATGGCGGCCGCACCGATGTTGCAGAGAAATGTGGTCTGAGCTTATCACGTTTGGCGATATCACACTTACGCGCTTAAAACAAAAACAAACAAGCTCTAAGACTGAAATGACCATTACAAACAGCAACAAGAACATAGTAGGTCAGTGCACACTTCAATATTTAGACCAAAAACCATTGCCAGTTACACATAAGTAAGTATATTCTTTATTTACACATTAACCGCACTTTGGTTTACATGAAATTAAATATTATAAAGCATTTTATTAAAAATCTTTCACTACAATGCAATATCTTGGGTGATTCATCATAATGCTTCCCCAATCAACCATGCAAGAGAGTCAAATACTCACAAAATACTGCATCAAACAAAGCACAGAATTTAATATATAAGAAAAATACCTAACGTAATCTTAGAATTCAGTAGCTCAGTATTTAACTAAAACAGCTAATGTGATCTTAGAATTTAATATTTAAGTAAAAAATTACAATTTCATATTAACTTTGATGGCACTAGAATCCATCACACGAGAACACAAGTTTCCAAAATCTCCTGCACAAAAATTTTTCAAATACAATATTTAATCAATGTATATCCCCTAAAACTGAGCACTGGTGCAATAAAATCCGTCCAGAAGGTAAGCTTGCCAACATAGTTGCAATTTCTGGTCAGTGGGGTGCGGTGGTGAGTGTTCAGAATAACATATAAATCTAAATGTTTCTAACTGTTCTCCAGGATAGCACAACTTGACAGTGCTTAGGAGAGGACATGAAGTCACAAGACACAATTGTATTGTATTGTATTTTCGTTTTTCGTTTACAAAACAGCATTGACAACTTAGCTTTGACTGCAAATGCTGGAGATGGAAAAGCAAAACCATTACCTGACTTAAAGTTGGCTACTTCCTCTGGACTTGGAAAATAATCGAGGCACTTTTTATATCTGCACGCCATGCAGATTTTGTCTGTTTTCCAACTGATTTCACAGTTGCCTGTTCAACAAAATACACAGAAAATAAAACTTTGCAACAGCAGCCGTAATCAGCAATCTGTATGCTGCCGTTACACAGAAACTAAAAAATCCAAGGCACTCTCTATGCTAGTCTAAATGTGGCTCCACACACCAAAACCAGTATTAAGGTGATTTTGCAACATATTGAGTTTGATACATCATTTTAAAGGTCCTGCATCAGGCTTCAAAATGACACAAAAATTATTGCTCTAGCTTTATTCTAACTGAAGATATAGGGCAAAAAGTGATCCAAATTAATTAATTAATTAGCTTAATTAACTTAATTAAAACAAAAGAATAGGCTTATTAAAAGCATTAACAATAGCTTTAAAACTCGTTTTATAACAAAATATAAGAAATAACTATTTTCAACATATTTTTATATTAGATTCTGCAAAAAACGAAAAACAAACAAATGTGTTTCTGGCCTATTACTCTGTTGTGTAATTTCCGACATAATACCGATTTCGGTCTGGACCACCACAAATGAGTTTACAGTTCATTAACAACAAGTTGATCCCTTAGCTGTGTTAGTTGTTTTTGCCTCCTTGTGTACACATGGCACCTATACCCAGAAGCATCAGGAATATTGTAGCTCACCAATGGTATGTTTATAGAAATTTGAAAACATGGCAAGTGTTGCAGTGGAATCAGATAAATCTAGCTCACTCAAATCCCAGTGCTGTCTAGCAGAACTCACACTGCAAGCCATGTCTGAACTGATGACTCAAGTCAACAGTCATTAAGAATGTTGCTACTTACAATTAGCAGACAATACCTACACACTGGAGACACATGATGTCTGATGGTCAACAGCTTGACCTTTACATCTGATGGTCAACATCTTGGCCTTTTACTGTTTTACATCTACAGATCACCAATATTCTGAGGGCATGGTACATACACACGTAATAATTTTTTTAAATAAGATGATCCACCAAAGTCAGAACTTAGCCTACCTTCAGCGAGACATTCCAGTTCAAGGGCACCTTTTAGCGTATGCTCAGCTCTGGACTTGAAAAATCGAGAACAACTACGACAGCATAAACTCCGACATCCAATGTGATGGCTCAGACGATAGGTACCACCACAGATGCAGCAGCTCTTCTTCTTGAATTCTGTCACTTCACTCAGATTTCCACCAAGCTGGCTGTTTTTCTGCGACAATATGGCGCCTGTAGTTGACAGTATGGGCAAACTCAGGTTTGCCTTATGCTCCTGCTTTATTTCATTCCCTGAAACATCAGTTTTTCTTTCTAACGATCGGTTAAGATAGCGCTTAGCTCGCTGCACGCTATGTCGGTGCCTTTGGCTTGAGCTATCCATAACTGTCAATTTTTTAGACTTTCGTAGCGGCCAAGTATATTCACCTGGGTCAGTTTCAGATGAATGTTCAGCACTGGTGCTGTCGAGAGATTTCTTTGATTTCCTTGTTTTGTAGTCATCAGACAACTCCATGATCAGTTTTTGTGATGGTTTACGCATGCGCTTTGAATCGCAAATCAGTGGTGCATCAAACATTGGGATCTTTTTGGCTTGATCATGCACCACCAGTTCAACCGTGCTGGAACCACCAGGCAGACCAGGTGAACAAATGGGATGATTGGAGGGAACGAGGACTGGATTTTCAATTACATCTTTTTTGCATGGTAGTTCACTTCTACTGCTAGACAGATCTATTTTCTCCACTTTTACTGCAACGCGCAAACGCGGTTTCTTTGGAGCAGGAACGCATCCACTATTTGCGTTGTCCAGAAACCTTTTATTAGCAGTTATCTTCCTCTGACTATGACTGCTCTCTGACGGTAAATGAAACGACTTCGTCCAATCCTCAGTATCATCCTCATTTTCACTGTCCTTCTGTAATATTGTGTGGCATTTTCTCGGTTTCCTGTTGAAGCCAAGTATACCCTTCCTGTTGTTCACAATTCTACGTCTTCCTAAATTTACACTAAGACTCGTCTTTGGAGGTAATTCTGCAACCTCACTTTTTACTTTTTCGTGCTTCTTCTCGACAAGGCAGTATTTCACCTCGTTGTTTTTACGTTGCCTGTCTGCCTTCAGTGCCTTGTCTTTCTTTCGATAAGGTCCCCTCTTTTTTATAATCGCTTCTTTCACACTTCTCCCAACTGTTTTTAGCTGAATGCGCGGTGGTGCCACCTGAGAACTCTTTGCTATTGCCACTGCTTGCTTCTCCTTCAGATGTGCTACCTTTTTCTCGCGTTTTTTCAATAAAAACCCTTTTCCAAGCAAGCGAACTTTTATACTTCCCCTCATTGGCTTATAGGAAGACTGATCTTGAGGAGAAATTGGCAATGACCTTTGGTCTTGCCTCTTTGAACAAGTCAGTGGAGTTGACGTCAAGAAAGAACGCCTGGCAAAACGAGGTTTAACCAGCTGCAGGAAAGGTTTAGCTGTTGTCTTGTTCACCCGTTGTCGCAAACGTCCGCTGATTTCTTCGACCGACGATGCAACAGCATCCTCCGATGATTTGACCAACGTGAGCAGGTCAGAAGTCTTCTTAATAACTTGCCGAACATCATCTTCCGTAAAACCAAGAAAATCCTCCTTTGAAAAGCAAACAACAGCTTTAAAGAAAAGATTTTAAATTTTCCATGAAACCATCTAATCAAGTCTTAGCTATCAGGTACTGATAAAATGCCTTTCCACAGTTACAATTCCTAAGTAATTCATTTAATAAGTACACACAAAAATAACTCTTCATCGGAATTCATCTAATTGTGTTATATGACACTGTCAATTTGCAGTAATCATTGATGGTAACTCTCTTCCGGTTGGATTGGTTTTGTTATTTCAATTTCCCTGAACAGATCATTCGAAATCCCATTCTGGAAAGTCTATGTGTAGGACTTCTATGAGAGCACATTGTTACATGACAAGTCTTGGAAGTAAGGTAAGAGTCAGCAGACGGATGTGGCCTTGCGAGGTGTGTCAAGGTAATCTGGAGGTAGAAATGTCTGCTAGCAGGAGAGGCTAGACAGTGACTGACAGTCCGGGCACTCCTTTTGGGAACAGAATATAAGGCCACGAAAACGGACGTAAAGAGAGTTAGTCACTTGTATCTTACAGTGTAGAGTTGTCGTTTCAGAAGAGTCGCATGTTCGATGGTTTAGCAGAAGCTACGTGTTTGAACTTTTAGCTAAAGATAGATAAGGCGTTTACTTTTGTATTGACTGCAAAGAACGCTGAAAACAAAGGTCTGTTCGAAAGAAAGATGTTTTAAAAGATGACTTGTTGTTATCCTGGTTTGAACTTGGGACCCAAAGACAAGAGAGCCTACAGAACCAAGGTTCTAACAACATGATAAAAATATCATTACCCTCCCTTCTCACTGCAGACAGTAGCAGCCAGAAGAATCAAACCCACTTAGGCATCACAAAAGGTGAATATGTCACCTTCAAGAAAATACATGCAATTCCCCAACAAATTTTTGCATTTCTTATCAAGCATAATAGTATAAACCCTTTAACGACGAGCTGCATTGGTTTCCCATACGTTTTAGTAGGGCCTACATGCTCATCATTAAAGGGTTAATACATTTGATAGAGGCACTTCAAAGAAAACTCCTAAAAGTCAATTAGGACCCTGAAGGTCATCACTCAAACATGTCAAACACTTCACTAAAAATCAAACATGGCCATCACACCTGCATGTTATGCAAAAATCAACTTTCAGTCATATCATAACTGAATTTACTTTCAGTCATATCATAACTGAATTAAACAATGTCGTCATAACTTACTATGTATTAGCTATCAGGGACTTAGGTACTGGTAAAAAATCATGGTAATCCCCAAGAATGTCTGCTCACCATCACCCCACTTATAAACAAGATCCCCCAGCTGCTACAGAAATCCAAGTAACTGGAAGGAATGTTTTAGGTAATTAATTAATGTCGTTCCCACAAAGACATGCATCGTGCCAAAAAAACTATTCGAGAGTGAAAATCACGAAGAACGTGCGACACACACGAACTGAGAAGACAATTTGTCACAAGTTGTGATTTGCTCACAACATATCTGCAGGAGTTCGTCGAGCAATGTTCAACTTGACAGGACTTATTACTTTAAACCTAAAAAAGCACTAATTAAGAACAGCTTTTGCAGTTTTGCAGAACTAGAATGCTCAAATTTGACAGCACTTATTCTTTTAAACCTAAAAATTATTAAATATTAACAGCTTTTGCAGTTCCGTAGCTTCTACCACATATCAGTATTTGCAGTTTTTAAATTATAATAAAAGCTGAACATTGACACCCTTTATGTAAACGATACACAAAGCTGAAAAATAAGGTCGTCTCCATAGCATGGACCTTTCTTAGTCCAGGCCACTAGGTGCCTTCTTTAACGATAATTCGATAGTTTTCTCTCGAATTATAGCAACTTAAAATTGAATTGTTTAATTCTTCAGCATGCAGGATCAATTATTAAAAATCGCCATCTGACGAAGGGCTTATGAAATGACGCTCGAAATAACTAGGGCACTGTGAGATCTCTGCAGACTGAACGGACGCTGCTAAAACATATTCGCCAGTTACGCACCTCGTCCGAATCACCGGAAATGTCGAAAAATTCTCTTAATCCGCGATGAACGTTTGCTAAGAGCTGGGTTTTCGGATCGAGATCCGTCGCCGTGACATAGCGTAATCCGTCTTTGTTGCCAAATCTTCGGCCTGGTCGACCAACGAACCTCAGCCGCGCCATCTTGAATACTAACCACTGAAGCAACCGCCAGATGTCACCCGTCCCTATAATGCATCGGGTCCCATAAGAGTAACCACTATATTACCATAGACCAGGGCTGTTTTAGTGTGTAAATCCACACAAAATGGCAGTTTTAAATGAATTTGTGCAGCTGTAAAATTGTGCAGTTAAAAATAGTAAAAGTGTTCATAGTCATCCGATTGGGAATAATTTACCACGGCTTTTTAAAAAGGGAGAAAAGGTTGTGCAGCTCTAAAAATTCCTTTAAAAAAGCCCTGTAGATGACGAAGGATTAATAGCCATAAATGAATAATAATAATAATCTTTTCTTTAATAAGCGCCTGACAAACGCACTGCGCTGTACATTTACATGTTATGCAATTTAAATCTTAACTACTAACAGAACAGACAGCTTGCAATACAACGGCGCTAATAGCAGCCTACAAACACGTCCGCCCAACGGGGGCTCGAACTCGGTACCTCTCGGTCTGTGTGCCAGATGTTATCCAATGCGCCACGGCCAAGGATAATCCTATTCACGGCATTATTATCCCGGTTACTCTTGCATTCTGAATAGGCCGAACCCGACCTTTAATAGCATAACACCCACAACCTTACTCCATCAGATGCGATTGCTACTCTTCCCACCCATCCAATGCGCTTGCCAGTGGTTTCTTGTAAGTGGCAGTTCTACCAAACGCGGCGCAAAATTGCCTCCGCTCTGGAGGCTTCTGTAGAACCAAAAATGCAATAACATTTCTGTGGCAATTTTAGTGAATGTTGTTTTCTTGTTTCTGCACAATATAATAAGCATTTGAATCGTTAGTTTCAGCGCCTATTTATAGGCTGGTTCCCTGCACAAAAGCTTTCTTGCCGCGAAAACCGTAACCTTCAAGTTCAATGATTGATGCCCCTTGCCTATTGGCTAGTTATAATATATAAAATACGTGTATCTTATACCTTTGTATAAATTGTTACAAAATATCGACTTAATGTGATTCGCTTAATTTTCATGTTTATAGCGAATGTTTTTATTGCAGATATAATACACAATTTAGTTCTATTCGTTAGCAAAGACACTCGACAACAAGAGGTTCCAACAATTGCAAAGCTCGGTAACCCTATAGCGCCACCCTATAACACGTGACATCGGTTGCTAACATTATATGTGACTAGTAGTGCGCATTATTTGCAATATTAGCAATAGGGGTTCGTCCATTAATTATGTCAACAAAATAGGGAGAGGGTTTGGAAAAGTTTGACAGTTGTTGACAAGAGGGGGGGGGTCGGTACAATTTCACGTCAACAAATTTTTTTCCAATGAATAAACACAGACCCTTCAAAATGGTATAGCGAAAACATTAAGTAATGCTACAAATTTACAAAGTGCTTAATGTTTAATAGCCTACTACTAAAAAGCTGGTAATAAACTAACTCGTATATTTTGAAATTCAAGATTGCATTTTTTGTGTAAAAAATAAAAATGATTCTATATGTATTGAGCCATTGTGTTTCTTTTTGTATGGGGGGGGGTTGTCCTGGAGATTGTTGACATAATTTTTTAGGGGTCCGTCAATGTTTGACAGTTGTTGACAAGGGGAGGGGGTCAAAAACTGCCTAAAATTTGTTGACATAATTAATGGACGACCCCATAACTTACCATAAGCATATAGATTTAAGCATAGGCCTACATTTTACAGTGTGTCCAGCCCAAATAAACGTTAATTTTAACTAGGCTCTATAGAGTTTTTCTGAATTTTCTGTATGACCCAAAACTCGATCATTCAGATATAGGCTACAGAGTAAGATAAGTATGTAAAACTTGCGACAGAGACTTGGACGCTTGTTAGTATGAGAGTCAGAGTGATTTTTTAGGTTATAGAATACTTTCATCAGCAAACAGCACACAGTTCCCATGAATCATCATCATCACCATTAGGCTACAACCAGCTAGCGTCGTAGACGCCATATATAGGCCTATAGTCAAGGGCATGTAAACTAGATGTCATTAATTTTTTACACCCGTTATTTCCTTTTATATCGGGGCATAGATAACACCCATATGAGAGAATTTGCCTCCTGCAAGCAGCGTTTAAAGTTGGTGGGATCAGCGTTCCCACGTAGGCCTATTGCTCTCGAAATTCTTTGCCTGCTTTCCCAATTCCCACTGCTCACCATGCAATAGAACCCTCGATCGTTATATATATTCGTTTATTGAGAAAAACAACCTGACAAAAACGCAGAAGTGCTAACATGAGTGATAATGAATAATTAAAGTTCATAATTCGTAACGCATGCGCGTTCCAATAAAACTCTTACTCGGAGTTCCCACTGCTCACCCAAACCACTTTAACCATGCACTACCTAGCAGTGCCTACAAGGTTTTCTTCGTTACATTAAAAAATAAGCAATTAAATCATAATGTATACATACAGACGCATTTTCTTAGCCTCGGCATATCCTCACCCCATCCCTCTTTCTTCGTGTCTAACCCCTTTCATTATTGTCTGGCGGTATACAACCGAAGTACACATTTTGAAGTATAGCTCGCTAGAGAGCGACAGTAGGCCTATGGTTGACATGATGCTGTATTGCTCGCCTGTCCGGTGGGGCTTCGCGAGAGGGCAGGAACGGGAGGCCCTTGAGGGAATTATCCGGAGGCTGGTACGCCAGAGGTGCTTACCTCTAGGCCTATCGTCTCCCTCATTTGAGACTCTGCACCAATGCGGGTACCAGACTCTTCTCCTGTATTCTGCACAATCCTTGTCATGTATTGCATAAATTGCTACGCCGATCAAACAAACTAGCTACTCCCTGCGGCCCCGGTCCCATACTGTGAGCTCCTCATGTTTGACAACTTGACTCAAAAATGCTTCCTTGCGCGGATGCTATATAAATAAAGTTTATAAACAAGGTTCCCTTAGATCTGGCTATTTAGACTAAGCTCTTCATTTTCCCCTAAATAATATCGGCCTAACCGTAACTCTTTCTATACCTTTGTTCCCTTTGATATTCAATAACTTCTCTCATTCAATTCTTGGCTTGTAGTACAATTGTAGCCTACTTGTGAATTTGTGTTGCTTGTTTTAATCTAGGCCTATTAAGCCTGTCATGTACAGTGCTGTATGTGTGCTAATGCATCTCATCAAAGAATATACTTACTTACTTACTTGCCCAGAAAACAATGGCGACTGTCGCCCACCTCGAGATTCGTCTTGTGACACAGAAAATCCACCCCAAACATTGAGAAGTGACCGTTCCCTTTCGAACGCTATTGGTCAGACTCTACCATAAGTAGGCCATGGGTGCGTGTGACTGCGCTCTCGGTGGCCTACTAATAAAGACGAGGATTCATTAAGAAAACAGGTTCTTTCCACCTTCAAACTTTTTTCCTCATTTTCTCAGTTATTTCTCAATCCGAGAACTCAAAAACACATTTTCTCATGTAGTTTTGAGTCCTGGATTCGATCCTGTAAGTTTTGTCGCAAAAATCGAAACTTTTGAAAATATAGATGTATTGCCGATTTTTGAAGTCGTTTTCAGCAAGACATTTCGACGTGTTTCGCAGTCGACGTTAGACAAGGCTTGGACACATGCAAACAGTCGGTCAATGTATTGAGCTTACGTACGTTGAACGGCTGACTGTAAAGTCGAGGATTACCTGATTTCTGACGGTGGTATATGTTTTTCTTACGTGGTAAGTCCATATCGAGTCTTATTTTCGATGAAATTTGTCAAAATCGTGGAAAACACGTGTTGTCTAAGATTCACTTTGAACACATTTTGTCGATTTACGGTGTTTTTCAATCTCACCATCGCCATCTAGCGAATACAATTTGATCATTCAAAGCTGTTTTAGCCAATTTAGTGGAGTTTTAAGAAACTGCTCTGCCACCTGGCGAATGTAAGGAGGTGTATTTCGCATTCATTTATCTTCTGAATTTCTAAAACAGCTTTATTAAATGAGCGGAATCAATCGAGAACGCTAGGAAATCAAGCACATAATGTTTTTTAAACTTTTTAAGGCATGTGGTAATAAGCCGTGTTAAATTCGATTAATTGTGTGTTAAATTTATGTAGCGCAATATTAGAATTTCAAGACAGGTGAGGGGCGTGTACGTGGATGTGTACAGAGCGTATATGAGGGTACACTGTCGAACGAGCTTGATGCTAATTAACACGTGTAGCCTATTATAGGCGGGAAAAGACAATCCCAGGTCGTTATAACAAGCTAAGACGCTGTTCCGCGTTGCCTCGGAGCGTGCTCGGAGTACGTATGCGGGTATGTTTGTAGGCCTATATAATTATATAGGAGCATTCACTCTGGATCACGTGACTATGTTTACGTAAGTCAAAACAAATTTTAAAATGCCGTCAACATATTTCACAGTTGATTTAGACATGTAAAAAAGGAATACAGCATTAGTAATCGTCAAAATATTAATGTTTTTATTCATTTGGCTTGAGAATTAAGTTGGATGGCCGACGTTATAAAAATGTAAGAGATCATGACCACATGCCAGGCAATAGAAAATCTCAAAGTTGAAAGGACAAAACTTGACCACAGGTGAGAATATAATTTCGAAACATTTGTAGCAATTATAAGTAAAACTAATGTGATTAATATAAATTAAACGCTTGATATTAAATTTCTACTCGTGAATATTAAGCCACGCCTCTTTGACCTGAGTATCTAGGTCAAGCAGTCACGTGACTGATAATGCAGCGATTTCTATCACCTGGATTTTGCTCGTACAGGTATCGTCCAGGTAAACAGGTGTTGAGAGATCTGTTTGTTTGCACACAATTCGTGTCGAACTGAGCCTAAGTATTAGTGACACTAGTTGATCGCATGGGCTGTGAGTTTAAGGGATCGCAATAACGGTTTTTCTTCGTTCGATAGGTTTACAGCATTGATATTTACGACATTTTTCGGACGTAGTAAATAAGTAGGCCTAGCAGGGGGTACTTCCTCACTGTAAGACCAATTTTCACAGATGGCTTCGTCCGATCGGTCCGCGAAGAAGGGAAAGAAAAAAGAGGAAGATGGAAAGAACTGGAAGAGTAAATTCGTTGGTCTCGTGACGAGCTGCGGGTCGGGAAAATCAAAGGATGGAAAACAAAAGGCAGGGAACCTCCACGCTGCTCCGTCCACTCCGCCCAATGATGCCACTTGGACGAGAATTGATGATGACGGTGAGTCTTTTGATCTAGCCAACGTCGCTTTTGATAAGCCGACCAAATTTACTTATGCTTGCTAGGTCTGTATCATGACTGTCAAATGACTAATTGACTATTATGATCGGCGAGAAATAATTAAATATGTACCAGTCGACATTGTGATATTTCAAAATTGTGTAAAGTCATGCAAGTTTGACATTTAGCAAACAATTGCATCATTAATTTTATCATGAGTTTTGAACTATTTTATTATTATTTCTTTTTTTATATTTTAATTCTAAAAATGTGATCGCTTGGGTTCTTAAAAGCATATCCTGAGACATTATTATTATTTTTCCCCAAGGTACAGTTGATCCCTCAAATGCAGCCCTAGTTTCTGGTTTAGAACTGCAAGATTGCAGAAATTAGGGAGTATTGTTCTGGAATAAACTAGTGTTTGTAGGACGTAGGTGACTATGGGTGGAAAAGGAGATTAAAAAAGTAACTGTGCTGAATAGCCGTAGATTATTATTACTGTTATTATTTTAAATTTAATTTTAGGAACTGACTATCAAACATTTGGATATCTAACTGCACTATATCGCCTTGTTGCTAACTAACTGTATCTTGGATTCACATTTCTGTGTGACTTTAAAAACTTTAAAAATTGTCACAATGTTAAGAATTTTCACAATAATAACAGTATATTTAGTAAACTGTCCCACAGCATTGCTGTACACAAATCTTAACTTCATGCTAAATTTATCGTTATGGGAATGGGATGCTTTACCTTGTTTGTTTGTGTGATTGACAGCCAATATCGGTTGTTTGTGGGACTGACAGCCAATGTAATTGTAATTAGCAACTTCTATTGTGCCGGTGTCTAATGCACAAGGCATAAACCGATGGCACACCAAAACCAAGCCGTAATCAGGTCAGCATCCAAAAGATCAGTCCGTAAGAGACAGAGAGATAGCCTACGGTGGATAAGCAATTTGAAAGAGGTAAGTTTTCAGCCGAGAATGAAATGACTCAAGCGACTGAGCACAGCGTACAGACACAGGAAGAGAGTTCCAAAAAGTAGGTCCAGCAACTGAAAAAGCTCGTTTGTAAGTTGTTTATTTGTGTTATTGACAGCCAATGTGAGTAAGGAAGTTGTGACGGTGAATGCAACACCGGGCCATGGAGCAGATGAAGAAGAGGTTGAGATATCTTACACAGAACTCAAAGAAATTGGTCAGGGAACTTTTGGCATCGTCTATCGAGCGAAACTGTGTGAAACTGGAGAGGTCGTTGCAATCAAGAAGACGCTTGATGATCCAAAGTTCAAGGTCAGTGTTCTCCATGGTAATGTTCTGGATGTCAATGTTCTGGTCACGTTTTGCATGTTAAGGTGCTGGTAATGTTCTGCAGGTTAATGTACTTGGAATGCTCACACATGTTAATGTACCAGTATTGTTGTGTACTTTCAACAGGAGTTTAGCCCAGCCATTTTTTTAACCAGGGCATAGCCAAGGCAGTCATACAAGTAACAAGCGAGGGAAGCAATTTATGGCGAGCAGGGCAAAAATTCTGGCACCCTTGTGGCAGAGCAACAACCAGGGCAAAGGCTTTTTTACCGGGGTATTTGCCCTGGCTTGCCCTGCTGTAGTGCCACCACTGAGTTTACAGTTCCAGTGGAAACCAGCAAAACAGATGAACTTAGACATCTACAATTATCGCAATTTACACATGCGCCTTCAGTAGCAAGATACTCTAGAGTGCTTTAAGATGTCAAATTTCAGTCATTGTATATTTATTCATTCATATCAGAGATGTATATAGCACCCCTTCAAGGTTATCTACTCAGGAACACCCCCGACTCAACTCCGCCTAAAGTATATACATGTTTCCGGTTTCTGACTCTGGTGCTTTGATAGATGAAGTTTGATAGATGACATTGACTTTACTAAAATAAAAGTTGCACTAGTAATTAGTTTGATTTTATCGTTTTTTTAGAACCGTGAACTGATGATGATGAGACAATTGGAGCATCCCAACGTCCTCGACTTGCGATATTTCTTTTACACTCATGGATATGGATATAAAGTAAGTGTTCCTTTTCTATTGACTTTTAAGTCGATGAATGCTGGCTTAGTATGGCATAATGTACCATTACCATTATACTGGATAACCCATCTCACTTCTCTGGACAACCCGTGTGACTTCTCTAGCTAAAAGTTAGTTTTTATAATATTGTTACTGCTTGTTACAACTATAATTGTTACTACTGTATGTGTGAGAACTGTTCATTATGCGTAGCACTGTATTAAGTAGCATTGAATAATAGGGCCTAGTGTCTCAAGTTAATATCAAAGTCATTTTTTAGAGTGTATGCAATTTAATATTTTGTTTCAGTACAAGTACAATAAAAAATGTGATTCCGATTATCATTGCATGGCCCAGTAACCACTAACTCAGTACCAAGTGTGGATCACAGTTTGATTAGCACTGCTCTAGACAACTCCTCTGACTTCTTTTGGAACTCCTCTGACTTCTCTGGGAACTCCTCTGACTTCTTTGGGAACTCCTCTGACTTCTCTGGGAACTCCTCAGACTTCTCTGGGAACTCCTCTGACTTCTTTGGGAACTCCTCTGACTTCTCTGGGAACTCCTCTGACTTCTTTGGGAACTCCTCTGACTTCTTTTGGAACTCCTCTGACTTCTCTGGGAACTCCTCTGACTTCTTTGGGAACTCCTCTGACTTCTCTTGGGAACTCCTCTGACTTCTCTGGGAACTCCTCTGACTTCTTTGGGAACTCCTCTGACTTCTCTGGGAACTCCTCTGACTTCTTTGGGAACTCCTCTGACTTCTCTGGGAACTCCTCTGACTTCTTTGGGAACTCCTCTGACTTCTTTGGGAACTCCTCTGACTTCTCTGGGAACTCCTCTGACTTCTTTGGGAACTCCTCTGACTTCTCTGGGAACTCCTCTGGCTTGATGCTGTGCTCATGAATAAGTTGGTGCCCTGTGCTGGGCTTTAGAATAGCATTTTAGAAATTTGGAGTTTACGACTATGATGTTCATGTTACCAGAATTTGCTTCAGCTTACTTATAATCATTTTAAGTGATGAATTAATAAAGACTTAATTGGTCACCAGCATTGAACTTTTTTCCTGTGCAGTTGATTTATTTGCTGCCAAATCCAAGATTTGATGCAAGTATTGATGTCTGGCATGTTAATCTCATATTATGCATTATTCTAGAGTTGAGGAGAAAGATTTTTACCAAGTTTGAGGTATTGTGTGATGGAAAATTTATGAAGACTTTTTTTACAAGACTTTTCGCCTGTTTGCATAACCCTTTGATGTCTTAACCCTTCAATTCTTGACAATTTGTGTCTGACATGTTTCTAATTGATCATTTCTGTGGGAAACCCTTGGGACAGTCAGCTTGAGGGACAACTCATTGGTGTTGCCCATTAAGCTCAAAGTGATGGCATTGCCAGATTGGCCCTGGACCTGGTCTTCGTTTTTACATTACATTACATGTTCGGATCCCTTGTACAGCAGTGTTCTTAGCACTTTGACGGATTCCTAAAATGTACTTGTATAAGTCCAGATACATGCATACATACATTTCTGTTCTGTAGTCAGTCAGACTTTCACTTGTAAGTGGGCTGTAACAATCTTAGATTTCAGTTTTTGTAGCAGGTTTTGAGTTGCTCTTGTTTAATGGTCATGAAATTTGCTTTGAAATTTTAGAAGGACGAACGTTATCTGAACATGATCTTGGATTACATTCCGGAAACATTGTTCAGCGTGGCGAAATGTGACGGCACTTACACAAAACCACTTCTAGATCCACTTTACGTGAAGGTAATTTTGTGTGTGCTATTGCAACTTAGGTAAAATAAGAATACTGTACTAAGTGAGTAGTGCTTCAGAACTCTGTCACTGCCATTTTTGGGTGTTGCCAGTCCCAATCTGTGACAATGGAGGAGGGCAATGCTAAACATCTTTGTTGCAACACAGCATTATCGAACAGAAACTGCCATTACTATAACATACTAAGGAGCTTTAACGAGGCTTTGTATAAATTATAAGATTTATCTTTGCTGTATTTTGTAATATTAATGGCAAAAATTTCTCATTGTTCCATACAAACGAGACAAACTTATTAATGGGCAGTTGATCAAGTCAAACGAAATCTGAAAGTTGCGCTGGTTTTATTACCGATGAAAATCCAGAAATGCAAAGGAGATTCATTATCTAAATAAGTAAAGTAAGTTAGCTTTATTAGCCTGATCATACAGTTTACTCATTTTATTAAATAAATAGCACAGTTACAAATTTCAGTCAATCAAAGTGATATTGCATACCTCTTTGCTTTGTGCTAGGGCTGCCAGTTTTAAGAATTAATCAACTAATCAATACAAATTTTAATCGATTAATTTTGGTTTGTTCTAATAATTTTTTTATTGCCGACCAGCGACTAATATCTGGAGTAAAGAATAATTTTATGGTAACAATGATGATGTGAATAAAACTAGAGCTTCTCTGCTTTCTGAAAACGTGACTGCACTGGTTTGCGTGCGTGAATGGCAAAAATAAATTTACTGACTGTTTTGAATGTTATCTTTTAGCATTTAGAATGATTGATCTTTTGAAAGAAAGTAGTAATTACTAACTACATTTTCCACAGGTTAATCAATTTATTGTTTTGTAATCAGAAGCAGCCTACTTTGTGCAGGTGCAAAAATTATACTATAGATGATGCTTGGAATTTTGTCTTAGGTTTATACATACCAAGTATTTCGAAGTCTTGCATATCTACATTCACTTCACATCAGTCATCGTGACGTCAAACCACAGAATCTCCTCCTTAATCCCGAAACACACGTCATCAAGCTCTGTGACTTTGGAAGGTAAATCATAAATTTCCTAGATCCAGTTCTTACTAAGCGATCAAACTATGCGAGGTTTGCGGTTTGAGACACTGGAATTTGATGTTGCAATAGTCGTTTAATACTACACGAATCCAGACCTAAACTTTCGTTTCTGTTTAACCTGGAAAGGTACTTTCAGTAAAAACGCTATGCTTTTTGCGGCATATGCGAGATTGTTTACCAATTATAATAATAATAATAATAATCTTTTCTTTATTGAAAGCGCCTGACAAACGCACTGCGCTGTACATTTACATGTTATCAGTAAACTACTTAAGCTAGCATGAAATTTTGAATATGTTTATTTTAATTTTTAGTGCCAAAGAGCTTTCGAGAGGAGACACAAATGTGGCATACATCTGCTCTCGCTACTACAGAGCACCAGAGCTCGTGCTCGGTGCAACCGAGTACACCTGCCAGATTGGTAAGCAGGAAACTCACTATAGCACTCTAACAACAAGCTGCATTGGTTTCCCAGTCACTTTTAGTACACTGTTATCGTTAAAGTGTTAAAAAATTACAGTAAACCTTTTCAATGCTCAAATGTGCTGCCTATCCAAAGATTACATGTTTCATTCATTAATTCAAACTTGACATAATTACTATATTTGAGCATATATGTAGTGCAGCAAGCAGTGCCAAAAATTCAACTTTCTGGCGTTCTCTCAGAATTATGCAAATAGTTCCCTTCTTGCCGCTTTGGGTCTGATACCCTGTAACTGTGGGCCCAAAAATACACCACTGGCCAAAAGTTGATTGCAGTTAAACCAAATCTTAACGATGCAATATTAGAAAGCTTCTCTGAATATAAGTTTTTCTCATGATTTAGAATGAATTTGGACAAATCTTTACTAAATTTCTGTGCATGGTTTTTGAATACAGCAGTGTAACGGTGTTCATCTAATCTGGAACTTTGTTTAGCAAAATTGCAATGATAGACAAGATACCGGTTGTTAATAAGCACTAAGGTAACTAATCATTGTTAATAAGAACTCGGGCAGTGAACCTTTGTAATTTTAGGACTCTGTGCATGTGATGTAAATAGCAAAACTTTGTGCTTCGTAAGTCTCTGAGCAGGCCCCTCCTAGCCAGATTCAAGGCCTATGCCCCTGCAGTTGTAGGCCCTATGGGCCCATACCGGTAGTTATGCTACTGTGTAGTGTGTACTACTTCAAATAGTATTTCACTACACCAACTGATGTTGCATATACGTACTGATATTTACACACCCTGCTTTGATTGAACTTTCTCAGATGTCTGGTCAGCGGGTTGTGTACTAGCCGAGTTGTTTCAAGGACATCCCATTTTTCCGGGGGCAAACGGGCCTGATCAGATGGTAGAGATTATCAAAGTTCTTGGAACGCCAACGATGGATGACCTTGCATCTATCAATCCTAGGTTCACGGAGTTTCGGTTTCCGTATCTTCCTCCTCATCCCTGGGAAAAGGTACTGTTAAGCTATTCCTTGGAATTATTTTTATTGCAGTAACTTCTATTGTGTGATAATTAAACATTTTTGTTTACAGTAACTATGCACAGGGGGAATCAATGTTATTAGAAACATGCATTTTAATATTGTTCAAACTGTTTTTATGCCTACTGCTATAAAAATTACTCAAGCTGTTATTATCAAGGGATGCAAAGTGTAAATGGCAGTTTTTGCAGTTGAGCTATATTGCCAAATCACGGTAGCTTAACTTATCCTGAATTAACGTAATAAACCTGACCTTTAAACCCATAATTTTTAACTAAATGAAATGAACAAGAATACTTTTTTGAAATGACATGAATAATAATAAAGGTGACTATCTTCATAACGAGTTCCTTTGTCAGCAGTTTTGTGGAAATTTATGCAGATGAATAGTCTTCATTGTTTCCATTCACAAAAATGTAAAGACGAAGAAGCTTAAACCTACCTAAGTTAGTAGTTTGTTGGTTGTAAAGTTGATCGGTTAATTTCACTTACGTATTTATTCTTCTTCTAATCAGTTTCGTTTAATTAACGTGCATTGATTGAGTGAGATCCAGTTGATGTAATGGAAAGCAATCTATCTTCACATACATTTTTGAATTTTTCAGGTTTTCAAGCACCAACCTACTCCTGAAGCAGCAGACCTGATTTTAAAGGTTCTCGTTTATTCACCACATCGTAGGATGTCACCACTGGAAGCATGCGCTCATCCATTCTACGATGAACTGCGCAGACGGGGAACGCGGCTAAAGAACGGCACGCGTCTTCCACCACTATTTAACTTCAAGCCTGAAGGTAGTCCTATATTTGATTTTATTTAGTAGTGTGAAGTCAACTTGCTATTAATATTTGTATGTAGGCTAACTGGCTATTTGTGCCTCTGAAGAAGCTCACAAAGGTGCTAAAACTTCTCTCACAGAAACCTGGCAATCCAAAACATGGGTAGCAGAAACATGGCTCTATAAAACATGGCTTTGTAGTAGAAACATGGCTAACAGAAACTTGGCTGTCTAGCACACAACTATTTAATAGAGACTTGACTATCGAACAGAAACATGCCTATAGATCTAAAATATGGCAATCTAAAACATGGATATCATGGCTGTATAAAACAAGGCTATCTACTAGAAACATGGCTGTCTAAAACATGGCTATCTACAAGAAACATGACTATCTAAATACAATGTCTGGCTGTGAAGCAGCTCTAAACTGTGCAATTTCAGGTATGTTGAAATGTTTCTTGAGCTGTCTGTGGCATTGTGTTGGTTTATTGTAAATCTATAAATTTAGCACCATTTTCATAATGCACATGGCATCAGGTGATGGTAATTTCAAACTGTTGTGCATTGATGCTTAGCGCAAAGAAAAATTTATGGGTAACAATGTATATTTTGTGTAGTCGTTTGCAACCCTTTTGTAATTAATCCATCATAATGTTTTCATCTGCTACTTTCAGAACTGGAAATCGCTCCCTCGCTGAATTCAAGGCTGATGCCTGATTTTGACGAAGAAGATCCTGCCTACTTGGCATCACTGGCTTACGTTGAACCAGCACAGGACGAAAGTCCAACCAGAAGCAACCCTTTAAATCGCCTTGACAGTCTTCGTGGTAGCTTCAAAAAGACACTGCAGCACATTCCTCAGCTCAAGAAAGTTGGCTTGAAAAAGGGAGAAAAGAAGGATAAGAAAGCTGGAGGAGTCTCTGAGACGACTGGTACAGTAGACATGCCTGATGGCATAGAAGATGGCGAGGATCACAATTTGGACAATGACACAACAGTTAAAGACGAGGAAAGCGCAGAAGATGTGGAAGGTGTATCTCTGAGCCGGATGAACGACCCAGATACATCCGTGACGCATCCAGAGATTCATTCGGAGCCAACTAAAAAGAAAGGTAAACGTTCAAAGCGAGCCAACAATTCAGATGCTGTGGTACACTCCGGTGGTGAGTTTGTGGATTCATTTTCGTCTTCCATGAACCAGAGTGGCCTTGACAACACGGACACGGTGGCGGCCGACATCGAGTCCCTTGAGATTAAAGTACCGAAGAAGAAAAAGGGCAAACGAAAGCAGAAGGCAAGGCAAGAAGAAGGAGAAGCAGATACAACCGTGGATGATGAACAAGATGCTCCACTTACATCCACACCATTTGGCAGAGCCGAAACACTGACCGACAGTCCATTCACAACTCCTCCTCTTCCAACCAGGGGAGAACATCTGACAAGCACCTCCATTGAAATGCACACAGAACCTCAGGACGACAGCGGCCTGCAAGAACCAGGAGTGACGAGAAAGACTAAGAAGAAGACAACAAAGAAAAAGACTAGGAATACGAGTGGGGATGTAATCGAGCACACAGAAGTTACGGAAACGGTCGTCGTGACAACAAAGCAGTCGACTTCAAAAGAGTCTGATTTTTAAAGTAGATGATGTCAGCTTTGCGTGAACCAGCAGCACCAAAGGCTTTATGAAAGTAACTTTACATGGTCCAATGACGGAGGGAGAAGCAGATCTGACGAATACGTTGCAGATTCAGGCATTTACTTTAAAGCTTACGACTGTTTTAGAAACTGACATACAACTTCCAGATTGTGATTGAAATTTGATAACACAAATGCTACTGATAATCACTGTTTGTATTCAGAAGTGGGCAGATGTACAAGTAATTCATTTACATACTTGCTTCATTATGTATAGTTTTGATGTAGCAAGTATATTACTTTCTAAGGTGGCCAAAATGCTGCAAGTGAAATTCTGTCCCTTTGTATCCCAACCTTTCTTTTCCATCTATTCCCTATCCCATTGGTTTTTTCTGTACCTATCCCTTCTCGATTTCCTTTATCCCTGTGTCTCCTTCAGTAACATGGACTCTTTCATTTAATTCTGTAAAGGAAGCGCATCTTTAATTTTGAATACATTTAAAAAATCTGGAGTATTCATCTTGGTGAGCCTGTATTTGGTACCGTAATCTGGTTTTCCTTGTCCTGATTTTTGAAGGCCTGTCCCAGGACATGGGGTATGTATGCATTGTATATACATACATATATATGTGTATATATATACATACATACATACATATATATATATATGTAAATATATATGGAGTGGCTGATCCAGGAAGTTGAAGTTGGGGCAAAGAATATTCGGGCCAGATTCAGATTGTATGTTCATTATATCCAGCTTTATAGTGTACAGCGATGATCCTGATTCAGTCAATGACTGGTGTTCAGGTTTGGTTTGTGTACAGCTGTATTTTATATGGATGGTAGGTTTTAACAATATTTCTGTTATCTCTGCAGTTTCATTGCAGGATGGTTTCAGGCTAACATTAGTAGATGATTTCTAATATACCGCACAGGTCTTTACACATATATGGTACATGCTGTTTTGCATATATATATATTTCTAATATGTGAACATGTATAATATATGTACACATTTATGTGTGTATGCATATATTGATGATTTTATTTGAATATTCAGCTAAATATGCCTCCTAATAATGTTCTTTCTTTAATGTAATGGATTCTGCTTCATTTTTTCTGGTTCATGTCATTTGACACGTTTAGTGATGTGTTGACAACAGTGATTGACTGTTAAGTATTCCCTTGTTTTATAAGACTGTCATTGCTACAGTTGATCAAGTGTTTTTGCGATAAAGTAGCATTCATTAGTGCTACATGTAAGACTGTGCGTAGTGCCATGTGCTATCCAGTAGTCCCTGGTTTTACATGTTTTAAGGCAATGTTGAGGACAAGCATACTAGAGATGTACTGTTGTACTGTTCAGCATTAAACTGAAGAATTGAGCACTGTAACGCTCATCATGACATGAGCTGATGTACACTAATCGTATAATGTTTATGTGTATGTAGTGCTAACATAAACACTTCAAATGATCATTACATCATACAAAATAATAACGCTCGGTAAAAGGAACTGGGCATTGAAACGTTTAAAACTCTTTCAATTGTTTAATATTTAATCATCAAAGCACTGATTATTCAATTACCTTGGTTTATGCTATTCAATTACCGTGGTTTATAATTGAAGTTATATCTAGAGGTGCCAACTCGAGGAGAATGGATCAATCTTGCTAAGGGTCATACATGTATAGTCAACGATCGACACAGTGGTCGTGGTCAACCATTTGTCAGTAGAACCGCTGGACAGGCACAAGGCATAAACTACACAAAAACAGGAATCAAGATCGGAATCAAACTTTCCAAGGGAGCATACCAATCAGAACATCCAGATACCACAGTGCAGTAATTTTAACTGTTGTGGGCAGCGAGTAAGAGTACTAGAGTAGGACCAGAGGCGAAATCTGTACATAACTTGGGGGACAGATTTTTCTGGGGCCGGATTTTTGCATTTTTGGGAAGACAGATAGGCCTTAGTCAAATCGTGGGGACAGTCCCCCTTTGTCTCCCCCGTAGTAGTAGGACCTCTGAACGTCTCATAATATCATGGTAAATTTTTTAGGCGCATGCGGTAGTTGCAGCAGTTTGAGGAGATTATAATTACATGACAATTATATTCGCACAGTCCCTTAACTGACACAGTTTTTGACGTTACAACACAGACACGGAGACCTGATTTGACACCCAGATAAGCGCAGTCGTAATTAGGGGCCTGCCTGTCGTAAAAATCGAGATCAAAGGCGGTTTCTGCATATTGAAGCGACCGCGAACTGAAGGGTACTTGAAGGTCTATCATCGAGACCGTGTGCTGCAGCGGCTGCCTTCCATAAAAGTGTCGGGACGTGCTCCGAGCACCGCAATTCTAGGCTGTACGGAAGGAGTCGACCAGTGGGGAGACATCCAGATAGATTTCTCTGAGGTCTTCTCCTCTGCTTCCTCTACAGGCTCCTCCTCGCCTGGCTTCCCGACAGCTTTCTGTGCCATCCATCATCTGTTCGACGGTTGTGCGGTACGGGTTATCATTAGGCCTACCAAGGAAGGCGCTGCCGCTACTGGACGGAATCGGTTCTCTGGAATGAAAATCGTAATTTTATATAGCACAAACGTATTTCATGTAAGGAAGACACAAAATGTTATCTCGGATATCTTTGGCACCCTGTTGACTATGCGCAAACTGAAGTTGCTAGATGAAGAAGAAGAAGAAAAAGAAGAAGAAGAAGAAGATGATGATGATGATGATGATTGATGATGATGATATTCTTCTTTATTAATTCAAACTGACAAGTAGGCCTACGCAGTATGATTAGGCCTATAAGTCATAGTGTGAACGGATGACTACAAGTTATTTTGGGAGTCGAATTTAACTGTATGGCAGCCATGCAAGGCACCCATCACGACCTACTGCTCATTTTACCAACGCCACATAGCGAATGACAGGATGACGATGACAATGATGATGCCTATGATGGTGGTGGTGATGAAGAAGACAATGATGAAGAAATGCTTACTCTTCGAACTGCTTGCGGTATCCTTTCTTGCCGAAGAGGAGCACTCGGTAGATGCCATTGACCTTGCAATAGCAGCCGAGTACAACGGACACGGCAATGAGGACTGCTCCTGCCAGAGTCCCAGCCACCATGCTCAGACTGTGCAACTGCGGACGATGCGATGACACGAACAACGTCATCTCCGACATCGTGTCTAAATGTATTTATCATCATCAAGTAGTAGTAGTAGTAATTATCAGCAGCAGCAGCAGCATCATCATCATCATCATCATCATCATCATCATCATCATCATCATCATCATCATCATCATCATCATCATCATCATCATCTCCCAGACATCATCATTATGAGAACATCATCATCATCACGCTATTACTTGTCCTATAGGGCGGTAAATTAATGATTAAATCGGCCTCTGGCCTAATCATGGCATCAGCGTGTCTCCCAGACATAGATAATTATGAGAACACATCTTAATGACCACGCTTTCAGTAAAGCATTAGGGTTTCAACCCCAGTGACCTATCCCTATAGCCCCTATAGCAGCTAGCATCCTAAAGTGCTATATCCTTGAAGTAGCTGTAGCCTAGTGTAGCAGCATTCTAGAAGTAGCTAAGCATTCTAAAAGTAGCTAAATATTCTAGAAGTAGCTAAACATCCTAGAAGTAACTAAGCAACTAGAAGTAGCTAAGCATCCTTGAAGTAACTAAGCAACCTAGAAGTAGCTAAGCAACCTAAAAGTAGCTAAACATCCTAGAAGTAGCTAAGCATCCTAGAAGAAGATAAGCATCCTAGAAGTTGCTTGCAACTGATGATATAGGCGTATTTAGGGAAGGGGCAAACCCCCATATAAATAATTGCGGAAAAAGCACTGAACTTTTCAAAACGGACCCCTTACTATGCCACCATGTAAAATGGAACCCCAGAAAAGGAACCCCGAAATTATTTCCTGGATACGACCTTGCTGACGATGCTGCATAAATTATTGTATTTTACTTACTTGTGCAATTACTCAGCAATTATTAAAGTAATAGTTCAACTGACGGTGTTCGCAGTGGGTGCCATGGAAACCGGAGGCGCACTGGCATCTGTACCCAGCGACAAAGTCGTGACACCGTCCACCGTTGTGACATGGGTTCGAATCGCACTCATTCACGTTTACTTCGCACTGAGGTCCTTCAAGACAAAGAATAGTTTTATGTACAGAACGGGATTATTTTGAGCAGTTGCACTTATTGTTAAGGTACATTTAAATAATAATAATAACATCAGAAGAATAGGTAAATGAGGGGAACATCTACATGTAAGTCAAAAACGAATGCATGTAGTTAGATAATATGTATGTATCAATGTAGGTTATATATATATATATATATGTAGGTATGTATGTATGTGTGTATGTATGTATTTATCTATATTTGTATTTATGTAGATAGTATGTATAATGTACGTAGACTACATTGAAATAAGCTCGTTTCAATCTCATTTTCAAAGCTTAGAATCGCCATGGAAACCAAGATAAATGTTCACATATCTCTGTAATTCTTTTATCGAATGAAGATATCTATGCAGAATTGTGATGCCTGTAGGTCCACACATGGACTCCAAGAAAATAATTAGGTTTGGAGGAAGTCGACTTTTTTGTCCTAAGAAAATCGCTGGACTAACCATCATGGTTTTTCTTGAAAAACTGCGAAAATTTAAAGTGTGCGGGAATCGCTTTAGAATAGTATATTATGATAAGGCGAAGCAATATGAACCGGAATTCGGTAAAATATCACGATATCTTAATCGGATTACCTTGAAATTCTATCGTTTATCATTTCATTTTCAAGGCCTTGAATGAGTCGAATCACCATTGAAACCACGATAAATAATTCACATATCTCTACTATTCTTTAATCGAATGAAGATATCTATGCAGAATTGTGATGCCTGTAGGTCCACACATAGGCTCCAAGAAAATTATTAGGTTTGGAGGAAGTCGACTTTTTTGTCATAAAAAATCGCTGGACTAACTTAATTCTCGTTCATATTGCTTCGCCTTATCATAATATACTATTCTAAAGCGATTCCCGCACACCTAAAATTTTCGCAGTTTTTCAAGAAAAACCATGATGGTTAGTCCAGCAATTTTTTATGACAAAAAAGTCGACTTCCTCCAAACCTAATAATTTTCTTGGAGCCTATGTGTGGACCTACAGGCATCACAATTCTGCATAGATATTAAAGAATTCGATTAAAGAATAGTAGAGATATGTGAATTATTTATCGTGGTTTCAATGGTGATTCGACTCATTCAAGGCCTTGAAAATGAAATGATAAACGATAGAATTTCAAGGTAATCCGATTAAGATATCGTGATATTTTACCGAATTCTGGTTCATATTGCTTCGCCTTATCATAATATACTATTCTAAAGCGATTCCCGCACACTTTAAATTTTCGCAGTTTTTCAAGAAAAACCATGATGGTAGTCCAGCGATTTCTTAGGACAAAAAAGTCGACTTCCTCCAAACCTAATAATTTTCTTGGAGCCTATGTGTGGACCTACAGGCATCACAATTCTGCATAGATATCTTCATTCGATTAAAGAATAGAGAGATATGTGAATGATTTATCGTGGCTTCAATGGTGATTCGACTCATTCAAGGCCTTGAAAATTAATTGAAACCGATCGTGATATTTTACTTAATAAGTAAAATATCACGATGTTTTAATCGGATTACCCTGAAATCCGATCGTTTCAATTAATTTTCAAGGCCTTGAATGAGTCGAATCACCATTGAAGCCACGATAAATAATTCACATATCTCTACTATTTAATAACTTACTTAATAAGTAAAATATCACGATGTTTTAATCGGATTACCTTGAAATCCGATCGTTTCAATTAATTTTCAAGGCCTTGAATGAGTCGAATCACCATTGAAGCCACGATAAATAATTCACATATCTCTACTATTCTTTAATCGAATGAAGATATCTATGCAGAATTGTGATGCCTGTAGGTCCACACATAGGCTCCAAGAAAATTATTAGGTTTGGAGGAAGTCGACTTTTTTGTCCTAAAAAATCTCTGGACTAACCATCATGGTTTTTCTTGAAAAACTGCGAAAATTTAAGGTGTGCGGGAATCGCTTTAGAATTGTATATTATGATAAGGCGAAGCAATATGAACCAGAATTAGGTAAAATATCACGATATTTTAATCGGATTACCTTGAAATCCTATCGCTCATCATTTCATTTTCAAGGCCTTGAATGAGTCGAATCACCATTGAAACCACGATAAATAATTCACATATCTCTACTATTCCTTCATCGAATGAAGATTTCTATGAAGAATTGTGATGCCTGTAGGTCCACACATAGGCTCCAAGAAAATTATTAGGTTTGGAGGAAGTCGACTTTTTTGTCCTAAAAAATCGCTGGACTAACCATCATGGTTTTTCTTGAAAAACTGCGAAAATTTAAAATGTGCGGGAATCGCTTTAGAATAGTATATTATGATAAAGCGAAGCAATATGAACCAGAATTAGAAAAAAATATCACGTTATTTTAATCAAATTATGCCTAATATGCATAATATGCGTATATGCCTGACAAATAGGCCTACAGTAATTAAGGCCTACAGTTACATTGTTTTAATCCAGGAGTGTATATACTAACGTGTTTGCGTAGGCTAATACAAAATTGTTTTTAGTATTAAACTGTTAGTTGCCATTAACAGGTAAGCACTTACCTGTAAAACCTGGATTACACTCACAAATGTAATTGGTTCCATAATCGAGGCAAATGTGCACGCAAGGATTTGATAGACAAAGATCACTCTGAAAATTCAAATACAAAAGTTACTTAATTGGACTCACTGGGGTGCAAAGATTTCTTAGATATATCTGACAAGTAGGCCTGTCTGAGATGTTGTTATATAGAACAAGATATCGTTTTTATGCGTCTTAATTGTCATCAGGTTCTAGGGCAATTCGGAGCCGGACAATTGATAATCCGTAGCGAATTGAAGATTGTGTGAATGTACGGAACTCTTACGACGAACAGACATTTCTTTTAGTATTTATTTAGTGGCACCAAACAAATCGTTCTCTGATCTTCCAGCCTCTGTGAAATAATAGCATCTTATCTCGCGAATAGGAGATCCTGTGAACTTGAAATTTAAATAGAATAGAAGTGTCGGCAATTTATCGTTTTTGGCGCTCAAAATTATTCGCCCATTGTAATTTTTCCTTAAATAGAAGCTGGATCGATTAATTTTTTCCTCGGTTAAATAGCAGTTGAATTGTTGACAATAATTCGTGCTCAAATGGAGATTGGATTGATGGAAAAGATTCTTGGCTAAATCAAAGTTGGATTGATGAAAATAATTGTTGCTTAATTGTTGCTTAAATAGAAGTTGGATTGATGAAATAATTATTGCCCAGCTACGAATTGTCCGCTCAAAAGTTGTCTGCTCCCAATTGTCTGGCTCCGAATTGCCCGGTCACCCGTCATCATCATCGTCATCATCATCGTCATCATCATCGTCATCATCATCGTCGTCACCATCGTATTTGTCTTCGTCATCAACATTCTCATAGATCAGATTGAGTCTGTTTGACACATGTCGAAGTTGCTCGATAAGTTTCGCATGAGCGGGCTGTACTTATTGTGATCTATAAGCAGGTCTAGCAAGTGCGCTTTAAGACGGTTTAACAGTTTTCTGTAAGGTGCAGTGGCGGCGCCAGGGGGATAGGGGGGGCTTAGCCCCCCTAACTGCGGCTCAGCTCCCCCAAAGTGGGAAATCACTGCAAATCACAGGGAGGAGGGGACAAAAGGGAAGGACTTGGAGCTTTAGCACCCCCAAACCTGAAATCCTGGCGTCTCCACTGGTAAGGTGATATATAAATGAACACTTACAGTTTGAACTACAATTACACACACATACAGTACATACGTATGTACATACATACATACATACCTTAATGGAACAGTCCTGACCACCATATCCCTCAGTGCAGTCGCACCTGTATGTCTCCGGTTCATCTCCCTCATGGCAGGTGCCTCCATTCTTGCACATGTTGTCATGGCTACACATGAGTTCGTACTTCGTCTGACAGTTGCGGCCACCGTAACCTTCACAAAGAGACGACCACAGATCATGCAGTCAATCTATTCTCTATCAATGAATGCAATCCATTTTAAATGCTACTTCGTACGGTATGTTAGGCTTCATCTCTAAATAGTTTAGACATTATTCATTTTTCTACACAAAGGAAACAAGACGTGAAAGAGCTTAGAGCAGTTTCAAATACTGGGCTAAATCTGGCAGAAACTAACGCGTATATTATAAACAGAAAAAACATGATTTGAACAGTGGCATCCGCACGTTTTATTCAGTCTTTCCATGTTAAGGCATATAGACATGCTTGTACATGTATGTGTACATGCGAAAATATGTGCATGTATGTGTGTATGTATATGTATGTATGTATGTATGTATGTATGTATGTATGTATGTATGTATGTATGTACTATGTATGTATGTATGTATGTATGTATGTATGTAAGAATGTATGTATGTACATATGCATATATGTATGTAAGTAAGTATGCATGTACAGCGAGATGGTTCTTTGTCAATGTTTGGAGCAATAAATTGATGGTTATGGTTATGTATGCATATGTGCGCATGTGTACATATATCTATGCATATATGTTCATATGTATGCGTGCATGCAAATGTACATATGTACATATGCATGTTTGCATGTATTTATGTATGCATGCAAGCATGCATGTATGTACGTACGTACATATGTATGTAGATATGCATGTGTGTATGTATGCATGTATTTAGATTGAATGTCTATTAATGTCTCTTCATGATTTGAAATTACCTGGGCTACAGGTAGGCGTCTCGTTATCCATTTTTAGCACATTAAAGGACTTAATTATGAACATATTTACAAAGGGCCTTTCGTTACCTGGAATACAATAGCAGAGGTATCCGGGAGGCTGGCTGACGCAGATTCCATGATGACAAGGGTTCGGTTCACATACATAATCCAACCCGTTGCCATCGTTACAGCCTGTATCCAGGCGACCATCCGGGCAACGACACACGTACGTTCCGTTGTCAGTAGCAACGCACTGGCTGACACCGGAACACTCAGGTAGACATCTTGGTTTCGCAGGTGTTTCGGAGGCAACTAATGCGTCAGTTGTTATCGCTAAAAGTAACGAAGAAGAAAGACGGAGGTCACAACAAATTGCAGTCTTACCATACATACATACAGTGCATACGAACATGCATACATAATGTACATACATACACACACATGCATATACACACATACATACATTCACACATATATACATACATACAATACATACATGCATACACACATGCATTTATATACAGCGGCACACATGCATGCATACATACATAATGCATGCATACAATGCCATACATGCATATATGCATGCATGCACACATACACACATTGTGACACATACATACATACATACATGTACACATACATACGTACGTACACGCATACACACAGTACGTACACGCATACACACACATACATACATGCACACAAACATACATTCTTGAATGCATACATGCATAATACATACATACATGCATACATGCATATACATACCGTTCATACATACATGTACATACATGCATGCATGCAAGTCGTGTTTTTGGGGGCCACTACTCATGCATACAGTGGATACATACATGCATACATACATACATACCGTACATAAATACATACATGTATATAATATGCGTAGGCCTATGTATATAAATGCATATATGTGAATATAATTACGTAAACATACATTATATGCCTAAGACGGTGACCCGTCAGAACGGCCCAGGACAAATCGGCCCCGACAAAACGGCCCCGACAAATGGGCCCCGACAAAACGGCCCCGACAAAACGGCCCCCGTCAAAATGGCCTCGACAAAACAGCCCAGTCAAATCGGCCCCCGACAAATCGGCCCCAGTCATATCGGCCCCGTCATATCGGCCCCAGTCATATCGGCCCCGTCATATCGGCCCCAGTCATATCGGCCCCAGTCATATCGGCCCCATACAAAATATCCAATGTTGCAAGTACTTTTAAGCTTACGCTGACAAACTATGTTGAAATGAGGCCTCAAGCGACTGTTCAGCTGGACAATGGACTGCGGGGTCTAATGCTAACTGGTTGGCGTATTTAATTATTTAAATGCTTTCAACGACAACTACAATAGTTCCAACTTCTATTTACGCAACGAATTATTTTCATAAATCCAACTTCCATTTTAACGCCAACATTATTTTCAGCAATCCAACTTCCATTTTAAACTGACCACATAAAATAAATTGGCAACGTAAACTACGGGTTTACCAATCCGAGTTCTATTTACGCAAAGAATTCTTTTCATCAATTCAACTTAAAGGTACTTGGAACATGGAATATTTTGTGATGGGCCGATGTGACCATGGGGCCGAGTGTAAAATGTAAAATTCCGAAAAATCAATACGGGGCCGATATGAGATTTGACGGGAAAACCCTATGACTGGGGCCGATTTGTCAGCGGGCCGATCTGACGGGCTGTTTTCCGAATTTTGACGACGGGCCGTTTTGTCGAATATTTAATTACCGTTTTGTCGGGGCCGATTTGTCCTGGGCCGTTCTGACGGGGTACCGCCTAAGACGCGCTGGACAGAGGAATCCGCAGTTGCCTTGCGTCAATGGATGTTCACATGCTGCGCTGCTCTCGTTGTTAAACGAGTCGCAACCAAGTGTGAGCTGAGATCGATTATTAATTACCTAGTCCTAAGGTAATAATCTGTAACTGGGCTAATTTTCAGTTATTATATTTAGATCCACGTTCGATCTTTGTTGGAGATTGCAGTACCCGCACTCCGTAGGCTTCGTTGGATTATTTCTGTCTATCCTATAGATTCTCAAGGCACATTGACTGACTATTTGGCCGATAGTTGATTTATGCATTCATCTCACTAGCTTAGTTGAATAGAGCACACTTATCATTAGTTGTAAACCAACCACATGCAATAGGTAATAATAATAATAATAATAATAATAATAATAATAATAACGCCTATCAGTGGCCCTACAAATTGGAAACTCTCTATCTGTTTTAGGCACCACAGATTGCAACAACACTGTAGCCAAGGAGAATGACAGCTTATAACAATATTGAAAACAGTTACTTTTAATCAGTCTGTACATAAGTTTGTGTTGGCTTTATGAAGAAATAAATTTACTTCAATAATAATAATAATAATAATAATAATAATAATAATAATAATAATAATAATAATAATAATAATAATAATAATAATAATAATAATAATAATAATAATAATAATAATAATAATAATAATAATAATAATAATAATAATAATAATAATAATAATAATAATAATAATAATAATAATAATAATAATAATAATAATAACATACAACAACAACAATAATAATAATAATAATAACGAAATAATAATAATAATAACAGTAATAATGAGTTGTTTCTGGAGACAGAGAAACTACATTCCTCTACCAGCGCTTATCTGTCGTCATCCAACGCTTCAAAGCAATCGCTTTTCACAGAACTTTTGGCACTAAGCACGACATCAACGAAAACTATCCATCTCAGAATAACGCTATCGGTAATTTGTTTTAATCCTGAAGGATTACATGTACTTCAGGTAAAAAATAATAATAATTACTGTTTGAATGATTACCTGTAAGGATGACTGATGGGGGTTGGGAACACTGGCAGTGGGATGCCTCCTCCTCCTCATTGCTGCTTGTTCCGTTGTTAGATTCACACTTGCATGATGACGACGACGATGATGATGATGATATCGACAACGACGACGACGATGACGTTGGTTCTGGCCCAATCGTGACTTCATAAGGCGGTGATGACGACGCATTTAGAAAGATGTTTCTTAGTAGAACTGGGAGGCTTGGTGATGTTGATGAAGGTGATGATGATGATGACGAAGATGAAGGTGATAATGGAAGACAATTCTCACTGTTGAACGATTCGTTACAACAACGGCAGAAGAACGTTGTCTAAAAGCATCAGAAAATTATGTATGTATGCATGTATGTATGTATGTATGCATGTATGCATGTATGTATGTATGTATGTATGCATGTATGCATGTATGCATTGTATGCATGAATGCATGTATGCATGTACCAGATTGTAGCATTCATGTATGCTCCCGATGTATGTATGTATGTATGCTGATATATGTATGCCGATGTATGTATGTATGCATGTATGTATGCATAGATACATGCACCTACATGTACTTATGATGTGGATTCGATGCTCCAATATCTCCGACATTCATGTTTGAACAACTACATTGGCTTCCTCTTACTATAAGTGTCCAGTTACAGGTATTGTCCTCATTTTATATCCTACCTACCACCCGGTCTTGCCCTAAATAACTCTGTGACTCAATACGTCGGCCTACCTCGGCTGCTTCCCTTCGCCCGCGTCTGCTCTTCGGATCGCCTTGACCTTTTTGTTCCTTTGTGTGATGTACGGCCATAGATGAATGTATGTATGCCTCTATTTAGGTCATCCTGAAGAAGCGCTATATACATACACCTACATGTACTTATGTAGGTATGTTTGCCTGCATTGGCCCATATCTCGACATTCATGTTTGAACAACTACATTGGCTTCCTCTTACTGCAAGTGGTCCAGTTACAGGTACTTGTCCTCATTTGACGATCCTACCTCTTTCTTGCCCCTAACATAACTCTGTGACTCAATACGTCGGCACTACCTCGGTTGCTTCCCTTTTAAATACTCCGCAATTCGGATCGCCTTGACCTTTTTGTTCCCCGTGTGAGAACGGCCATAGAGAATATACTGCCCGCCTCTGCAAAAGGAAGCAAGTAGACAGCTTTATAATTTATGGAATGAATAGCCCAAAACCGTGCCTTTGCCTGCATTGGCCCTTCGCTATGGAATCAACTTCCCCCTTTGTTCGCTCCACCATACTATGCGGTGGTCCTGCTACATATTTTCGCTACATTCAAGTACTACTTGGACATGTCTTTATTCTCGAGGACATTTGCACTGGGAGCGCATGCAATAATTGGTGTGCACTGTGAGATTGCGTTTTACTTGCTTTTTGAATACAATACAATACCGATATGTGCGTGTAACCTGTAAACTGGACTTGCTTCCTTGTGCCATGTCAGGGCAGTATACATACATATGCACTTATAATTTATGTATGTATTTGTATCCAAATATTAAGTATGCATGTATGCATGTATGAATATGTATAGCTATAGACCAATGTCACTTTACAAGAGATTTATTATTAGAATTATTATTTCCTTATTTATTAACCGCCACGATCTAATGCCAAGGTACCAGCTGATGGTTCCAGGAAGTTGCATTTGAAGAACTTTCCCCGAGGTCTCTACACGGTAACAGTGTATCAGAGGAGGCTCGAACTCGTACACTCCGAGTTACAAGGTGAGCATTCAAACCATTCTGCAACTCTTTCACACTAATCAGTCACTACTTAATCAGTGATTATTTAAACAGTGATTATTTGAACAGTGATTACTTAATAGGTGATTTCCTTAATCAGTGATTACTTAATCAGTGATAGCTTAATAAATGATTTCTTAGTCAGTCATTACTTAATCAGTGACTACAACAGCAACAACTTAGTCAGTGATTACGTAATCATTGATGACTTAGTAAATGATTACTTAATCAGTGATTACTTAATCAGTGATTGCTTAATAAATGATTTCTTAGTCAGTCATTACTTAATCAGTGACTACAACAGTAACAAAAGGATGTTAACAACTTTATCCCTAGTCCTCTTTGCCCGTAATCACTGACAGAGTTCTGTTAACTCTTTTTCATTTATTATTTTATTTGTCTGGTTTATGCTTCGATCATGTAACTGGGTCAGTGATTACCAAACAGATTACTTGATCTGTGATTACTTAATCATTGACTACAATAGCAAAAACTTCATCAGCGATTACTTAATCAGTGATGACATGATAAGCATCTTCTTACGCTGTGTAAGTCTGTAACGCATCTTCCACGGTTGCTGCAGCTGATTGAACCGTTGCTAAGGGGATAAGGTGCATCAGGTACTGAAGAAGGCGACGTCGTTTGGCAGCTGCTCAGTTTGACTGTGATGTTCAGACGCAGACCATTCCAACAGTCGAAGACATCCATTGGAATCGACGAATTCTCTGGACGAGTTGTTTCCACAATTCCTACAGCAACGTCATTGCATACTCTATGCATGAATATGTGTATGTATTTATGTACGTATTTCATACTATATAGGTGTGTACTTATGAACGTATGTGTGTGTTTAAAGTATAATAATACAATATAATAATATAATATAATAATAATAATGTATAATAATAATAATAATATAATATCTTTAAAGTATATGATATATGTATATGATATATGTATGTATATGCATGTATGAATATGTATGTATATGTGCATGTATGTATGTATGCATGTATGTATGCATGAATGCCTTTGTTTGTTTGCCTGTTTGTATGCATGTACGAACGTATGTATGCACGTACGTATGTATGTAGTATGCATCATAGACCTGCCCAAAAATTCTTTTCACAGCATTTCGATTTATCACTATAAACGAACTAACCATGCTCCACAGCTCCATACATACACATGTACACAAATACATACACACATACACACCTACACACATAAATAAATACACGCAAAGACACAGGACTCTGCAAAGAACCCAGTGGGGCATGCCTATGATTCATTGTGTTTCATTGCTCTGCAAGCTCTTCATTGCCGCCTTTTGTATCGTTGATTATACTATCTCCTCCTTCTCCTTTACCTTTTCTTTCTTCTCCTCCTACTCACATTCAATCATTCTTCTTTAGTCCTTTCTATACGCCTATGTCTCCTAAGAATAGCCTTACAATTTCCTTATCGATCCTCGCCATCTTTTCTCATTCGTCGCCTCTTCCATTCTTTGCTGTACTTCGACGGTTAACTGGATTTAGCGATCGCCATATAATCTAATCTGGCGGCAGTAGAGGCCGAGAGTGCAGGTCAAAACTCAGACAGTGCCGAGCCAGCCTCGCTGCCTCCTCTCTCCCTGGTCTCTCTCGCTACCGGACTCGGATCTTCACTGGACATCGATCTCTGGACAATACAATACAACTGTATTTTGATATAAGTAAGTATGTATGTATGTATGTATGTATGTATGTATGTATGTATGTATGTATGTCCTTGAATGAAAAACGGACTGCTAACCGCATTTTGGTGTACATAGTTCATCAAATAGATAAAAAATAAATTTAAGTGTAAAACATCCGCGTGACAAATGTTTTACGAGAACCACGCAAGCCATGAGCAACAAGAGCGCGCATTGCATAGATGGATTGGCGCGCCCGACAATATATGCGCTGGGCATGACCTCAAAACCTAAGCTATCTGAGACTGTGACAGTGTGTCACCCAGAATCGTCATACTGGTAACCTTTTCCAGTCCCGGCGTGACAGCAGGGGTGCCAGGTTGGTCAAGAGCTTAGATCGGTGAATAAACATCCCCTAGGATTTGTTGTATAGTTGAGCCTCAGATTTAATTCTGCAGCCCAACGTGATACTTGCTCCAGTTCTAAAGGCAACGAAGTACTATTAGATGAAGGTATTATGAGGTAGCAGTCATCTGCATACTTAAGGAGACGGTTAGAGGCGTGGACAGGTTTAAAGACTACAGAGCTCGCGGGGGCGAAGTTAGTGGATCCTATGCCCGATCCCTGGACGATGCTGGCGTTAATATAATATCAAGACCTGTATACTTGTATAGGCAAGTGTGTATATGTATGTATGTATATATGTATGTGTGCATGTATATATGTATGTGTGTATGTATGCATGTTTATATGTATGTGTGCATGTAAAGTAGGTATGTGTGTATGTATGTTCATCTGGAGCCAAGAGCATCTTCTCTTCATGGCCATCGAAGGCAGATTATGTGTCCACACAACCAATGCATGTACAGCTGAAAGAGGCGTATTTATTGCCAGCAGCAGCAGCAGCAGCAGCAGCAGCAGCAGCAGCAGCAGCACAGCAGCAACAGCGGCATCACCATCACCGCTGTTGATTTACGATGACATCATCCGCAGAATTACACCAGCCGACAACAATATACGACCTCTCATCTCAACCAAGCCCATGTATATACGTACAAGACACAATCCCATTAAACCCACCCTTTATCGACCACACATGTATCTATACATACATATGTTCTCTATATATAAGTATATATTTGTAATATGCACATGTTCTCTACTCGTATATATACGTATCTATTTGTCATATACACACATGAGTGTCCATGCATGCGTGCGCCCACATACACACACGCATATGCAATTATGTATAAAATTATACATATTCGATATTCATTCTCTCATTCATCGCATATATTTATATAGCACCCTTCATTTATTCATTCATTCATTCCGAAGATTTATATAGCACCCCTATAAGGTTACTACTCGGGAACTCTCCCGACCCGATCCCGTCTGAAAAGGATGGTTTTAAGGCTACAGTAAAATGCATCTGAATGAACTCTATAGCCATAAGTCGTAATGTGAATGGGAGCCCATTCAAAAACATGGGGCCCGCAACAGCGAAGGCACGATGCTGTCTAAGAGCAGTTCGCGCATCGGGGAACAAGAAGTTCACTATGTGTGGAGGAGCGGAGAGCTGTACGTCCCTGCACACCCAGAGTAGAGCGACGGAGCTCTTGTAAATGCACAGGCTACTACTCAGATGTGTTCCCGACTCCCAGCATGGCTTAAAAGGACAGTTTTGAGGTTAGAATAGAACGTAACGGCGTGAACTCTGCAGGAGAGCAAATGTAGCGCTAAGGGGAGCCCGTTTCAGACAGACAGAGGCGCGTTTATAGCAAACGGGGCCCTAGGCGCAAACATTTTTGGGGGCCCTTCTGAACTTGTAGACAAGGGTCTAAAACTACAATGATATAGGCCTACTTTTATGTGAATGCCAATCTGTAAGAATATATAAAAAATTATTTTAAAATAATTCTAAATTTCAAAATGTAATTTTTTTGAGGTTGAAAAAAATTTTCATCCGTTTGTGGGCCCTCCAAGATTTGGGGGCCCTAGGCGCGCGCCTAGTGCGCCTACTGGTAAACGCGCCTCTGCAGACAGAGGGGTCAACGACTAAGAAGGCGCGGTTCTACCTAGCAGATGCACCGGCGAAATGGACAAGGAGCACACCCTGCTCGTCAGAGCGGAGGGAGAAACGGCCCTGGACATCCAGGGTAGGGTAACAGAGCTCACGCAGGTAGACAGAGGCCAGCAGGCACCGACACACCAAAGCAGCGATCCTGTATATGTGATCCGCTGCTGGAGGGAAGCCAGTGCAGCACGTCCTGCATATAGTCAGAGACGTGACTGAATCGCTGGATGCGTCCAATGAGCATATCGTATATCATTCGTAAATGCTATTTGCACTTGCAGATAATGGTTGATTGCCAGCTTAGTTGTCTGATTGTCGAAAACATTGAAACAGATATTGTAAGGATCATTTTATTAAGCGATATCGGCTTACAGCCACCCTTATGATTTGTGGGCCTGTATTTATTTCGAACTTAATGGCTACAAACTCGTATATGTCTGAGGCTGATTGTCAAAAATATTATTTATACTTAACTTGTATGATAAAAAAACGTAATTATAGATATATGCATAATGGTGGCTGAAGGCATGCGTTTAGAAATTTAGCTCGTATAATTAAGGTTAACTAGGCCTACATTATATTTTTATCCATCTACTTTAACTTACGCAAATCTTGAATGTTTGTTTGTTTGAGCCACAGGCTAAAAAGTCAAATCTTGCGACGACTAATTCGATCACTTACAATCATTCAATCGTCCTGAAACTTGGCAGATATATAGACTCGCCCTCGCAGACACTTCATTCTATCAAAATTTCAGCTCTCCAAAAAAGGCAAGCTTATAGAATCGGGGACTAAACTTTTCGAATCGGGGACTCAACTTTTCCGATACGCAGCGTTGCCATTGGCCGCAACAAAAACGGGCGCGCTGCCTGATCAGGGTTGCCAGATTTTGGAAGTGCTTTGTCGCGAAATCACGTCCAAAAGTAGCCCAAAAGTCGCGAGCTGAACAGCTAAATGAAAACATTAATAAATTTTTGATAGGTACGTCAAAAGTCATACTTTTTTGGTTTCGTCGAGACATAGGATGAAACCATTGACGTAAAGATTTAGATCGTAGGCTTTTTCGTGCTTATCGTAGACTAATCCGTACTCCGTAGAGCATGTTTTTATTACTAACTAAGACACCATTATAAGAATAGTCACTAGTAACAGTGACCCTGTAGCCTATTGCGGTCAATTAAAGAGAATTCATAATGTCGCCGTCGCGACCGCGGGACAATTCAAAAGTAGCCCAAATATCGCGAGGTCGCGAGGACGAAATTTTCAGTCGCGAGCGCATTGAAAAGTAGCCCAACTCGCGCTTTTCGCGACGACCTGGCAACCCTGTGCCTGATTAAACGCACGCTATGACGTAAAATGACGCGGACTATATATTTGTAGAGGTATCTGCTTCATAAGACGCATTATAGGATAGTAGATGGATATAGTAAAAAACTTTGTTTTTACGGGCTGTATTTTATTTCTCCAACGAAAATATATCTGAATGGATGCATCTAATAATAGGTTACGCTGCATAACTTCAGAATAAACATATTATAGTTATTGTTATGATGGTAACTGTGGGTATTCTGTGCCAGCTTATGTGAATATATATTTACATATGTATATAGGCATGGGCGTCCGCAGGAATTTTTCTAGGGGGGCGCAAACTTTTAAATAGTTGTCACAGGGACTAAAATATAGGGCGTCGAAAGCAACCGATCAGTCCACCGTCGACGCTCGCACCCATCGGCGCTGGTCACCTCTCGATCATCTGGCGAGGATCCCAACATGCGAAAAAATTCATAGACATTCGAACATTTGTCAAAAGCTATTATGATAATTAAATTGTATATGACTGAAATCTGACCTTATTCTTGAAATAACAGTTGCAATCGTCTGGAGACGTTATATTTTTTATGAAACTTTTACTAAGTTCATGCCAATGCAGCCAATCAACCTATATTATTCTACATATATAATATAATTTATCAGTACTGCATACTTTCTATAGACTATGCTAACTGCAGGTTTACTTGTGGTCAAGCACTGGGTAACGTATTTATGCACAGCCAACGCAAAAGAAAAAAAACGTTGGTTAATAATTAAATTATTATATTTAGCATCATTAGCACGAAACTGAATGTGGAAGTTAAACACAGGCACACTGTCAATTTTATTATATCAGGCCTGTAACTCATTGAGCTTATTAGGCCTATATAAAGAAGCTACTGTCATTATTTTATAAGATTAGGACTTATAACAACCAGCTTCCGACTTGGAGTAGAGTTTGCGCAAATATTCCCTTTCTCTAGCCTATATTCCCTCTCTCAAAGTAGGCGAAATACTCGTGAGCAAACCTACCTTCCCAGTCGAATGCGGATTCGGTTTCGTTCAGGGACAGCAAGACAACACACGTGAAATGAGTACGGAGACAGACTTTATTCAGCGCTCACTTTCAAGAGAACGTAGGCCTACACGTCAAACCACGAAACAAGTATCTTCGACCCTCAACGGCGTCAACGCAGTCGATCCTCACAGTCCTACGAAATTGTCCTACTCAGAAGTGCTAGACTTTTCCGTTTCTGTCATACTGCCCGACTGACTCACAAAGCGTAGTATAGTTTAAGTTTAACGACCCGTGCGACAACAAAGATCAATAGATTCGCATTCCTCCTTCATCCAGGGGACTGGTTCCGAAGCGAGCGGGGTAGGGCCTATGTTTAAAAAGTGCAGAACGTGCGTTAGCTGGCATCTAAGGGAAGAATCTGATTACTCAGAGACTGTAGCTTCAGCCAGTGTCAGTTAGGCCCTATATGTTTATGTTGGCCCCTATATACAGTCATGTACATTTGTGTGTATATATATGTATATATATATACATATATATATAAAGTTCTGACTATGCGGCTTACTGTTATCTCGAAAGTGATCGGCTAAAGACAACAGAAAATAATACGATAACAATTAGCCGATACGATTGAGAGCATTTCGCCGTCTCGGGTTTCAGTAATAATAGTCCCAGGGTTGACAATGTGAATTTCCATATTACCAAGAGAGAACTCTATACGGTAAATTCGAACCGCATTTTAACGGTCGGTACACTACTACCTTACGCTTCCTGTGTTTCTTTTAGATAATTACCTAAAGAATGTAGTGTTTTTCCGATAATCATGTTGAAAATTGTGTTTAATAATCGTAATAACCAACTAATCAAAATGCTCTGCAAATATGCGCAAAATCCAGGGGGGCGCACATGCGCCCCCTTGCGCCCCCCTGCGGACGCCCATGTATATAGGCCAATATAATGAAGGATGATATATATATACATGTATATATATAATGTTTAAGGCACGTGCATAGATATATAGATATATATAGACCTATGTATAATGAAGTATGATTGTATTCAGCCATAAGCATACATGCAAATACATGACTGCGCCTTATACAGAAGAACAGATGTCGGCTGATTGTGGACAAGCTGTCGTATTTTAGCAGTAAAACGGAAAAGGGTCATTTGTCGGTGACTCACATCCATCCATTCGCGGTCAGCCGCCTTTCTCCAGCCACAGTGTCTGTGTAGATGTATGTGCGCCTCTGCCTTTGTGTGTGCATGTTGTGGGCGCGCGTAGTTGAGCGCCCATGTGTGTGTGTGTGTGTGTGTGTGTGTTTGTGTGTGTGTGTGTGTCTGTGAGCGTGTGTATGTTTTTGCGCGTGAATGTGTGTGAGTCTGTATGTATGTGCGCGCATGAGTGCATGTGTGTGTGTGTATGTGTGCGTTTGTGTGGGTGTGGGTGTGGGTGTATGTGCGCATGAGCGTGTATGTGTGCATGCATGTGGGCGCATGCGAATGTAAGTCGTTTGTGTGTATGAGCGCGTGCTTATGTGCACAGTGCTGTCATTACCAGCAGCCTTTGTAAATCGAGCATCATCCCACCCATCCATCCATCCATCCACCCATCCAACCTGTCGGCTGCTGCTGCAACTGGTGCTGATGCGGGATTTATCGTCGTCGTCTGTGTTCGCTTATAAGAAATTGATGCGACATCGAATGGCGTCAGGTTGTTGCAGACATTGGCATGAAATGAGACAACGATGCCGACGACTATTAGCATCACCATCGTTCTCATATGCATTGGCATAATCACTACCATCATCCTCATCATAATCATCCTCATGGAACACCATCATCTTCATCTTGAGAGGGGGTCCATAGAGTAATGGTAACATCACTGGCGTGAAGAGCAGTAGGAAGCGGGATCGCTTCCGCAACCCTCCCAAAAGATCCACTCAGCCTATTGGTCTTGGTAAAATGAGTAGCAGGACGTGATGGGCGCCTTGCATGGCTGCCGTAAAACTTGTGATCATTCGTTCATACTGAATTATTGTAATCATACTTCGTTTGTCAGTTTGAACAAATAAAGAATATCATTATAATCTGAGACCATCATCAACATCATCATCGTCATCATCATCGTCATCCTCATCACTTGAGACCATCATCAACATCATCGTTATCGGTAGCAGAAGTAGCAGCGACGGCAGAAGAATCTACGGACTTGAAGCAGAAACCAGACATTTCTAATAACTGTCTCTTAGTTATGTTGTAGACGCTTAGATAGATACAACCAAGGGCAACCGTAAAATCCCAATGACAGAAACGAAGCTGGTTGAACAACAGAAGCAACAGATACAATCATCCGGTTGAGGCCACACTAAGCAGGAGCAACAACAGGTCGCTGTTGACGTGGCTCTGCTTCGGTGTGGGTATCCGCCAATGGCTCTCATTCGCTCCCCCACTCATTCATTCGCTCACCAGCTCGGTCGCTCGTTCGCTCACTTGCTCACGCCCTAGACGCATCACTAGGCAGAAGCAACTGAAGAAACATCATACAACAATGACAGCAGCAGTGGCATCTAAAGCTGCTCCCAGAAATACCGACAATATATAGATATCTGTATACGCACTAAAACCTATGAGTTCAATCTTACTGTAATATATACATACATACTACATACAAACATACATACAAACATACATACATACATACATACATACATACATACATATTACATACATACATACATACATGCATACATGCCATTACATACATTACATACATACATACATATTACATACATACATACATATACATATTACATATTACATACATACATACATACATATATAATATATGTATTTATATATGTATATATTTATATATATTTATCGTATCGTATCGTATCGTATCGTATTTAAGTATTTGTAAAGCGCCTCTCGTAGGGTGAACCGTTCAGAAGCGCTCCCAGTGTGCTAAGCCCCGTGAAAATAAACAGGTTTTGAGAAAAGCGAAGGAAGAAGAGAGACTGCCAGAGAGAATATGAGAGCGAACAGAAGGAGAAAGAGCATTCCAAAGAGAGGGACCAATTGAAGCAAAGGAACGAGCCTGGGCCATAGCAGTTCTACTTCGGGGAACCAAGAGGTCAAGTCTATTGCAGGAACGAAGTGGACGGTGGGAGGAAGCTGAGTGAGGCCGAAGTATTACACCAACCAGATATTGCGGGGCAAGACCCCTCTGAGCCTTGAAGATCAGAGAGAGGATTTTAAATTGTATGCGAGCATGCAGAGGGAGCCAATGAAGTTCGTCAAACATAAAGGTAGAGATGTGAGAGTACCGGGGAAGGCGGGCTATCAGTCTAGCAGCTGTGTTGAGGACCGACTGAAGAGGAGAGAGACGAATCTTAGGAAGACCAACAAGAAGGGAATTGCAGTAGTCAATCCGAGAAAATACAAAAGCATGAACTAAAGTTGTGAATATGGAGGAGGAGACAGAACGACGAATGACCCTGAGACGCCTTAAGTGAAAATAGGAGGAGCGTGAGAGATTAGAGATGTGATCGGTAAAGGTAAGTGAACTATCAAGGGTAACACCCAGATCGCGTACACTTGACGAGAAAGAGAAGAGTGGGAACTTTTCAGAGAGGAGAGCAAAATCAAGTTTATGGAGCTGCTGAGGGGTACCAAACCAGATGAATTGAGTCTTAGAAGCATTAAGGCAGAGGCGATTAGATGACATCCAAGAGTGGAGATGATTAGAGAGAGATTGAATACTCCCGACCAAAAGCAACTGCGATGACGAAGGACCATGGACAAATGCTTGCACATCATCAGCGAAGAGATGACCAGCAGCACCACAGATCGGAAAAAGAGAGGAGATGTCAGCCGTATATAAAATAAATAAGAGAGGGCCGAGAACGGAGCCTTGAGGGACACCCAGTTTAACGTGGACCCATTGGGTTCTGGAGTCACCAGTAACAATCATTTGGGTTCGTTCAGATAGGTATGAGCGAAACCAACAAAGGGGAGGCCCTTAAGCCCATAAGAGGTCTCAAGACGCTGAAGAAGAATCTCATGATCAACCATATCGAAAGCTGCTGAGACATCATAGAGAGCCAGAAGAGTCAGTTCAGACCTATCAACAGCAGAATAGATTTCAGAAAGTAGGGAAAGGAGGGCAGTCTCGGTGGAATGGTTAGCCCTAAAGCCAGACTGGTTAGTAGGAAGTAGACCAGATTGCTCAAGATAAGGGAGAAACTGGAGAGAGACAAGACGTTCTAGAGTCTTAGAAAGAAAGGATAGATTTGAGATAGGCCGGTAATTATTGCAAAGGTTGGTGTCAAGGTTAGGCTTTTTGAGCGAAGGAAAGACAAGGGCCCGCTTCTGCGAGGGAGGAATGCAGCCTTCAGAGAGCGACCTATTAAACAGATAAACCAAGAAAGGGGCAAGATCATCCAAAATGTCATTAATGATAAAAGGGGGTAGTGGATCTAGTTCACATGATTTTAAGTTAACAGACGATAAAACTGAACGAAGGTCCGACTCAGAGATAGGTCGAAAACCATCGAAGACAGCTGACGTTGAGGTAAACGTTGGAGGAGGAGCGTCAGCTGTTGAAGCACGAAGACGGTCGATCTTGGCTGTCAGCATTTCAAGGAATTCATTTGCTGTGAAGGAAGGGGTTTCAGTTGAGCGAGAAGACCGGCCAAGAAGCCCCGAGACAGACGACCACAGACGTCTGGGATTCTTCGCGTTTCGGGAGACCAGCTTTTCCCAGTGAGCTGCCTCCTTTTGATGGTAGAGACGATGGAGGGCACGAAGCTGGGCAATCCAAGCCAATCGATCTTTGGGCTCCTTAGTCCGGCGATAACGTCGCTCTAGGCATCGAGTTTGACGACGAAGTCGATGACAGTCGGCGTCAAACCAGACTGCCAGTGGACGAATACGTGTCCAAACTTTGCGACGAGGAAGCATATTGTCAAGGATATTCGTAACGGTAGAAGTGTAGAGGTCAAATAGCTGTGCGACTGTAAGCGTGTCGAGAGTGGAACTGGGTGAGGAGAGAAGAGTGTCACGTATGGCAGCGCTGAAGGCCCGGTGGTCAAGCGACTTCCACCCCCGCATCATGCGAATGGAATGAATTGGTTGTAGATGAATGGATGGAAGAGTGAAGCTGATGACTGAGTGATCCGAGAGCGTAGGAGGAGTAACTGTGAGATCGTCCACTTGATCGTCATCAGTGGTGATGACAAGATCAAGATGGCCACCCAATACGTGGGTGGGTTGATTGATATGCTGGCGAAGGCCAAACTGTGACAGAAGGTCGAGGAATCGGATGGAAGTAGGAAGAGTAGGTTCTTCTAAATGAATATTGAAGTCTCCAAGAATAATGAGCTGGCTGTTCCGCGTAATGAGGATCTCCAGAATAGAGGAGAGCTCTTCAAAGAATTGTCCAGTAGGAGACGAGGAACCGGGTCTGTAGATCGTGAGGAGGGTGACAGGACCACGAGGAGTGGCAATGCTCAGGCAGAGAGCTTCCAACGTGGTAAACGAACAGTCCAATTGCACTTGTGAGACGCGTAGCGAAGAGCGGAAGAATACTACGATGCCACCGCCACGGGCCTGGCGGCCGTCTGGATGAGGCGGACGAGGGCAATCGCGCGAAGAGAAGCCCGAAGGAGTTGCACGCAAGATAGGTACGTCGTCGGAGGCAAGGTGCCAGCTTTCAGTGATGGCGAAGACATCAAGCTGGTCCTGGAGAAGGGTTTGAGCGACGTAGGCGTATTTCTCGGATAGAGAGTGAGCGTTCCAGGTGGCGATTCGAAGACCGGACGGATGAGCAGGCGGTGGAGGAGATGGAGTAGTTTTAGGCGACGATGGTTGCTGAGGAACCGTCGGCAAGGAGGAGGTAGAAGACGGTGACGGTGTAGCAGAGAATGAAGGCGCCGTTAACGTTGACTTCTGTGGATGATCGCGAGCCAATCGACAGTTGGCAGGGCACCAAATTTGGTAATTGAACAAAACCTTGCGAAGAGAGCGAGTAGGTCGAAGACTGTTTAACCACGCTGCACATAGTTGTTGTGTGGTGTAGATGATACGTGCCCGTTGTAGTACTGGTGTAGACGCAACAGTCACCGAAGAGACGGATATAGCCGTAGACGAAGACAAAGACCTAGACGTATAGATCAAGGGCGACATAGGCCCAGACATCGTTAATTGGCGAAGTAGAGTGTACAAGCCTATTAACAGCGGTGTGCACCCAGTTTACGGTAGTTTACGGCAGTTTACGGTAGATGTACGGTACACAAGATGACGCAGTCAGCGTAGAAACAAACGTCAAAACGCGGCAACTAACTTTCAAAGTTACTCGCAAACACAACAAAATAATCCATTTGAGATTAGTGGCAACAATCCAGGAAAGCTAGCCTTCGAAGAATGACGAATTTGTAGAAACCATAACACTGAATAAAAAGACTGCATGGCCAGCCTGATAACAGCGTTAATCCAAAATGGCCGAAAGACGCCACGCTAAGTAGTTTCAAAAAATGACCAAACTAACTATACTTAGCTAGATTTTGTCGTCCAGATAAGTCAGAAACAAATCCAGAAATTGTTTGAAGAAGATACAAAATCCAATCAGAGCAATAATCAGCTACTAGCCAGCTAAAATAAGAAAACTAAGACGGAGCTACGCACTGGTGTGTGCACACGATAAACGCAACACAACATTCAAATATATACATACAGCTGGATTCACTGTCGAGATATACAGGACTGGCGGACTGTCAGCTGCCTGGGACAGGGCAACAAAGCGTCGACATCAGTAACGGAGAGTTATTATTGGCGAAATCCCCGACTGGGATTAGACGGTCGTCGACGCTTGTTTACTCCTCGCTCATGAATCACTTCAAAGCACTAATGTCTCCTAGTCTTCTTCCACGACAATAGATGTCTCATACCATACACACGCCGTCTTCGACGACCCATGGTACTCTTCCATAACAATCCATGTCTTATGCTCTGCCATCTTCCAGGACAATACGTTTGTCCGTTCCACTGACCGGGTTGCCCTAGGGTGACGGGGAGCTAGTCCGCTGTCGATTGTTATCTTGGTGGCTGTTGGTGGTCTGGTGAAATTGGAAGTGGAGAGGGGAGGGATTGGAGAAGAAACGGCGTCTCAGAAACGAATCCTGGCTTCTCTGATCTTAGACTTATCGCGGGATTACTTTCATTGCCCCAAGTATCCTAGCGGGCAATTCGTGGAAAGGATTTACAATTATTGCCTTCTCCGTTTCAAACCGTCAACCAGTCAACTGGACAGTGGCCAACCAGCCAATATGCACTCCATCCGCCTTTATGATGACTGGTTAGCTGGCTGGCTTTACCTACACATTCAACAGCACAGCCAGGCTTGTGGTGTCAACGGTGTCCTCAACAGCCTGAATGCCAATGGAATTATATCACCCCAATGTCAAATAAACCCAAAAGAACACAATACACAGTTTCTGGAATGCAGACCGTAGATAAAAGTTTTATCTACAGTCTGCATTCCAGAAATTACACGTATATTAAAGCAGTTTTAAAACTGCTTTAGAGTCTGCGGTAAATTAAATAATAATATTTCATATGAACTTAGGCAGAGCTGAACTGTCAGGAATCTTGTTCTCACAATATATTTAACCTTCATAACAAAATACCAGCAGACAAGAACAATAATTTATCCATACGACGACCCTATGCACTCCAGTTTTTTCTTATATGAATTTGTCAGACCCATTGGCTTAAACTGCTGTTGACAACTCTCGGCTTCCCCTCCAAAAATTTAGACTTTAGGCAAAATCTGAATTCAGTCAATTCAGATCACTTTCATTAACGGAAATGATTAACAATTAATGCATTATCAGGACACTTAAGATAGCGCCTACAAGTAGGCTTACCTATAAAACAGCTGCACTACCTAAACTCACCTAAAAGAGCGCGTTTGAAATCACTGAAATTTCATGCTACGCTGAGTCATATGCAGCAGTGTGTGTACAGTGTAATATATAAAACTATACAATTAAAGGACGACTGTTTGGTGTGTGACTATATATATATATATATATATATATATATATATATTGTAGAAACAAATTAAGAATGTTAAATGCGCTATTAAAAGCTCAGATACCGACACATCCAATCAAATTCACTTGACTAATATTGTATGAATTGCTTGGAACTGTCTACACCGTAGAAACGACACGAATAGCAAATATACGGTATACCTATATCTACAGACTACAGGTAAGAAGATACGATTAGTTTCTGTTATTAAAAGGTATAAAACTATTACTGATAGCAAGTCCAATTTAATTACATCTATTTACAAGTACTAACAAATTGGGTCCCTTTGCATAGATCTCCTACGGGTTTTCAGCACCCTTGCTTTCCACAAGGAAAACGAAGCATGGTACACTTCACCACATGTATAGCATGGTACACATCACCACAGCTCGTTTGTACAAAAACCTGTGCTAACTGCGCCATTTGTTTTACTGTTGCGAGAGTGTATGCGAAATGAATAGTGTGTACGCATTGCAACTACACTGTGTCCACGATAAAGTAGACCCCTAGACTTTGTTAAATATCTTGGTCAATTGTACTACTATAGGTACTAAATTTGGTGCACATGAACTTCAGTCTATTCTATCTAAACCCTGCAAATTTTATTACAATTGATGCAACGGTTACGATGATATACCCTTATGAAATTGGGTGGTTCAGGAACCAAGTTACCAACACGTAAAACGCATCGACAGATGCGTGCGCGGCTGATCATCCTGACTCAGCACCAGTTCTCCGACAGCATTGATATTTGTTTGCGTCTCATGGTTTTGTTTGCGTCTCGTGGTTTCCTTGCAACTGATCCGGTTGTGGCAATCTTTTTTTAACAGCTTGCTGACACCAGCTAGGGACCAATTTTTCATTGGAAATTCTGTAATGAGTCTCCTACGCCATACCCCTTCGTCTCTCTCAACTCCTTGATTAAAATCTTGTCCTCTGCACTGAAAACCATTTCTTTACAACCAACTACTGTTACTGTTACTGTTACTGTTACGTAAAACAGGTCTCGTAGTCTAATTGTTTCCGAAAATGACGCGTATAAACAACAGCCTATCCCTGCGGTAGCCAGAAAAATGACGTAATTCTATGCGTTTTACGTGTTGGTAACTTGGTTCCTGAACCACCAAATTTCATAAGGGTATATCATCGTAACCGTTGCATCAATTGTAATAAAATTTGCAGGGTTTAGATAGAATAGACTGAAGTTCATGTGCACCAAATTTAGTACCTATAGTAGTACAATTGACCAAGATATTTAACAAAGTCTAGGGTCTACTTTATCGTGGACACAGTGTATAAGCACATGTAATAAAATTTTATCTTCCCTTTACTGTTCCCTCTTCCCTCGTTATATACTCTAATCCGTGTTGTAAAGTTGACGATTATATAGTCCAATGTAACACGACGTTATGAATATGTATCTTTATGCATACACGTAACGATATATATCTTCGCCTGTAGGCCTATATCTGACGACCTTTGCCTGATTCTGACCTTGTCCTGTCCTCAGGGCGCTTGCCACGTAGACGGGTCTTGTTCCTATTTATAACCCACAGACGACCATTAATCAGGGTCTCTGGTGAGGCAATTGGTACCGAACGGATGTCCTATTGATTTAGCAAGTGAGAACGAATGATCGGATAAAGGTCAGAAGCGGAGAGGGAGCGTGATCATACCCTGTGATCGATTTGAAATAGGGCCTATGGAATAATATCCCTCTAGATATTCGTTCTTCAGCTAATCTTTTGATTTTCAAAAAAGCTGCGCTCTCTTTTAGTTCATGTGTTTAATGATGTTTTATTATTTTTAATTTGGTTGCAATAAAAGAAGATTTGATTTGATTTGATTTGATGGAATTAATTGACTTAAATTAGATGATTTTGTCTGCAATGCTATTTTAGTTAAGATTGTATACTCTTTTGTTAATGTGATTTTGATGCCCAAGCATTCTAAGTATCTATTGGCTGTCTTTCTTCTCCTATCTGTATTTTCTTACATGTTTAGGTGTCCCTATTTAGCGGGATCCATGATCCCTTCTGGGCCTCCGTGTAGGCAATGTCAAACCGTTGCCTTACTGTTTCATTTGTTCGTTTTCTCTTCTGATGGTTACAGAAATAAATGATTGATTGATTGATTGATTGGTTGATTGATTGATTGGTTGATTGATTGATTGATTGATTGATTGAGAAAGTCGATCAAGTCGGTCGTAACTCGGCCAAGTCGAGTTGGTCGAAAAATCTTCGACTCGATCGACTTGCAAGTCGAGTCGATCGTTTGTTTTGACAGTCGAGTCGATCGCTGTTTCCTCGACTTGACTCGACTATGAAATATTTTACTTACTATTTTTAGTGGCTACGTCACAAAATGACCCACATGAACTCATCTTTGTACCTAATAATTTTCTTTTCTTCAACAACTAACTGTGCGTATTGTGCGCGAATGCACACAACTTCAGAACTTCTAACAGTTAAAAGAAGTTTCAGATAGGCGTGGATAGCTGGAGACTAACATGTTTACAGTGTTCGTACAATAAATAATAGTTGTAATAGTTGTCATATACCAGGATTCAGTTAAAATTCTCTTTCTTTGCTGTAAAGCGTTTTTGGGTCAAACTCCACGCTACCTCAGTGACCTTATCTCAGCTACCTCTGGACGTCCTCTCCGCTCTTTAGACCCGTCCTGACCTTCTAGTACCTCAGTTTCGGACTGCTATAGCACAGCATCGTGCCTTTGTTGGCCCTTTGCTGTAGAATGACCTTCTGCTATAACACGAGTGTGATGTTATCTTGGGGCATTGACTTGATGATACCGTCGTTTCGAACCACCACCTGTGCTCGTCGGGACTTCTCGATTGCAGCGCCACGGATCTGGAACGCTCTTCCGCCGTCTGTTTTGTTACATTACATTACATTACATTACATTACATTGCAGTTTCTTCCCTTTCTGAGGCAACTCAAGTCGGAAGGCTGAAGTTCTTGTTTAAAACCTCTCCATGCATTGGACCACGTCTATAGCAACTGCAGAGGAGTACGCCGTGCAGCACGAAGAGTCTATAGAGCTGCATACAGAGATCACGTATATTTTACCCATTGAGATAGGCTACGTAGTTAACCTAATAGCTACCTCTTCAAACACAAACTGCGAAATTACATGATAAACAGTCGTCAGATTAACGTGTGAGCACTGTTTGTTTAGTTAACTAAAATTAAGTCCGTAAGAATGCTTTTTTGTATCCTACCAACCGCTCTACTGATATTATATTACAGGGCCCTTGGGGTTTTCCTTTCCTGTTGCTCCCTGAATTCTCTTGTTCAATACTTGTTTGCATGTACTTGTTTGTGAACTAAGGGTTCAATAAAATTTGGTTATGGTTATTATAGCCCCCAAAGACCGACCTGCACCTCAGCGTGGTGGGGGGGGGAACAACAGCCAAGTAAGGGAATGCCTGGTGAGGCTATGCCATCAGGGGAGAAGGCTCCGGCCGAAGAACCCCCTAGGGCGCTACGCGAGGTGGACAGGCTCACCAGGAACCCCGAAAAGCTGGCCAACGCAGGCGGCAGGTGCTGGAAGGACATCTTTAGAGCGAAGGAGGTCACGACCCGTCGAATGGGTTAAGACCCACCGGTCTCCTTACCCTGCCAGGAGAGGATTGGTCACCGTCTGGCAAAATGACCAAGAAACCCTTATGATGACGATGAAGCTAAAAAGAAAAGTGGGCAACGACGTTAACGGGGCCTCTGATCGAGAGAGAAGAGGTGTCGCGTCCGGCAGGGGTGGAGGATACGGGGCCACCCAGGTCGTCAACCAGAGAAAACCCTGTAATGAGCTCTTCAACGGCAAAGAAGAGATCTGCGTGGGCACATGGAACGTGAGGACCCTGTACGCAGCGGGGCAACTGGACGTGTTACTGCATCAACTAAGGAAAGTGCGGTGGAGTGTCATGGGGCTATCGGAGGTGAGATGGCCGGGAAAGGGAGAGATGAGTAAAGACGGATACAAAATAATATACTCGGGAATGGAGGACGGTGGGCACCAGCAGGGAGTGGCGATGATACTGGGAGAGGAGGCAGCAAAGGCGCTCATAGGGTATAAACTGATTGGACCGAGGATGATGAAGGCAAGATTCAATACAGCTAGTGGGAAGGCTACAATAATACAGGTGTATGCACCAACATCCAGTGCCACGGAGCAGGAGATGGAGGAATTCTATGAGGAATTGCAGCAAATGGTGCAGGAAATATCAAGCCAAGACATAACCATAATAATGGGGGACTTCAATGCGAAGGTGGGAAGAGATTGGAGAACGTGGAGAGGCGCGCTAGGAAAGCAAGGATACGGGGAGGAAAACGAAAGAGGAGAAAGGCTTCTGAGCTTCTGTCTAAATAACAACCTGCAAATAATGAATACGGTGTTCCAACAAAGGAAGGCCAACAGGAAATGGACATGGGAGTCACCAGACGGCAGGACTAAGAACATGATAGACTTCATAATGGTGAACAAAAGATGGAAAAGCTCAATAACAAACTGTCGAACATATGCGGGACCGGACATAGCATCCGACCACAGACTGGTGATGGCAGGAGTCAGAATAAAGATGAGAAGGACACACAGGGTAACAATAAATAGAAGATTTGATACGGAGGCTCTGGGAGAAGGATCTACCAGGGACCAATTCAGATCGCATCTGGAGAGCAGATGGAGCCAGATTAAAGAACAAGATACGGGTACTGTGGAGGATCTATGGAGAGAGATAAGAACCGCTTACACGGAAGCAGCGCAGCAGGTGCTGGGACACGAGAAGAGAAGGAAGAAAAAACCATGGATAACCAGGGATATATTAGAGCTGAGTGACAAGAGAAGAGAAATGAGAGGGACGCGAACGCAGAGTGAAGCAAATATGGGAAGATACAGAGCTATAACGAAAGAAATCAAAAAGAAGAGCAAACAATGCAAAGAAGAGTGGATAGAGGAACGGTGCAAAGAGATGGAGAGCACTACAGGAATGGCGAACACGGGAAAGCTTTTCCAAACAGCTAGGGAAATATGTGGAACGGGCATTGTAAGACTAGCAACTGTGAAGAACAAAGAGGGGAAAATACTGGACAGCAAAGAAGAAATTAAACAGCGTTGGAAACAGCACTACGAGGAGCTATATAATAGCGGAAATCCTGTGGACAGAACGGTACTAGAAGAAATACCAGTTAACAACAAACAAGAAAGAATGCTGAACATAATGGAGGGAGAGGTAGAAGCAGCAATCAAGAACTTGAAAAGGAAAAAGGCGCCAGGAGAGGACAACATCACGGCAGAAATGATCCAAGCAGGAGGAAGCTGCTCGGTAGAAATGCTGCACAGCATCTGTAACAAAATCTACACTGACAAAGAATGCCCCAGCGACTGGAGCAGGGCAGTTATAGTGCCAATACACAAAAAAGGCGATAGGATGGAGTGCAGTAATTATAGAGCAATCAGCTTGCTAAGTGTGCCAGGAAAGGTATATACAAAAATACTACAACAGCGACTGAAAAGATATGTGGAGACTGCGATGGATGAAGAACAGGCGGGATTCCGACAGGGGAGAGGCACAGTGGACCAAATATTTGTGATCAGACAGCTGGCGGAAAAGTACATTGCAAGAAATAGAACACTTTATAACAACTTCATAGACTATAAGCAGGCGTTTGACAGTGTGTGGCAGGAGGGACTGTGGAGAACGATGAGGCACTGTGGGGTGCCAGAAGAGTTGGTAGTACTGGTAGAGGCTATATACAACCAATCAAGGAGTGCGGTCAGGGTGGATGGAGAACTGACGGAATGGTTTGGAATTACGGTGGGAGTGAGACAAGGCTGCGGAATGTCACCGGACCTGTTCAACCTATTACTGGAAATAGTGATGAGGCTGGCAAAGGAAGGGAATGAGACAGGAGTCAGCCTAAATGGAAGACCGTTGAACAATCTTAGATTTGCCGACGACATCGATCTGATGGCCAATACCCGAGAGGAACTACAGGACCTGACGAACAGAGTAGACAGAACTAGCAGGAGAATGGGACTCAAGATCAACGAGGCGAAAACAAAAACGATGATCATCGGGAAACAACATGAAGACCTAAGAGTGACAATAGGGGGAGAGACACTGGAACAGGTTACAAAGTTTGTATATCTGGGAGGCATGATGACGGAGGATGGACGATGCGAAGAGGACATCAAACGAAGAATCGGGCTGGCTTGTGCGGCCTTTGGAGGACTCAACAAAATGTGGAAAACGAAAAGCCTCTCAATCAGGACCAAGATGAAACTCTACTATACCCTGGTGGAACCAGTATTACTATACGGATCGGAGTGCTGGTGCCTGAGGAAAGAGGATGAGAGAAGACTATTGGTGGCAGAAATGGGGTGGTTGAGGAGAATCATGGGTAGAAGCAGGAGAGACAAAATAAGGAATGATCAAACAAGAAAAGACCTCGGAGCGGAGGAGACGGTGATAGAGAGAATTGGGAGACGAAGACTTGGATGGTACGGACACGTGAGACGGATGGCGGGAGAGAGACTGCCCAATGCGGCGCTACACGGTCACGTGGAGGGAGAGAGGAGCAGGGGAAGGCAACGGAAGACCTGGATGGACAACATCCAAGAAGACCTACAGAAGAGGGGTACAGACATAACAAAGATCGGCAGCATAGTACAGAATAGAGAACAATGGAGAGGCTTCATAAGGGCCTCATCGTCGGGAAACTGACGGAAGAGAAATAAGAAGAAGAAGATATAGTGTATGGATGAATAAATGGATGGGAGGACGGATGGATGAATAGAGAAATGGATGAATAAATGGACAAGAGGAAGAATAGATGGATGAATGGATGGATAGAAGGATGGATGGATGGATGGATGGATGGATGGATGGATGGATGGATGGATGGATGGATGGATGGATGGATGGATGGATGGATGGATGGATGGATGGATGGATGGATAAAGGGATAGATGGATGGACAGATGGGTAGGACCTGAATTAGGCAGAGCAAACATGATTCACTGTTGGCTTAACCAAGTGAGACGATGAGTTAATAATCATATTATGCAAAGCAAAAACGCACCGACAAAAGATTCATAGAATGCGAAGTAATTCGGGAATTGTGCGACAAAAAGGGGACCACACAAAGATCAGGAAGTGGCCGAGGAAAACGGAGAAAGTGAGGGAAAAGGAAACTTTAGAAACTGGTCTGGAGACGTTAAGACGGAAAGCTAAAGGAGAAAGCTGAGATGAAAAACAACCGCCTCGCAGAAACGGAAATTATAAATGGAAGCGGGCGAAGGAAAAGCAGTCTGCGCCTGACAGCCGCGCGAGGTTGATGAAGATAAATAGAAAGCATCTAACCCGTCATTTGATTAGGAGGGAAAGCGATTGAAGGGAGAGAGTGTGGGGAGCAGGGAATGGGAGGAAAGGCGAGAGTGTGGAACGGCAGTTGATCGGGTGGAAAAGTGGAAGAGTGTGGGAGAGCAGGTGGGAGAGTGGGAGGACCGACGAGAGCGTGGAACGGTAGATGATCGAGTGGAAGAGCGGGAGAGAGTGTGGGACAGTGGTATAGTAGGTGGGAGAGTGTGCGGACCGGTGAGAGCGTGCCACTGTAGGTGATATAGGGTGGAAGGAGAGGTGAGTGAATGGAAATGCAGGTCAGATTGTGAAGGGCAGGTGAGAGGGTGGGAGGGAAGGTGAGAGGATTGGAGGGAATGTGAGAGGGTGGGAGGGAAGGTGAGAGGATGGGATGGAAGGTGAGAGGATGGGAGGGAAGGTGAGAGGGTGGGAGGGAAGGTGAGAGGATGGGAGGGAAGGTGAGAGGAATGGGAGGGAAGGTGAGAGGATGGGAGGATGGGAGGGAAGGTGAGAGGATGGGAGGGAAGGTGAGAGGGTGGGAGGGAAGGTGAGAGGGTGGGAGGGAAGGTGAGAGCAGGTGAGAAGGTGGAAGGGTGGCTGAGATGGTTGCAGGACAGATGACTGATGCGAGGGTAGGTGATAGGATGGAAGAGCAAATGACGGAGAGAGAAGGGGGCGTGAATGTGGGGAGCAGGTGACGGGAGTCCCTAGAGAGCACGACACTGACTTGCCGGAATGATCCTGTAAGAGTGTGACGGTGTGATGATGTATACTTGCCAAAGCCAGAGCGCGAAAACTCAATGGTACATTACGTATAAATATATATATATATATATATATATATATATATATATATATACACATGTAAATGTATATAGTTATATAAATGTATATAAATATATGCATATATACATACACATGTATATCTATATGTATGCGCATATATGTATATTATGTTTGTTCAGATGGGCAATAGAGCAGGGCAAGATTAACGCTTCATTGTCAGAGCGATTATTTCCTAGAGAACGAAGAGCGTGGAACACAGGTGGTCGGAATTTTCCATCCGCGCTTCCATCTTCCGTCTTTTCATCTTCCATCTTCCCATCGCCGTCGCTTCCAGTCGATGATGGCTACAATCGGATGATGCAACGACAGCAGACAAACCCTGGACGCGGACTCGGCATCTGTTAGTTTTTATCTGTCCCCCGAGCATTCTCATTATCCGCATTTATTATATGTCTGTGCGTAATTGTGGATGTTTGCGTATGTATGTATGCATGTATGCAGAGGGCGCTACCACGGTCCAGAAGTTGTGGGGACCTACTAGAATGTCTGAGTGGGGGCAGTATGGGAATTGTAAACAAATAACTGGGGGGTTAGACGTTGATTTATGTGCATTTTGGGTGTGAAATGTAGACTTTACTATGGTATCCTAAAAAAGACTAGGGGGTTGAACCTCCCCAACCTCCGGCAATTCTCACCCTGAGTGGGGGTGAATTGCGAGCGCCGAAGGCAAGAAGCCCCTAACGACTAGGGGGTATGGGGTCTTGGGGAGCGTCGTAAGCTCCCCATCGGAGTCCCAGAAGCCGACGCAGTTTTGAGCATTTGATACCAAATGGAGTGCATTTTTGGCTCTTGTTTGCCCCACAATTTTCACAAGTTGGGGGCCGTCGCAACCTGTTCGAAAGTTGGGGGGACGCGTCCCACGGGTCCCATAGGGTGGTTGCGCCTATGCATGTATGTATGTATGTGCGAATGTTTGTGTGTGTGTATGTGTGTGCATGTATGCATGTATGTGTGTATGCATGTACGTATGTAAATATGTTTGTATTTCAGTCATATATGCATGCATGCAGGGTCCGATTTGCCGGGGGGTCGGGGGTTGGACCCCTTGCTTCTTCTTATTGACCCCTTGCTTCTAGCCTTAGGCCGACCCCCGAGGGGTCGGCTTGACCCCTCAACTTCATTACCCACAGTCCCACGCCAAATGACTCCACTATGACCAATCGGTCTGACCCAGCTTCTACCTCCTGCTGTATACTAGTCTCTCTGAAAGCCCAGCTGGCTAGGCACCGATTATACATATAATATATATATATATATATATATATATATAATGGTCACCTTTGTCTTTAGTAGGCTAGTACTGTTTCTTCTCTCTACTCGACCACTCTCCTCCTTTTCCTCTGTCTTGCAGTTTGATATATGCGTGTCACATCAAAGCACCATCTGTGTTTAGATAAGGGCCTAAGGAAGAAGAAAGTTATCTTTCTACAAGATTTCTACACCGGTACCCGTTCGTGGACTCCGATATTAAGGCCTCCATGACCCGTTACAGTTTTCAGGCCCAAAGGATCAGGTTTCCATGCAGTAGACTATGCTTCCATGCTTCAAGCCTCCCATGGCTCTAGGAGTCTAGGTAGATGCCCTGCTGACCTTTCCCCTTCCCCTAACGCCTGGACAGTGGCGCTGAGACCGCTGAGTCATAAGTCGTGGAATATCAGTCTGTATACGTTGTCTATTCGAAATTCCAGTTTTATGTGTATTTGTTGTTTATAAAACTGTCTGCGCATCGCTTGCCTTTATCGAAAATTAAGCAACATAAACTGAAACGAAGCAAAGTTTAAGAAATTGTCAGAAAAAGAGGAGCAGCTGCAACAACAATTTAGGATATATATGAAGTTAATGGCACCTAGGCCTATGTTGGAGGGCACTGATCGTTCAGCAATTTCAGATGAACAAGACATTAAATCCAATCATGCCACAGCAGTTTCATCAGCCAGAGTGAAGTAGCTCTTCTGTTAATTTTGTGAAGTTCTCAAAGACTTTGCAGATATCAAGGATAGAAAGTTTTGAGTCTGGTAAGAGCCATATTCATATTATCGAATAATGTTCAATAATAGCGTTTGACCATTGAACTGTGTTTCGCTAAACTTCGAAATTTCTATTGGGGGCGCTTGTCGTTAGGCTATTCGCCCCAGGCGCCAAAATACCTAGCCACGCCACTGATTAAATCACTTGCATTGTAACTGTCTCATACATGTGACAATTACTCCCTCCCTAATCCAGTGCTTCCCAACCTGAGTGTCGCGGAAGCAAAGGGCCCCGTTCACCGGCTCAAGGTTGGATGTCAGAAAGGTAGAACCATAACATTTGTGCAGCTTTTTATGTGAAAAAGTTGTAAAATTTATCACAACTAACATAGGCCTATAATTATTTTTTAGCGGAAAGTAGTGTAGAAATTGTCGCAATCCGCATGTTTAACCTAATACAAGAAAAGTTTATTACCAGTAAAATAAAGAACTAACTGGAAGAAAAATATTGAAATTAAGGTCAAGGTACTGCTGATCGATCTGCCGTTAGTAAGGGTACCATGCATACTCTGAAAAAGATTGGGAATCGCTGCCATCATTAATCTATCAGTGGGCTAATTTATGAAATATATCTCACTCTTCCTGTTACGTTGGCCACTGCAGTACGGCGCCCTATTATATGGCGCCCCGTTCGGGCCATCTGGTAATTGTACTGCAGAAAGAACTTTGAGCAGATTGAAAATAATAATAAAAATACTTGCGATCCAACATTACAAATGAACGCTAATTTCAAACAGTATTTTATAGGATAGTAGCCTATATATATATATATATATATATATATATATATATATATATATATATATATATATATATATATATATACTAGTGGTCTACTGCACGAACTATTGCGCATAATGTCATTATTTCATTTCAAATAATATATACTATCATTTAAAATTATAATTACCATTTTACCCTGGAACGTGGCGCCCCTCAAAACAATTAGGCCTACCCCTTGACCCCACATGAGCAATCCTGGACCCGCCACTGTTCCCGACCCCCTGCTTCTTTTTTGACAAATCGGACCCTGCATGCATGCATGTATGTATGTATGTAAATATGCATGCATTCATGCATGTGTGTACATATACGTGGATGCATATAGGCTATATGTAATTATGTAGGTATATGCTCATATTTTAAAGATCCTCACAAAACCCGCGTGGCAGTGCAACCTAATAATAATTGAACTATTGTAAACCTATCCATTTCACTATCGCTCTAACTATTGGTATCGCTGTTTGTATTATTATCAGCACCAGTATGACTATTGACATCGTTATAACTATTAATCAGTGTCACTAAACACTAAAATGCCGGTGTAACTGTAGTGAAAATAGATTACTCTTCGTTATTCTTGACTGCGCTTGCGTCCAGGACTTTTCTAAAGGAATTTTTAGAACTGCACAATCCCTTAAAAAGACATCGTAAATTATTCCAAACAGGATAACAATGAACGTTTTTAACTATTTTTAACTGCACGAAATGCTTCTACAGCTGCACAAATTCATTTACAGCTGCCCTTTTTGTGTAGAACTGCACACTAAAAAAGCCCTGTTTGTGTTTGTGGACGACAGTTCCACCATTAGGCTTAATGTAAATGTAGGCTACGCGTTTTTGCTTTAGCGACCGTACTGCCCCCACGCTGCTCATTTTTAATGAATTGATCGGGTGAGATCCTTCTCCAACGCTGCCCGTTTTAAAGGACGCCACGCCATGTAAGGTCCCCTTGTAGGCTACGGATTGTGCTCCGCTACTGCTCGTACTCTGGCAGGGGCAGTCCCAAGTCTGGGTAAAGTAGGAGGGCGACGCTAATGATCTTTGTTATCACACAGCGTCGTTAAACTGAACTAATACCGTGCTGGGGCGAGATTCAAATCTATGAAATAAGCCAGCATCGGGAGGCGAACTGCTCTCACACAGAGGCTCATGGGACGTAAGCTTTAACCGATGTAGCTAATCTGGGTAGTGTCGGTAAAGCCCAGACCTTCGTTTAGCGGGTCATTTAACACGCTGCCTTCGGAAATAGGGTCAGTCATCGGGAAGGTCGATGCAGGGAGAGGAGGCGATCAGAAGCCCTCCCCGACCGTGGGGCGTCTGGGGGAAGGGTCCTTCCATCGTGGACTAATCCCGGATGGACGCAGTGGAAGGAGATCCATCTCGAGGGAGAGCCTCGTCGCTTGACGGTCAGATGAGGATCAATGGCTACATGTCGAACCCCCCCCCCAGCCACCCCCCTAGACCCGTTGCTGTGCGTTCTACTAATCCTGCAATTTATGTGGAGCTATTATTACACCTAAGCGTTCTTGGACATACGGCGACCGGTCTTCCTCCTCTAGTGCGGACAGCTATCGTCAATCATTACTCTCGGCTGATGTTAGGCCATATATCAAACTACATTCGTTCATTCATTCACTCGTTCGTTCATCCATTCATTCAGTTTTTCATTCATTCGTTCTGCAATTCGCTCATTCTTTCATTCATTCACACGCACTCAGTCAGTCAGTCAGTCAGTCAGTCAGTCAGTCAGTCAGTCAGTCAGTCAGTCAGTCAGTCAGTCGGTCGGTCAGTCAGTCAGTCAGTCAGTCAGTTATTCTCTCGCTTATTAGTTTGGTCGTTCAGTATTTAATTCTTTCGTTCATTTGTTCGTTCATTCGTTCGTTCATTCGTTCGTTTATCAATTTATTCCTTCATTCATTCATGCATTCATTGATTCTTTCATTCATCAAGTCTTTCATTCAATTTTTCATTAATTCTTTCATTTATTGAATCTTTCATTCTTTTATTAATTTTTTCATTCATTCTTTCATTCACTTTATCCTTGATTCTTTCATTCATTGATTCTTTATTCATTCATTCACTCATTTTTTCCATTCATTCTTGTCCAACTAATTCGCTTCTCATAGAAATTCGCCTATGCATCTGTATCATGGGTGCAAAACACCAAACTTTTCAAAATGAAAAGTTTTTTTTTCCATTTTTTTTTTTAGATTTTCCTATTTCGGATCATGAAACCCATAAAATGGCATAACACCGTTCAAATTAATCAGATGCATATAAATAAAATTAACTAGAACAGTAGAACCGTAGAATGTCATAAAACGAAGTTAACAAAGACCATACAACAATTATTGCCAAGAGAGTTGAAGAAACGACTTTTTGGCATTTATAATTTTTCTTTTTGTTAAACACAAAAAAACAAAATTTGCGTTTTTGACGTTTTCAAACAAAAAACAACAAACAAAAAACCAAGCCTTTAACAGCCCTGTTCTGTATATTCCTTTACTCGCCGTGCTCCATAGAGTCTTTCTGTTGGCTTAAAAATCCGGTGGCACCCCTGAAGCCCTGTGAATGCAGCACAGAAACGTCATCTGTGAATCTGGTTCGAAGATCCTGCGCTGAACACCTTCGGCTGTGACTGAGTGGGCACCTCGAGGAACCAGGTGGCCTCCGTTGCGCTGACCTTTGGCTTTGAGGCGCCATTAATTCTTTTTTGGGCGAAGAAACAATAAATCACGTTGGCACCATCTAATTTAAGCTCAACTCCAGCCATCCAGCTATTCATCACGTCCTTCCATCCAATCATCCATCCATCCCTCCATCCACCCGTCTATCCCATCCATCACTCATCCATCCATCCATGATCCCTCCCTCCATTACTCCAATCATCTATCTATCCACCCGTCTATCTATTAATCCGCCCGCCCATTCACTCATCCATTCATTCATCCACCCACGGTGACCCACCCATCCGTCCTTCCGCCAGTGATGGGCACAATTCTATTTTGAAAATACTTTTCTATTTTCAAAATAGAAAATACTATTTTATTTTCTATTTTCAAAATACTTTTGAAAAGTATTTTGTAAAAGTATTTTCAAAATAGTTTTTAAAAGTATTTTGGAGAATTCAAAATACTTTTCCAAAATACTTTCCAAAATACTTTTCTAAAGTAGGCCTACTTTTCAGAATTAAATCTGACAAAACTTCTGCCAAAATTATTATTTTAATGTAAAAATGCTTAATTAATAATCTTCTGGCCACATCAAAATCCGCTACTGGTGAGTTTGTTGTATCAGGATATAGATCAGGTTTCTGTTTGGTCTTCTTTTCTTTGCATTATACATACCTATATCAAGAACTGTTCTTGGTGAACGAGCGTTTTCCATTGCTAGACCTAAGTTTTGGAACTCGCTTCCTGTGTATGTGCGCTCTGATCAGAGGCTTGGGTTATTTCGTTCTCAACTTAAAAATTGTCTCTTTGAAACCGCTTATCCACCATCATAGGCTGCCTATCTGTCTCAGTGCTAAGGACTGAGCTTCTGGATATTGATCTGATTACGACTTGATTTTGGAGTGCCATCGATCTATTCCGTGTGCATTAAACACCAGCGCAATAGAAGTTACTAGGTGCAATTACAGTTATTTCAATGCTTCAAGTCATTATTGTATTGTATTGTATTTTGTATTGTATTTGAACACTTGTTATAGCGCCCCTACCAGATTTCCCATTCAGAGGCGCGTCCCGACCAGGGTGCGACCGTACGTTGAGTCCCATAATAAAATACGCGTATCATACGTATTTTTATCCCCGAATGTAAAATACGCGTATTATACGTAAAAATACGTTGACTTAGAAACAATTTAATGTTCAATGGTGTGCCATACGAGCACTTCAGTCGTCAGAGTCGGACGCAAACTGAATTTGTTGATGTTTCAGAAGAATACGCGCAGTAGATACCTTACAGTAAACTTTGTTAAGTTTGTTTTTGGCAGCTATGCCTTTTAGTAACTTAGTTAACTATGTTGCAACGTTTCGTGTTCAATTTTACAATTATAGGGTACAACGTATTGTAACGTATGACACGCAAAGTTTTACCGTACGCGTATTATACGTATTTTATCGTCCAAAATAAAATACGTATAATACGTACGGTCGCATCCTGCTCCCGACTACTGCGCGAACGCTGAATCGGAGTTTCACGCCGAAGCGCATGAGCAATTGCGAGTGAAGGACTTGCCCAGGGTCCCTACGCGGCGACTTTGAGGTGGATTCGAACCCGCAACCCTCCAGCTGCAAGGCACCGAACATACCCCTAAACCACCGCGCCCCAGTTGTATTGTGATGTGTTGTATTGTGTGTTGTATTGTACTCCACGTTTATAATGCGACCGAGCCACCCGCAGTAAAGATCCGAGAAATTAATCTCTGATAAACCATCCATCCATTAGAAACTACAGATCACTGTCAAGCACGCTAATGCGATGCAATGGCAGCCTACTCACTAGTGAGTAGCAATAAAAGTAGAAAAAGTTGATTTCGCAAAAGTAGGCCTATTTTGAAAAACTATTTTCAAAAGTATTTTCAAAATACTATTTTATTTTGTATTTTCAAAATACTTTTGAAAAGTATTTTGCCCATCACTGCCTTCCACCCACCCGTCCGTCCATACACCCACCCGTCCGTCCATACACCCACTCACCCATCCGTCCATACACTCATCCCGTCCGTTCGTCCGTCCATAAACCCATCTATCTGTCGCTCCTTCCATCCGTCCATCCGACCGGCGTCTCCATCTATCCACCCATCCATCCGTCCGTCCATCCATCCATCCATCTATCCACCCATCCATCCGTCCATCCATCCATCCATCCATCCATCCATCCATCCATCCATCCATCCATCCATCCATCCATCCATCCATCCATCCATCCATCCATCCGTCCATCCATCCAATCCATCCATCCATCCATCCATCCATCCATCCATCCATCCATCCATCCATCCATCCATCCATCCATCCATCCATCCATCCATCCATCCATCCGACTGTCATCATCCATCCATCCACCCATCTGTCTATCCATCCGTCTTTCCATCCGTCCGTCCATCCATCCATCCATCCATCCATCCATCCATCCATCCATCCATCCATCCATCCATCCATCCATCCATCCATCCATCCATCCATCCATCCATCCATCCATCCATCCATCCATCCATCCATCCATCCATCCATCCATCCATCCACCCACCCACCCACCCACCCACCCACCCACCCATACATCCATCCACCCATCCATCCACCCACCCACCCACCCATCCATCCACCCATCCATCCACCCACCCACCCACCCATCCATCCACCCATCCATCCACCCACCCACATCCATCCTTCCGTCCCTCCTTCCATCCATCCATTCTTCCACCTACTCATCCATCCATCCGCCCGTTCCTTCTTCCATCCTTCCATCCATCCTTCCATCCACCCATCCATCTATCCACGTGTGTTCCTTCTTCCCTCGTCGTCCATCCAGTATCCATGAAATATTCAGTGAGAACTCGGTTGAGCCAAGTGGACAGAAAAACTCAGCGGAATAGTAAATAAACGACCGACGGAAGCAGAAGACACGCCTCCTCTTCCACTTCCATGTCCTCTGTTTCCTCCTCTTCCTCCAACAACACTTCCTCCACTTCCATGTCCTCTGTTTCCTCCTCTTCCTCCAACAACACCTCATCCACTTCCATGTGCTCTGTTTCCTTCTCTTCCTCCAACAACACCTCATCCACTTCCATGTGCTCTGTTTCCTTCTCTTCCTCCAACAACACCTCATCCACTTCCATGTGCTCTGTTTCCTTCTCTTCCTCCAACAACACCTCATCCACTTCCATGTGCTCTGTTTCCTTCTCTTCCTCCAACAACACCTCATCCACTTCCATGTCCTCTGTTTCCTCCTCTTCCTCCAACAACACTTCCTCCACTTCCATGTCCTCTGTTTCCTCCTCTTCCTCCAACAACACCTCCTCCACTTTCCTGTCCTCTGTTTCCTCCACTTCCTCCAACAACAACTCCTCCACTTTCCTGTCCTCTGTTTCCTCCTCTTTCTCCAACAACACTTCCTCCACTTCCTTGTCTCTTCGAGCTCCTCTTCTTCACGTGCCTGGAACAGTCTTCTCGCAATTATCCATTAAATCAAAAGCGTTATGTTTAAAAAAACAGTTAAAATTGTACTTGCTATCGAGCTCTTCTTAGCATTTGCCCTGACAGTTGACAGTGTTATGCGTGTAAAGCATCCTAGAAGTAGCTTGTTGCTGACGATGCTAAAGAAATTGTCATAATTACAATTACAATTATATTTTCTCCAACAACACAGCCTCCACTTCCTCCTCCTCTTTCTTCAACAAACCTTCTCCAATCTCCAAGTGCCCATCCTCTTCCTCGTTTTTATCCTCTTCTTGCTCTTGTAAACACGTCCTCCCATTCCTCCTCTTCCTCTCTCAGCCCTCCTCTTCCGAAAAATCAAATTCTTCCTCTTTCTCATTCACCTCTTTTTTCATGCTTCCCAAAAGACTGCATCTGTTCCTCCTCTTCCTACAATGCCTCCTCCTATTACCCCTCCTCTTCCTAGTTTTACCCTGTTCTTCCTCCTGTGTCTCGTCGTTCACTTCCTCCGTCAACACGTCCTCCCATTCCTCCTCTTCCTCTTCCGACAAATCAAATTCTTCCTCTTGTCATTCACCTCCTCGTTCATTCCTCCCAAAAGACTGCATCTATTCTTCCTCTTCCTACAATGCCTGCTCCTCTTCCTATTTCCATTCCACGCATGGAATCTCCCGATATAGTAATCGCCGAACAAAAGCAGAACAAAAGCATACAGAATCGAACGAGAAAAAGACGAAAGCGGAGGATAACGAGGCAGAAGAACAGTAGTAAGATAAACAGACGAAAACAGACTGGGCTCGTAGAAGAATGTACAGCGAATTCCCACACGCAGTAGCATTCCAAGACCACCATTCGATCTGTTAACTACACTCCCCGTCCACCACAATTCCCCGCAGCCCCCAAAAAACCTCCGTGTTCACCCGCTTTCGATTTTCACTCGACGCTCGACAGGAGCAACAATGCGACCACAGCAATGAGGCGCAGACATACGGCTGTCAGACCGACCGACCGACCGAGCAAGCGACCGTGCCAACGTCAGTCAATAGCTATATAGCCGCGCAAAATTGGAATGATCTCATCTCAAAACTCGATATCGCTCGCCCCGATCGAGTAATACGACCGAGTGGGACACGACTTTCATTCTCTGCCTTATCAGCGATCTCTCGTTGAGCCTGCTCTCTCCGACACGGACAGATTGAGTTTCGAGCGTCGTCCGGATTTACGGTGGCGAGCGAGGGACCGGACGGAGGACATTTCCCCTCGTCGAGATCCGATTTGGACGCGGAGGAAACGAGTTGCCATTGGCAACTAAATCAGATGACAGCGACGATAAAAATAGGCGAAACACTGACCACCGCAGGAACGATATGATATGGATTGTTGCTGGCTTATCAGATACACTTGATCAGGACTTTCTGAAGGAGTGCTGCGGTGCAAACTGCATAAGGCCATCTCTGGCGACGACCCTTCAGTATATTATAAGAGTGGGAACGCCTCGCGTGATGTTTTTAGTGCTTGGTTCTTCACTTGCTTTTGACCTAATCACGTACTTAATCATGGAAACACAGATTGAGTAAACCTGGCGCTTTGCTGCAAGAGATGATAAATTCGTTCTTTAGCTTGATTACTACTTAGACCTATTTATAGCGAGAAGTATATACTATACATCTAATGATACTTCTCCCTGTATGTATAAGTCTAGGCCCATATTACGTCCCACACAGAGTGTGTCGCAAACGTCCCAGCGTCGCAAACAGCGAAATTTATTATGTGATTTATAGGAACGGATTATGTTATCATGACGATTTTAATCTTATCTGGCTATCGATCTTGTTTTGACTGAGCACCTGTGAATAAGCAGGTTCCCGCGACGTCGCATTCTTGTGCGCTGTAGAAATCTCGAGATTTCTATTACGCCTACGATTATACAAGCAAACAGGAAGTACGTGATGAGTTAGCAAGCGAGAGAGAGAGAAGAGAGAGAGAGAGAGAGAGAGAGCGAGAGATAAAGGGAGGGAGGGAGGGAGGAGAGGAAGATAGATAGGAGGAGGAGGAGGACAAAGGCAAAGACAGAGACAGACAGAGGAAGACAGAGGAAGAGACAGAGAGAGACTGATAGAGAGAGACAGAGAGAGAGACAAGACAGACAGAGAGACATGCAGACAAGAGAGACCGACAGAAAGACAGTGACAGAGGTAAACTCCTAGACATTGAACAGATTCATGAGCATGTGGAAACATACACCCAGGCACAGTCAATACATTTGGTTCAGAAAGGAAGTAGTTTTAAACTGACCAATTAGGAAATTGGATCCCAGACGAAGGCGTTCGTGCGGAACTGATACAAAGAGTTTCTGGTCAGTCTGGTCAGTGGTCGAGGATGACCACTGCATCAGCTGTCCACGGCTGTGGTCACATGCGCCGAAACCTTCCTCGTCGACCAGATACGTCTGAATGGTAGTCACGTTCTGGTCAGGCTGTTCAGAGACTTGTAATCTGAAGAGAGGAAAGATACTCCGAACTGACCATATTCAGTTACAAAGTACGCGATGTTTGCCATCTGTGGCGATCAATGTTGTAGGGTAGGATACTTAACGACAGAGAGAGAGAGAGAGAGAGAGACAGACATATATGCAGATAGACAGACAGGGCTGATTGAATGAATGAATGAATGAATGAATGAATGAATGAATGAATGAATGAATGAATGAATGAATGAATGAATGAATTGAATGAATTGATTGATTGATTGATTGATTGAATGAATGAATGAATGAATGAATGAATGAATGAATGACGGATTGCATACACGCACGGACAGACAGAGATACGCAAAGATAGAAGCGCAGACAGTGATAGATAGACAGAATGAATGACAGGAGGTGATACAAGCTGTATAGGCGGTGACAGAGGCAAACGCACCGATAAAACAAAGATAAAGGATAGTTACAGAGACAAAGATATACAGTAGGAGCAGAGAAAGATGAAGATAGAGATTAAGGGGCAGAGAAAACGACAGAGATATCAAAAAAGATAAAGATGCATTAACAGATACACACATACACACAAGAGACATTTAAACACACAAACACAAACACACACACACACACACACAGATAGAAACAGAGAGAAAGAGACATTTAAAACAGCAACGGAGGCGATGGCAAAGAGATAATCAGAGACAGAGACAGAGAAAGGGAAAGACGCAGATACAGACGTAGAAAGACAGGGAGAAAGGATTTGATGATGCGAGAAAGAAGTCAAACAGCAAAACATAATGAATACATGAATGAATGATGGGAGTAGTAGTAGTTTCAGTTTAACGACACTGTGTGATAACAAAGATCATTAGCGTCGCCCTCCTCCTCCACCCAGGCTTGGAACTGGCACTGTCAGAAAGCGAACAGTGGCGGAGTTGAATGATGGGAGTCACATCCAGGAACCCACACCCGGATATCGACACCCGGGGAGCCACATCTGGCAGCCACATCTGGGTATCGTATCGTATCGTATTTAAACATTTGTAAAGCGCCTCTCATAGGGTGAACTGGCGTTCAGAAGCGCTCCCAAAGACAGAAACAGATGCAGTATCTTAAGCTAGCCTGAGAGACAGCCATGTGTATGAAGTGATAGCGACTTCATTTTCTTAGCCTCGGCATATGAATCCTGGTGGCCAGTCCTCTCCCTCGCCATCTCACCTTCCCACCGACAGTGTATGGCCAGTGTACTCATTATAGCAAAGTTGGCTAGGGGCGCCGGTGGAGCAGAAATGTCAAACAAATATCTGTTCTTAGCGAGGATTTGATATAATTATTTTTCCCTGGTGGGGCTTTGAACCCCCGACCTCTCGATTATCTATAGCCACTGAACTAAAGGTTGAATATACCTGATAATAATAATAATAATAATAATAATAATAATAATAAGTAACTAATAAAGTAATCACAGACGAATAATAATATATAATTCGACAATAATAATTGTAATAATAAAAACAGTCAATAATAATAATAGACCACAGTTAATAATAATAATAATCAAATTGATCATAACAAAATCGTTTCGATTTCGTCGTGTGGCATCACAGTGATTGGTCTGCTTGCTGTTGACGATATACCAGAGCTTCATCCTCAATCAAGTGCAGTCCATAGCAAGTGTTGACCGAGTCACAGACGACCTATAACCAAGTAAACATTCGACAGTCATTGTAAAAATAGATCACAGTTAATATGATATTAACAGACCACAGTTAATTAGGTTTACATACGACTATAATCATGTTGCTCATAAGAAAATCGTTTCGCCATCTGTAACTGTATTAAATGGAAAAGGGACAGCCCTGCACTAACGGATTTGTTTATCCTTTAGGGTTGTCCTGTTGACAACATCAACAGATTAACTTTTAAATTTACGTATCAGCACTGAGTTTGATTCCTTTCTGTAGGGTTTCTCTTTCTGTTGTTTTTGTTGAGTCAATAAACGGCTTGTTGATATTGATATTGATTAATCTAATTTAATCTACATGTAATCTAGTCTAGTCTGATCTGATCTAATCTAATCTATCTATCCATTATCTATCTGTCTGTCTATCTATCTATCTATCTGTCTGTCTGTCTGTCTGTCTGTCTATCTGTCTGTCTATCTATCTATCTATCTATCTATCTATCTATCTATCTATCTATCTATCTATCTATCTATCTATCTATCTATCTATCTATCTATCTATCTATCTATCTATCTATCTATCTGTCTATCTATCTATCTATGTCGAGCTGTCAGCCTGTCTATATATCTATCTATGTGTCTGTCTATCTGTCTATCTATCTGTCTGTCTGTCTATCTGTCTCTCTGTCTGCCTGTCTGCCTCTGTCTGTCTATCTGTCTGTTTATCTGTCTGTCTGCCCATCTGCCTATCTTTCCGTCTTCTTTCTCCGACAAGATTTCATCTTGAGATCATAATAGGAATTTCTGTACCCTTTCCCTTTGTCTATGATCTATGCTCTCTCACCCCATCATCGGAGACAAAATGAACATTCCATTCGTGGAGCAGTATATCAAAACGTATTAACGATCGCTATAAACGCAGGAAACAACTTTTATAGAATGCCGTCTTCTGGGAACAGAAAACTCCTCAAGGCTTTATATTCCACTATAATGTGTTTTTCACTGTACGAATCGCCACCCGCTTATAGGTTCCCCAATTGCTTTTAATAGCAAGCATTCTGAACACAAGTCGGCCTATATGCACTACAAGAACTAGCTAGTGGAACATCTTTACCCTAGTTCGGCAACATGTCCCATTGTTCCATCTGCAAAATAACTACTGTGTTGCATTAATTAATTTTGTATAAGCTTACAGTTGAAGGCATCAACCGATAGCGCAACAAAATCAGGCCGCAATCATTCTATTCTCACGTATCATTCCTTCTCTTGTTGACATATTTCCTATTTTTTTACCTTTCTTATCGAAAACTACATGTAAACAACCTTCTTTGTGTTCGTATAATTCGACAGATAGTCCAGTGTTACTTAAACATTCATCACTATAACACCCACAGCGCCCGACCACATACGCCTCTAAGGCCGTTATTATATAGGTATTATTACATGTATACAGACGTATAATTACAGTATCCTATGCATAACGTGCTTCGTCTGAAATGTCAGTGGGTAGAACCATTGTTGATATTGTATTAAGATAATTAAGCCTTAGCCCGCATGATTAGGCGTGCGCTGCGGCTAATTATCTCGCCGTAATATCGACTTTATTGCGGCGTTTTATCGATGCAGCCGTTGATATTTATTTCGCTTGGTTTGCTTGTTCCGCTCTTGTTATGTCGGACCTCGTGTTCTATAATTATGGTGATTTATGCACACTTGTGTCTATTCAAACAAATGAAGCAACAATCCCTGCATTTTTTGCTTCCTTTATCGTCACGTAATATGAAGCATTAGTCCGCAAATTGGACGTCTAAAACAAGAATAGTCTGTAATGGATACTGTGTGTACATGTGGTATAAATGAGTAGTAGGTCATCTGCACGCTAGGCAGGCAACATGTCCCTTCTGCAAGATATCTACTGTGTCTTAATGCCGAAATGTTCTGTCTTGTATTTCACTGCATTGTAGTAAATGTGCATGCAAATGTTCGCGGTTTTCTATAGCGACCGTATATGACCCCGACCCTGCTCATTTTTCAATGAATTGATTGGGTGAGATCCTTCGCCCGTTTGAATGGAGGTCACGCCATTTAAGGTCCCCGTGCAAGGACCGTATACTAGCTCGAGATTTAAATCTATGAAAATAAGCCAGAATCGGGAAGCGAACCGCATGCTCTCATTCACAGAGAAGCATGAGACGCAGCCTACGCTCTAACCAATATAGCTAACTGAGGTAGTGTTATGTAATGGACTGTATTAATCCATTTACATTGCGTTTGTCCAAGAAGAAACTACTCCGATGTGATACTGTTATGGGAGACCCAAGAAATATGCTCCTTAAGGCAACGAGTTGCAACCGTCCTGATTCCACCCACAGCCAAGGATGGGCAGTAATTGAAATTACGTAATTGAAATTGCGCAATTTGTAATTTGTTATTTTGTAATTCAATTACATTTTCCATGTATTTTGTAATTTGAAATTACATTTCATGTCCCAAAGTAATTTATAATTTGTAATTCAATTACATTTTCCCAAGTAATTTGCCCATCCCTGCCCACAGCTCCCTGAAATCGAAGAATGCTTCGAGCCCATCTTCGCGAATGCCCTCTACTGTGCTATAGTGTCCACATTCAATTGGGCACATAACAAAAGAACAGAAGAAGCCAGAGATACGTTACAGCAGAGGTGTCAAACGTGTTTTAATGTCCGGCCCGTTGCAATATTTTTAGCAAGCGGCGGGCAAAGGTGCTGAAGGCCGCTGAGCAAAATGGTGGTAGGGACGGTGAGCCCGTCCAAGAAAATTTGTCAAAACTAAAGCTTATATGGTGCGCTTCTAGTAGAGGTCTGCGGGTAGAGCATTTTTGCTACCCGACCCGTACCCGTAACACAGAACCGTTACCCGTACCCGTACCCGACCCGTAATCAAAATTACTACCCGACCCGACCCGTACCCGCGGGTATACCCGTACCCGTACAGTACCCGTCGCGTCATTAGCACGCCTTCTCATAGTCCCTGTCCCTACCAGGCCTATAGGCTTACAGTAGTAGTAGTAGTAGTAGTAGTAGTAGTAGTAGTAGCAGCAGCAGCAGCAGCAGCAGCAGCAGCAGCAGCAGCAGCAGCAGCAGCAGCAGCAATAATAATAATAATAATAATAAGAATAACAATGATAATAGTAGTTGTAGCAGCAGCAGCAACAACAACAACAACAGAAGCAGCAATAGCAGTGGTAGTAGCAGCAGCAACAGCAACAGCAGTTGTAGTAGTAGTAATAATAATAGGCAGTCAACTTATGAACCTGTCACATGCAACTGTCTCAATTGCATTGTACATTTTATATCCGAGGTCCATAATTATACTGTCACTAGAACACTAAGTAACTGTTAATAGCACGTTGCAGACCCGATCAGGCCCTTTATGCGATTGCAATCTCTATTACATGTAACGGTGACATTGTAACCCCAAAACTTCACGTCGGTACGGGTAAAACCGGGTATACCCGTACCCGTGATGACCCTACCCGTACCCGACCCGAACCGTGAAAAGCGTACCCGACCCGTACCCGACCCGCGGGTACGGGTCGGGCAAAAAACCGCGGGTACGGGTATACCCGCAGACCCCTAGCTTCTAGCATACAAACAGTCAAATTAAAAATTCTTAATTTTGATCTTCATAATCAGTCACGAACATCACATAAAACTTGCTAATCCTTAAGTATAAGGTCAATGTATTATAGTTTCTAAGTATTGTAGTCAAAGAAAGAAAGAAATAATAAAGAACTGAAATTTGTCTTATTCTGATACTTAGATGTGTAAGACCGTGTCAAACGGACAAGCAATAACAAGCTCGCAATAACAAAATTAATGAAATTGTGTAGTCATTAGGCAAGACCTCACGGGCCAGAAAAGCATCATCAGCGGGGCAGTCTTTGACATACCTGCGTTACAGTGTGGTGATCGCCCACTAGACACACACACACACACACACACACACGCACGCACACGCACACGCACACGCACACGCACACGCACACGCACACACACGCACACACACACGCACGCACGCACGCACGCACACGCATACGCACACGCACACGCACACACACACACACACACACACACGCACGCACACACACACACACACACACACAGCTCCCAGTAGCGATCCTCAGATGTTGGGTCTTGAGCTTGATGGATATTCTGACTTAAGCGCAAACATCACCATAGACATAACACAACCTGTTATTATGACTAGGAATCGTCGGTTTCACGCCACGACCCCGGAATCGAACCCCCTCGCACCTGCATCGTCGTAAACACTCCCGTGGGACGTGTTATCCGGAATGTTTGCCAAACACGCCGGTCAAGCCGACGACGACGACGACCTGTCAAGCCGACAAAAGTCGATTACTTCGGAAATTGTTTCGGTCAAGTCAAATGAAGTCATCTGCATAGCTCAGGTGGCAGCAGGAAGAAAGGAAGGTGGATGGATGGATGGATGGATGGAGGAAGGAGACGACCTGCTAAATTATTGGTTGCTGATGCTGGTGATGATGATGTTGATGTGAAGCCGACACGATGGTGGGCGCGGTGGTTAAGGGGTATGTTCGGTGCCTTGCAGCTGGAGGGTTGCGGGTTCGAATCCACCTCAAGCCGCCGCGTAGGGACCCTGGGCAAGTCCTTCACTCGCAATTGCTCATGCGCTTCGGCGTGAAACTCCGATTCAGTGTCCGCATTGTAGCGGGGAGCGCCTCTGAGTAGAAATCTTGGAGGGGCGCTTAACAAGTGCTCATACATACATACATACATACATACATACATACATACATACAATACAACTGTGATTTGATAATGCCCTCCTTACAAAGTTCAGAAGTGCACATTGAAGCTGGGCAACTATTAAGAGCCATAAATAGACTGAAAGAGGTAGGTTTTAAGTTTGGAGCGAAAGACAGTCTCGCTAAGAGAGTTGCGAACATGAGGAGGTAGAGAGTTCCAGATGGAGGGACCGGCAACTGTGAATGAGCGACGGCCAAAAACAAGACGCGTACCAGGAACAACATACTTTCCAGCAGATGCTAATCGAAGAGAGGAGCGACCTTTAACCCTTTCAGTACCAACCATTAAAAAATTGAAATACCGGATGAAATTGAACGAAAAAACATTTATATATTTTTTCATAGTTTTGGTTAAAAAATCAAGAGTAATTGCTAAGTAAAGTAAACAAAATTAAATGAGCACTTCAAAGCCATTGTTTTTGGAGAAATGTGCAAAGAATTTTGTATTATTATGAACAATTTCATAAAATTTGTGATTCAAAAATAAGTTATTATCATTGTCATCAAGTTTACTATTTGTCAGACAGTTCAAAGTTACATTGGAAACCCTTTTAAAATGTCACAAAAGTAACCTTCTGGAGTATCCAAAAAATTACTTCCAATAGTGCAATTGAGTATGCCACAGTTTGAAACATGGAACTGAATAAAGACCACGTTTGCTTGGACATGATGGACAAATGGTTTTGACATCGTTCGAACACCTTTCTTGGAACACACACGATATCTCGCTTGTGGTTTTGTCCAGGTGGCAGTTGGGACCAGGACATCAGGATAATGTCGCTCTGTAAGTCGCATAAGGGCTTCATTTTTGTCAGCTCTCAGTGGACCTACATCATCACCAGGAAATAGCAGACTTGCGGCGACATCATGTTGGAATGTCAAGAATGTTGCTTTCTAAATTGGCAAAGTGATCCACCACTTCTTTCAAAGTGTACATTTTTTCTCTTATGTGACATGGTTTCCGATATTTATGTAATTTTCTAAGAAATTATTATTTCTAAACGCATTCAGTTTTACACAGGCAAGAAAATAAACACACAGTTTCAGAATACACGTAAAACGTCATAGTAGGTTCTCATCGGTTGGCTTTGTTCACTACTATTGCGACACCTTGCGGAGATTATAGATGTAAACTCACGCGCTAGTAGGTCTATCCCACCTCTAAATAATATTCCCAGTACTTGCTATTGAAAAATCGATAGACCAACGTTATAAGAGAGTCCATGTTATGCCGCCGGATTAATCCGGCGCGCAAGGTATTATAATTATTTTTGGACGCCGGATATATCCGGCGCTCAAGGTACTGAACGGGTTAACAGAGTTGCAAGGTGTGACCATGGAAGACAAGTAGGAAGGGAGATGATCTGTGCATGCTCTGTACATGAGGAGTGCCATCTTGAAGCGGATACGCTCACAGACAGGAAGCCAGTGTAGAGAACGAAGAGCAGGTGTGATATGGTCTCGGTAAGAGAGTCCAAGACACAGTCTTGCAGCCTGATGCAATATTCTGGTTAGAGGAAGCAGTGTGCATTCAGGGAGACCATAGAGTACCGAGTTGCAGTAGTCAAGTCGCGTCAGAATAAGGCAGTGTATTAGTGTTTTCAGTGATGCTGAGTCAAGAGTAGAGCGATACATATGTATGTATGCATAATGCATACATGCATGTGTGTTTGTATGTATGTATGTATGTATGTATGTATCTATGCGTGTATGTATGCATGCATGCATGTATGTACGTTTGTATGTATGCAAGTATGCATGCACCGTGATGCACGCATATATGCAAGTATGTATGTATGTGTGTATGTATGTGTGTATGTATGTATGTATGTAGGTATTTATGTATGCATGTATTAAGTTGTGCGCAATGACCAGCAGCTGCCTTGAGCAATAAACGCCACGAATGCAATTCCTATGCAGCAGAGAGCGACATTCGGTGCTTCGGTCCTGAGGCCCATTCGAGGTGGATGATTCCGCCAAAATTACAGTTGAACAAAGCCACCGTGCCTGCATGAAATGCACGCATATGGAGCGCCGTCGGGGACTATAAGAAATGGACGGGGAATGGAGGCTGTCTGTATGGGGCGCCGTTGGTCAATATAACCCGTGTGATATGTATATGGTCTGTTTGGAATGCATGCTATGCAGATGGAGTCCGACTGAATGGCGTCCAGTCCGGTATAAATGTGGCATTAAGAGGGACGGAAACATCCACGCAGGATGGTGGCATTACTTTTAAACGTAGTTTATGAAATTGTATGAATGTCTGCCTGTCTGTCTGTCCGTCGGTCTGTCTGCACATGTGTGTGCAGTTATGCATGTGAGTAAGTAAGTACCCTGCCAGAATACCCACGTGGGACCTATATTGCCAAATGGGACCTGTGTAGAGCCCATATGCCAGTGGGCAGTGCAAGCCTAAATGAGTTTATTTGCAGTAATGGGGAAATTCTTTTAAAAGTAATTTGAGTAAAAGCATACTCTCTATGGTTTTCTTTCTTTCTTTCCATCTCTCTTCCGCTATCTCTCTCGCTCTTTCTCTCTTTCTTACTTTTCCCCTCTTTTTGTCTATCTCTCTTTCTCTGCCTCTGTCTCTGTCTCTGTCTGTCTGTCTCTGTCTCTGTCTCTGTCTCTGCCTCTCTCTTGTAGTCTATCTCTTTTCTCCCCTCCCTCTCTGTCTGTGTGTGTGTGTGCAGCCTATAACACAACTGAACTACATCTACTTAACTATTCAGTATGTACATAATCCGACGTATGCACATTTACACCTTTACACCTGAGCGACATGATTTATTGATTTTCATCGCTAAGTAACTAAATTGACTTAAGTACAAAGGAAGTCGCATTAGTTACCGAAACTCTCAGGCACACTTAGCGCATGATTAAGCTTAGGGACACTACATGTGAAACGATCTATGTATATGCATATATGCATGCATGTATGTATGTATATGATGCGTGTCTGCAATCGCTATGTACTATGTGCACACGTATGTATGTATGTGTGTATGCATCATGTGTGCATGCATGCACTGTGTGTATTATGTGCATATGTATATATGTATGTTTGTATATATTCAGGAATGAATATGCATGCATTATGTGCATATCTTTGTATGTATGTGTGTATTTGTGTTTGTAAGTATGTATATATGTATGTATATGTGTATGTATGTATGTATGTATAATGTACATATGTATGCATGCATGTATACATGATGTGTGCATGCATGCATTATGTATTTCGTGCATATGTATATATGTGTGTATGACTATGTGCATAGTTAATAGGTATGTGTGTATGTGTATGCATGTATGAATATATGTATTATTTGCATATCTATGTATGCATGTGTGTATATATCTATGTATGTATGCATATGTATGTATGTATGTATGTATGCCTTTCTCCTCCTTCAGCAATCGAACTCTGCACCCAACACGCACCCTCCATCGCCGCCAGACGATATCCGTCCCCAGAAGAAGGACTTCCGATAGGCAGAGGGACATTGTTGTTCGCAGGAAATGGATCACTTCCGGAACATGGTCGGCTACTTCCGTATATCGATTTCCATGGATTTCTCAGCTACAGAGACAAAGTCTTCCTCTTTACCATGGAATTATATATGTATATATATATGTACATACATACATACATACATTGAAAGAGGGAGAGACACAGAGAGACACAGACACAGACAGAGAGAGAGACAGAGTGAGAGACAGAGAGAGACAGATAGAGAATGAGACAGAGAGAGACAGAGAGACAGAGAGACAGAGAGACAAAGACAGAGAGACAGACAGACAGACAGAGAGCGAGAGAGACAGAGAGAATCAGAGAGAGACAGAGACAGAGATAGAAAGAGAGAGACAGAGACACAGAGAGACAGAGAGACTGAAAGACAGAAAGAGAGGGGGAGAGGGAAGGGAGAGAGAATTCGGAATGAATATAGATTAAAATAAATATTTGAAGTTATCTTGACTGAAGTAATGTATTGATCGAACGAACGAACGAACCCTCAACCACACTGTCCACACGCACACACACTCTCTCTATATAATTATATATTGATCTCGGTAAACTGTACGTATCTGCAAGCGACATAACTAGGCTATCGGTCCTTATTGAATCCTAATATAAAATGGGTGAAATGTTGTTTGCGGAAAAGGTATCTGAGTGAATGATTCTCATTTATGACGTACATGTTTTTCGCCATTATGATGTACGTATTACGTCATTATGACTTATCGTGTTATTATTAAGTCCGTTGTCGATCACTTTGACGTACACGCTATACGTCATTAATTTATTACGCAAGTAATATGTCACTATGGCTCACTACCTTGTTATGATCTACATTACCAATCATTATGACGCACATAGACGTCATTATGACGTACGTACTGCATTACAATGACGTACGTACTACGCCATTGTTACGACGTTACTCCTTGCTAAGCAAACTCAAGCAGCCGTAAGTAAATATCATTCTGTAGACATGAGATTAATGCAGTTTGTCTTCGTTTCTCAGTTGATTGTGCGTGTATATAAATATTTTATGCTCGCGTGACCGATTATGCGTATCTATCTACTCTCTGACTTTCCTTGCGTTCCTGAATTCTGCCACTGCGCTGTTCTCATTCACGCTACTAGGCTACAGGGTTCCTGTTACTTGCTACAATGTGACTCTCTGTGTGCACTATGCTATGGTCCCCTGTTAAATACTCTGGTTACCTGTGCTATGATATACTCTGGTTCTCTGTGCTATGCTATATTCTGACTACTTGTGCTAATGGTGCTCTGACTATTCCATGATGTGGTCTGGTTCTCTGTGCCATGCTATTCTATGATTCCCTGTGTGATATGCTCTAATTCTCTGTGCTATGATATACTCTGGTTTCCTGGTTATTCTGGTTACTTGTACTAAACGATGCTCTGATTCTATTCCGTGCTATGGTCTGGTTCCATGTGCTATGATATACTCTGGCTCCCTGTGCTTTGCTATATTCCGGTTCTCTGTGCTATGCCATATTCTGGTTACTTGTACTAAACGATGCTCTGACTCTATTCCGTGCTATGGTCTGGTTCCCTGTGCTACGATATACTCTGGCTCTCTGTGCTTTGTTACATTTTGGTTCTATCTGCAATGCTGTATTCTAGCTACTTGTATTAACCGATGTAGAGACTATTCCTGTTATGGACCGGTTCAATGCGCTATGCTATTCTATGAATCCCTGTGCTGTGATGTACTCTAGTTCTATGGTTTCTAGTGCTATATGCTCTTGTTCTCTGTGTTATGTTCTGGTTCTCTGTTCTTGTTCATAGACTGGTTCCCTGTTCTATGCTATGCACCGGTTCTCTGTTACAGATAGAGGCGTGCTGGTTCCCTGTGTTATGCTCTTCCACTCTTCTGCTCCGTTCCCTCACACTAACGTCAGCTGTCAACAGCATAGTGCCACCGATTCTTTGATTTTCCCGCCTCAATGAGTCCCGCAGCAATTAAGTCGCCCGTCGCCGCACTCAGTGAACTCGTTTAAGCACCGGTCTCCATCGGCTTCCCAACGCGGCGACGCCCGCCGGAGGCGTAATGAATGGAATCGGGGCTTAGTTTCGATAATTAAATCCCGAAACATCTTGATTTATATGGCGGCCATTTTCATTTCATAGCCGCGGACACACGCAATGCTTTGAACACAGTGCAGGTCTCTCTCTCTTCTGTTGACAGCATAGTCTCCAGTGCTAGGCTATGTGTCACGCTTCCAGGCCGATCATATCTTCATCTATTCATACACATGTACATATGATATGCATAGATATATATGCCCGGCCGATCATATTTCGTCTATCCATACTTGTACATAATTATGCATATGCATATATATACGCATATGAATTATATATGTATATTGTATTGTATTGTATTGTATTTGATCATTTATAAAGCGCTTCTCATAGCATAAGCCTTTCAGAAGCGCTCCCAGTGCGAGGTACTCCGAGGAAAAACGAAGGTTTTAAGGTGAGAGAAAGAGGTAGAGATGCTACTAGAGAGGATTGTAGAGCGTAGAGAAGGAGGAAGTCGATTCCATAGAGAGGGACATATGCACACAAAGGACCTGGATTGAGCCATTGTGGTCCTAACACGGGGAACAAAAAGGTCAAGCCGGTCAGAGGATCTGAGAGGACGCTTTGATGTGGAAGAGAGGGGGCGGAGAATTTGGTGACAAAGATATTTTGGAGCAAGACCCAGTTGAGATTTGAGCATGAGAATGAGAACTATAGGGTGACTAGATAGGTCGAGAACGATTTTGAATGCAGACAAATATATGTTATACACAATATAATATGGAAAGTTGTATACTGGAGGATAGGTTGTTCAAATGAGAATGTTACGCCAAAAAAAATAGATCACTTGCTCATTTAGTAAAATTTTAGCGCCAATATCCGTGACGTCATCAAATTCGTGCCAAGCAAACGTCCAGTTTGGCCGAAAACAATATTGTACGACCATCAGAGGCGCGTTTATAGAAAACTGGGCCCTAGGCACAAATATTTTTGGGGCCCTTCTGAACTTGTAGACAAAGAGTCTGAGACTCTGGTGGTGTTTCGCTTATCATGTGCAAAAACCTACGAAGTTGAACTTGAAGCCGTTTTTTGTTTAATTTGCCAACAATGATTTTTTCTCGTCCTCTCAATATGACATCATTCTTTGGCAGTTTCATCAAAAAACAAAGTACGTTTTCTTTGACGTTTTCTGCGGCTGTTCATCTTCATATGCAATGTCATAATCGCTTTCAATACCAAGTTTAAGTTTAGACTCCGTAAAAATAAAAAAAATTATATTTAAAATAATTCTAAATTTTAAAATATTTTTATTATTCAAGAAATATTTTCATTCGTTTGGGGGCCCTCCAAGATTTGGGGCCCTAGGCGCGCGCCTAGTGCGCCTACTGGTAAACGCGCCTCTGACGACCATCATTGTTAATCCACACATAATTAATTAATTAATACAAATTATCATTTAGTATTTAATAATGTTTCCTTTACTCTTTATTACAGCCTCAAGTCGATTAGGCTACGAGCCGATTAGATTTTTCAGAGTTGTCAGAGGTATCGATGTCCATGCCTTACGAAGCCGACGTTTTAAGGTGTTCAATGTCTGGGTTCGGGATCGGCATAAACAGTTGCCGCCATAATACTCCAAACATTTTCTATTGGTGACAAATCCGGCGAATTAGGCGGCCAGTCCCCCGGTGAGATGTATCCATTGATATTTTTGTTCAACCATTCGACTGAGGCTTTTGATGTGTGTGCACGTGCACCGTCTTGTTGAAATAATCCTTCGCCGTTATTATGAAACATTTTTGTGGCTGTTAGCTGAGCGCAGACTGCAGTTCGCTGGAATGCGGGTTTGACCTCTTTCTCCAGTATCTCATTAATGTAATAACTTGAAGTGACTGAAGTTTTATTTGGAATGATATGAAGTTTTGTTAATCCAAGAGATGTCATACCTCCCCACACCAGGACTGAGGGACTGAACTTCACCTGTGGAGCGTTTGGCCCACTTGCTAATCCACGATTTAGAACGACCCAATTTCTTTCCTATAACACTGTAACTGTACTTTTCTTCCAATAATGTAATAGCTTGAGCCCTAATTTGCGATTCATTTAAGGCCGCCATTGCCTAATCGGCGTATTCACTAGTCAATGATAATGCTGCTTGTTTACGTTTGCTTGGCACGAATTTGATGACGTCACGGATATTGGCGCTAAAATTTTACTAAGTGAGCTAGTGATCTAATTTTTTGCGTAAGATTCTCATTTGAACAACCTATCCTCCAGTATACAACTTTCCATATTATATTGTGTATAACATATATTTGTCTGCATTCAAAATCGTTCTCGACCTATCTAGTCACCCTATATATATGTATCTATATGTCTATGCGTATACATATACATATACATATACACATGCACATACACAAACACAGGCACATACACATGCACATACACACGGGTATTCATATACTTGAACATATACACGAACATAATGCATGTACATATGTGTATACATGCACGCTGCACATACATACCTGCATCTTATACCTCTCTGAAAGCTACTCTTTTCAGCCGTGGTTGGTCCAGGAGCGCCTCTGAGTAGATATCTTGAAGGGGCGCTATATCAAGTTTCTTTGATTGATTGATTGATTGACATTAACATATAAATTTAGCCTACATATTCACGTATACGCATACATATACCATACACTTACACAAATACAATTTTATACGTACAATACATATTCATATTCATATACATATATGCATATACACATACACATATACAGCTGGTGGAAGAAAGAAGATCACTGATAGGCACTATACGGGGGCGGCAGAAGAAATGGATAGGACACATCTTAAGGAGCGACACCCTACTAAGAGACATCATTGAGGGAAGAATGGAAGGGAAAAAGATGAGAGGTAGACCAAGAACAATGCTACTGGACTGGATGTTGGCAGAGGAGGGATACAGCGGACTGAAAAGAGAAGCAGAGAACAGAAAAAAATGGCGTCGTTGGACATATGAACCTGCCTGAGGGCAGAGAACGTGAAGAAGAAGATATACACATATACATATACATACATACGCACATGTATGAAATGACAGCAAATACTAGATCATGTAACGCATGTACAAACGGAAAAGCGTAGTCATAATTATTAAGTCAATTCGTTCTCTATAAATGATTCCCTTTGCGAGAATTAGCGGATATGTTAGAACATGTTTTCTCGTTTTCTCGGCCCTTGTATCAAGAGAAAAGAAAATCATTACATCATAAGAAAAGGGGTCAGTCAACGACTATGACAACAAGGACAACAAGGCAACGGAAACGACAACAATAGCAACTGCAACAACAGCGAGAATGTCAAAGATAACGATTAGGAAAACATTGCGATACGAGGATATGGGCATTGACGGTTGGTTGGGTCTGTTTCATGCATGAAGCTGAAGATATATTACGCGCAGTTGACGACAATGACGAGGAATACAAGGGAGAGTAATAGGAGGAGGAGGAGAAGGAAGAAGAAGAGGAGGAGGAGGAGGAGGAAGAGGAGGAGGAAGAAGAGGAGGAGGAGGAAGAAGAGGAGGAGGAAGAAGAGGAGGAGGAAGAAGAGGAGGAAGAGGAGGAACAGGAGGAGGAGAGTGAGAAGAGGTAGGAAGAGAGGGTAAAATGGAGGAGGAGGAGAAGAAAGAGGGCGAAAAGGAGAAGTAAGAGAAGAAGAAAAAGAAGAAGAGGAGGAGGAGACAGAGTAAGAAGATAAGGGGAGTATGTTCCCATGAACTGAGAACAGTCTGAAAAAAAGTAGAACGAAATGAGGAGGAGGAGAAAAAGAAAGAGAAAGAGGGTGAAAGGGAGAAGGAAGGAAGTGAAACGAAAGGGAGAAGAATGGCTAGAACGGGAGGAGAAGGAAAATGAGAAGGAGGGAGGGAAAGGAGTAGGAGAAGAATAACCAGGAAAAGGAGGAGACGGAGAGGAAGAGAAGACGGATCAGAATAATTGAGGAGGAGAAGATGGCGTGGAGTATGAGCAAGAGAAGCAGGAGGCAGAGAAGCAGGATGAGGGGAGAAGTTCTTTGATGGACAGGTCTACGTATTGCACTTGAAAGCGCTACTGTAAACACCGCAAACGACGCTCTGAGAACCAGCCAGACTGACCAAAGCACGACACTCACGCACACGTGCGCACATGCTAATCGAATGAGGGGAGCAGTAGCACCGAGTATCATCTAAGGCTGCGGGATTTATAGCAGATGGTGCTGATGGTGGCCGTCGAGGTAGTGGTGATGGTGGTTGTGGTAGTGAAGCACGTTGCCGGACAGAGGTAACTTGATCTCAATGACACGGGGTAGAAGATGGAGTATACTCAAAGGACCAATAACAACCACAGACGATACATCTCCCTACCTCCCTTCTCTTCTCCCTTCCCTTCTCCCTTCCATCAATTCCTCTCTTCCTCCCTCCTTCTCTCGCTCTCTCTGTCTCTGTCTCTGTCTCTCTGTCTCTCTGTCTCTCTGTCTCTGTCTGCTCTCTCTGTCTCTCTCTCTCTCTCTCTCTCTCTCTCTCTCTCTCTCTCTCTCTCTCTCTCTCTACTTACTCCCTCCTTACACAATCACTTACTCCATTCCTTCCTCCTCGAACCTTCCTTACTCATTCCCTTCTGTACTTCCATGTCTCATCCCTCATTCCGTCCATCCACTTGTCGCGCTACTGCAAACACCGCAAGAGACGCTCTGAGGGACAGCCAGACTGACCAAAGTACAACACTCACGCACACGCACGTACATGCTTATCGAAAGAGGGGAACAGTAGCACCAAGGACGATCATCTGTACAACGCTCACGCACACGTTGAACGAATGAGGGAAACAGTAGCATCGAGGACTATCATCTGCTTCTCGTCCCTCCTTCCCTTATCCTTCTCTGCCTTCTTCCATGCCTTCTTCCCTGCCTTCCTCCCTGCCTTCTATCCTGCCTTCTTTCCTGCCTTCTTTTCTCCCTTCTTTCCTGCTTTCTTCTCTGCCTTCTTTCCTGCCTTCTGTCCTGCCTTCTTTCCTGCCTTCCTCCCTATCTTCTTCCCTGCCTACTTTCCTGCCTTCTTCCCTGCCTTCCTCCCTGTCTTCTTCCCTGCCTGCTTCTCTGCCTTCTTTCCTGTCTTCTTCCCTGCCTTCTTTCCTGCCTTCTTTCCTGCTTTCTTCTCTGCCTTCTTTCCTGCCTTCTCTCCTTCCTTCTTTCTTGCTTTCTTCTCTGCTTTCTTCCCTGCCTTCTTCCCTGCCATCTTCCCTGTCTTCCTCCCTGTCTTCCTCCCTGCCCACGTCCCTGCCTTCTTCCCTGGCTCTCCAATTCCCAGCTGCCTGCGCAGTTTCGTTCCACAGTCTTCCCTGACCAATAGATAAATCGTTGTAATTACATCGGACAGTTGCGAGCGCTCGCAGGAGCAACGCAGGTGCGTCCCAGATTTCAGTCTATCATTGAATTTATCTCGGAGGCTCGAATCACAGACACGTAGTTGACAATGACTCGTTGATTACAGCTAAGGAAAACGGATTGTCTCAATTGTCTGTGAGGAAGGAAACGGAAAACCACCTCACACATCTCACCTCCGGGCGGCATAAAAGCCAATGAACCTGACTTCAGGCAGAGAACTCATCATCATTACCATCATCATCTTGCTATGCTATAGACGCTCTAATACACTATACTATGCATGTTACGCTATGTATGTATGTATGTATGTATGTATGTATGTATGTATGTATGTATGTATGTATGTATGTATGTATGTATGTATGTATGTATGTATGTATGTATGCACGCACGTACGTACGTACGTATGGATGTATGTATGTATGTATGTATGTATGTATGTATGTATGTATGTATGTATGTATGTATGTATGTATGTATGTATGAACACTTGTTATAGCGCCTCTTCAAGATTTCTACTCAGAGGCGCTCCCGAGTCCCGACTACAGCGCGGACACTGAATCGGAGTTTCACGCCGAAGCGCATGAGCAATTCCGAGTTATGCCACACTATGATGCCACGACAAACTCGGCAATATCCTGCCGTGCCATACTATGATATTATACTGTGACCGAGACACCTTGCCTGTATATGTACATGTAGGTATAGCGCCCCTTCAAGATTTACTGCCTCAAGTCTTGGAGCACAAATGCGGAGAATATTTCTATCCATAGGGGATAATATGCGTCGTATGTTGCCACAACATACGACACATATTATCCCCTATATGGATAGAAATATTCTCCGCATTTGTGCTCCAAGACTTGAGGCAGTAAATCCTCGATGGCGGTGCAAACTACGTCGATTGCTCTGAGAGTAGAATCATTAGAGAGACGAACGGGCGAGTCGTTAAGTAAAAAGCGGACAACGAGCGACGATGAGAGCAGGATGAAGGAGAAGATCGGCAAACACCAAAAGATGAAAGAGCGCCGACTTATTTGTTCTGCCGACCGTTCATCTCTTTGATGTCATCGGAAACGACGAAAACAATGCGCCTCTGATTCACGCTGGACCAATTATTCATGACGTTGAAACAATGTATTATGCTGATGAATGTATACACGGAAGTATGATATGCGATTAAGTGGAATTCCATTGCATTGCGTTGTACTGCATTTAATGTGTGTAGAGGAGCTGTCTAAGTTAAAACCGAAACTATGCATGTTTACTTTTGTAACCATAACCACAAATTTTATTACTTCAAGTATCTTGCAACATCACATATACAAATAGTCTATATATTGGCCAACAAAAAGCAAAGGGTGAGAAACCCTTAAGGGACCAGCATCCCGCTGACAGGGTAACCCATGTACATGGAAAAGGTAGCAACAGGTTATGCATGAAATTACCAAACGTTGAAGAGCTTAACTTGTTAACTATATATTGAAAATTAAACACAATGAGTGTCTGCACTTAGCGCATTGTCATTCATTTAATTCATTCATAAAGAGCAATTTATATAGCGTCTTTCGCAGCTAACTACTCGGTGGTGCTCCCAGCCCAATCACGGCAGAAAAGAACAGTTTTCAAGTGGTTGTAGAAAGTGTAGCCTACGTATGCAGAATCCCTAGCTATGACAAGACTCAGATCCAAAGGGAGGCCAACACACGACCACCATCATCACCGATTGCCACCGTAGCACCATGCTGTCTCCTCGGCTTGACCTTCCCGGATTCTGACCTGGCAACGGAACGGACAAAGCAGTCTGGTCACTGCGGGCTTTATCTGACATAGCGCCTGTGAATAAGTTGGTCTCCCTAACGCGGCTTTTGTGTGGCGTTGAGAAATTTAACAGATTTAAATTTGCATTACAGTTTGGCATCATCGAGGTGCGTGCAAAGGGAAACACTTATTCACTGCGACCAGTGGATGGTTTATACGGCCAGCCAAGCCTGAAGTAGCAGTATATAGTTAGTAGTAGTTTCAGTTTAACTACACTGTTTGATAACAAAGATCATTAGCGTCGCCCTCCTCCTTCATCAAGGCTTGCGACTGGCACTGCCAGAGTACGAGCAGTGACGGAGTTCAAACTGAAATAGGGCAGGACAGCTGGGGTAAATAACCATAACCATAACCATAACCATCATTTTATTGTAGCCAAACCGGTATTACACAGATGATATTACATATAAGTATTTCGAGTGGTTACAATAGGGGGACCAGAAGGGACCTTGGTCCCACTAAGTAGGGCCCCCTAATTAACAGTTTAAGTATTGGATGGCGATTAGTTAAACAATAACAGTTGCAGTTTTACAGTTTGACATTATGTAAATATTTATACATAGGTGGCAGTCTTTGGTAACAGACCTTGACCCGTTCATAAGTATGCAAACAAACTGGCAATGTAACAATAATGACCCATTCATAAGTATGCAAACAAACTGGCAATGTAACAGTATTGACCCGTTCATAAGTATGCAAACAAACTGGCAATGTAACAGTAATGACACATTTAATAGCCCGATGCACTCCCCAATTGGTCCGACGCCAAACCCAAATCAAATTCTGTATTTGGAAAGCAACGAGAGATAGTAACTGCTATTTCAGTTAACTGCTTGAAAAACAAGCGAGAGACATCGCAATAGAAATAAACACAAGAATCAACGAAACTGGAGTTGTGCGACTACCAGCTGTTGCCATAGTTACGACGTGCGGCTACTTTGCCGTTGCCATGGTTGCAATGTGCTTCCACAGAGGTCATGCAGTTGTTGACCTTTAAGTCCATCATTTTATAAAGTATCTCAGAGTAAAATTGCCAGTCGAGTGATATCGAGTGGAGCGCACTCATTTATTGACCGCGTGTCATATCAATCTCAAGTAGGCATAGAATATATACACTGATTATACAGGTATAGAGACTCATACCTACACACAAAAGCTTATACATATATAATATATATATGCTTAACGTAAGGTCTATCATATATATATATATATATATATATATATATATATATATATAAATATTAGACGCAGAGACCATTGCACATCGAACTGTGGAAAAGGGAGAAAAATTAATATATTTGTTATATATTTATCTGTTATGGGCCGAGGTGTCTCCAATGCGCGCCAACCTTTGACTTCATCTGTCTCCGTTATTCCTCTTATTATACAGCAGAGAGTTATGAATTCTAGTTTTGTAAAGACTCATGCGGCATAAGCTGGTGCCCTGCGCTTGGTTTCGAGTAGCGCTTCAGAAGTTTGGCGTTTACGATTACGATTACGATAATAATAAATGAATATGCCTATTTTATACACCAAAGTAAAAGTCCAGTTGGCGCATATGCGGTGTGTTTAGTTATATTAACCTGCCTTCATATATAAATAATAATTATTCTGTCGACATTTTGGGGTGCACGATGATCCAGTTTCTTGCAGGGGGCACAAAAAGTTTGGGGGGAACCAAAACTTAGCCAGCTTGTTAAGTTTTGTAGTTTGTCTACATGTGCAAAGCTGTGGTTAAATGATTTAACATGTTTTCTTCTTTATTTCTTACTATGTTTGATTTTCTGCTGTCCTATAGACTGAGTCTAGTGATGAATAAAGATATATTATTTCATCAGATGCACTGACCTACATATAAATAGTTGATTTTTTCATCAAATTCAGGGAAGGCATTTGCTCCTTATGCCCCTCCAAATGATGCTCTATTGATGTTGCAATATTGTTGCTCTTGCATGTGACGGTGCTCGCGTTGCTTTCATCTGCTTGTTCTACAGCATCCATGCTAATCTCTGCTACCCTTGCCAATGTTACTCTAGACAATGCCTCTCCATATCTGGTCAAGATAAAAGTGATATTGCGACATCTCCCGGCTGTGCCGTTTTATTGCGGCGTCGCAGAGCACTTAATCTTTCGTCAGATCAGCGATGAATCCTAGGAGTGGCACTGATCTCCGTCAAGTTCGTCTATGTTCGGAGCCGCAACTGCTTCAGGTCCGTACACTCCGGCACTAAGAGGCCGTCTGCTTGGCCTCCTGTGCACACCGATCTGTGATTACGTAATTCCAGGCGTGATACTGATATCCGTAGTGTTTTAGGTGTCGAAGAGAGGGTTGGAGGTTCAACCCCTTTGCTCATCTTGTAACTCCCTCAGCTAAGTAACGTAGGATGTTGAGCGGGATTAGGAAACTCAAATATCTCATGAGTCGTAAGTTGTTTCATGTTTCGGGTGCAACATATTAACAACATTAAATTTTAATCTGCATTTGTATACTTTGGTAATCTATAAACTTTTCTACCTCAAACTCTTTTGACGTCGAAAGCCCAAATGCCATCTGTTAGCTTTCGGCGGCAATCCGTTGTTGGTTTCACGTGTATGCGTGGCCCGCAATTGGTGACTCTTCTAGCTTCCTGTGCATTGTTTTGCTAACTGATGTAATATTTTCGTTCGTAATGACACTTATTATCATGATAGGCTAGGGCAAAGAGCGCCTCTGAGTAGATATCTTGAAGAGGCGCTATATAAATTCTCAGAATGATGATGATAACCGGTCTATAATGGTTTGTGTCTTGCCATCCTACATCATATTAAAAACAAATGTAACGTTTAGTCATACTGTGTGCATTTTGGCAAAAATTCTGCATCTACACGGACTGAGGAACTGAGCCTTAACTTAACTGTAAGGACATAATTATAATAACTAATGATATGAATTATAATGTCTTAATAGGTAGCAACCTAATGCGAGTATAATTATGTTAAATAAAGATTCCACTGACTGATGAATGATTGTTACTTGATGTGAGTGTATGTAAACTAAAGCTTACACGTTCAGTAGTAAAACGTAGTGAAGGTGTTCATATTCTGATAATAATAATAATAATAATAATAATAATAATAATAATATAATATCTTTTCTTTAATAAGCGCCTGACAAACGCACTGCGCTGTACATTTACATGTTATGCAATTGAAATCTTAACTACTAACAGAACAGACAGCTTGCAATACAACGGCGCTAATAGCAGCCTACAAAGCATATCCGCCCAACGGGGGCTCGAACTCGGTACCTCTCGGTCTCTGTGCCAGATGTTTTCCAATGCGCCACGGCCCCCCAATCCTCTCTTCAACTTCTGAACTGGCAATGAACGAAATCCAATGTCCTCAACCCAATGTCCTCAACAAGGGCCCAGTGCATCGGAGGACTTTCCACATACACATACTTTTCAGCTCACATCGTTACCAAATTTTGCTGCTTTGTGTAAGAGACGACTGTGCAAAAACAGATTCTATGGGGTCGGGATGGAGTCCGCCAAGAAGACAACAATGCTACCGAAATATGTCGCAGTGAATAAGCCTGTGTGGCACACAGATCTGTTCAAATCTGTGTCTAAGCAACAACCACATATAAGTGCACCGTGTATAGAAATTTACGCCTCGCCGGATATTTCCTCCAATCTAAGCACTTTGGCCGTCTGCAGAAATGGACCGTATACGTTACAATTTAGACGCGAAACATTTCGTAAGTGATAGGCCTATACGTCTGCATTATGTTCAATTTTGTCTTATCGTAAACAACTCTTCGAGTCTCTGCAGCAAATTGCCTGTAATGGCGAAGCAAACTGAATGCTTTGCACTTTATCCTTCAGACGTAGAAGCTTTGCCAGGAAACAATTTCGGGAGGTGTTCCTAGAAGTAGCTAAGCGTCCTAGAAGTAGCTTGCTACCAACGACGCTATATAAATGGTCGTAATTACAATTACAATTACAAAGTTCCATTGGACACAGTCGCAGAGAACGCGTATACGGGGTCAGTTTTGAAAAAGTCAAGTTTTTCTGCATTTCGCGTATACAAATATTTTGGAAATTTTTTCGTCGTGGGGGTTGAACCCGTAAACCCCCTTCATACGCCCAGGTTCCGGCATTGCAGTTATTCAATCATTCATTTTGGAGATTTATATAACGCCCTTTCAAGGTTATCTACTCGGAAGCGCTGCCGACTTAACCCCGGATAAAAATAACAGTTACATCTGTCCATGTGTGTAGCTATGATGATGATATATTCGTTTATTTATCAAGCACCGATTAAGATATCGTGATATTTTACCTAATTCTGGTTCATATTGCTTCTCCTTATCATAATATACTATTCTAAAGCGATTCCCGCACACTTTAAATTTTCGCAGTTTTTCAAGAAAAACCATGATGGTTAGTCCAGCGATTTTTTATGACAAAAAAGTCGACTTCCTCCAAACCTAATAATTTTCTTGGAGCCGATGTGTGGACCCACAGGCATCACAATTCTGCATGGACATCTTCATTCGATGAAAGAATAGTAGAGATATGTGAATAATTTATCGTGGTTTCAATGCATGGTGATTCGACTCATTCAAGGCCTTGAAGATGAAATTAAAACGATAGGATTTCAAGGTAATCCGATTAAGATATCGTGATATTTTACCTAATTCTGGTTCATATTGCTTCTCCTTATCATAATATACTATTCTAAAGCGATTCCCGCACACTTTAAATTTTCGCAGTTTTTCAAGAAAAACCATGATGGTTAGTCCAGCGATTTTTTATGACAAAAAAGTCGACTTCCTCCAAACCTAATAATTTTCTCGGAGCCTATGTGTGGACCTACAGGCATCACATTTCTGCAGAGATATCTTCATTCGATGAAAGAATAGTAGAGATATGCGAATACTTATACTGGTTTCCATGGTGATCCAAGGCCTTTAAAATGAAATTGAAACGATTAAAACATCATGATATTTTACTTAATTTTACTTAATTCTGAGCTCACGCCGCATGTAGTCGGATATGTGTGAATATTTCGGCAGGTCAGCCAGAAGTCTGGCTGCTGCATTCTGAACGAGCTGAAGTTGACGAATGCGGAACTCAGGGAGGCCCAGAAGGACTCCATTACTGTACAGTAATGGAGTCCTTCTGGGCCTCCCTGAGTTTCGCATTCGTCAAGACGTTCGAGAACAAAAGTGTATTAGCACAGCCGCGGCTTTCAGCGACAGCGTCTTCCGTATAACTCGGATCTGTCTGAGCTCGTAGTAACTTGTCCTTGAGGTATGTGACACATGTTCAGCCATCGTAAGCCCACCATCAAGAAGCACTCCAAGATCCCTCACCAAATCACAGGACTGTCCACCAAGGGATGCTGATGCAAGGGCATTTTGATCAATCCTACAACGTGAACGTGTTGTACCAAACCATATAAACTGTGACTTGGTCGGGTTGAGTCTAAGACGATTGGCAGACATCCAGTCATGCACCATCGCAAGTGCACAATGCATTTGTTGCGCGCACACCACCGAGTCCTCAGGTCGACAGGACAAATAAAGTTGAAGGTCATCAGCAAACTGATGAGATGTAGGACCCAGCGACGCCACAACATCATAGAGGTCAGCTGTGTAGAGAATGAACAGTAGTGGCCCCAGGACTGAGCCCTGAGGAACACCACAAACAACAGGCGCCCAGACAGACCTGTCGTCTCCAATCTCCACCCTCATGGTCCGCCCCTCAAGATAGGAGCAGAACCAAGCCAATGCACGGCCTGAGATCCTGTATGATGCCGCAAGCCTTGTAAGCAGTATCTGCCGAATCGAAGGCAGCACTCACGTCAAGAAGAGCCAGTAGTGTAACCCTGCCCGAATCCATAGCCTGATGGATGTCTGAGAAGACGGACAAGAAGTGTCTCGGTGGAATGGCCCTTGCGAAAGCCAGACTGATGTTTTGGCATCAGACCATTCTCTTCAATATATCGGAGCAGCTTAACAGCAACCACTCTCTCAATCAGCTTTGACATGAAGGTTAGGTTTGAGATGGGTCTCAAAGCGATCTTCGCGTAAAACGGATGAAAACCCGTTTTGGCGATCGCGCTTTCTCGGCGGCCGGCCCCAGATGCTGGAACGGTCTTCCTCCTGCCCTGCGAGCGGCTAACACAATTGACTCCTTCAAATCTGGACTCAAGACTTATTTGTTCTCTAAGGCCTACCCTGCTGTTAGTTGACTGTGAGGCGCCCTTGTAACGGCATGGCTGTTTTACGGCGCCATATAAATTGTCACTGTTATTATTATTACTGTAGCTAGACGGTAAGTTCAGATCAAGCCCTGGCTTCTTGAGGGCAGGCCTGACAATGGCACACTTCTGGCTGGCCGGTAGTGCTGCCTCATCCGGCAAAGCATTGCAGATGGAGACAATGTACGGCAGTAGATCATCAATCACCTCAAGAAGCCGAAAGCACGAAGAGATAACAAATTAGATAATATTGACCCATCGACAGCCACGTGCGGTGTTTACATCATTGCCAGCAGCACCACCTATGTCATTGGCCTTAGGTGATGCATGATTGGCCTTAGGTGATGCATCATTGGCCTTAGGTGATGCATTTGGCCTTAGGTGATGCATCATTGGCCTTAGGTGATGCATCATTGGCCTTAGGTTACATCATTGGCCTTAGGTGATGGCCTTAGTGATACATCATTGGCCTTAGGTGATACATCATTGGCCTTAGGTGATACATCATATACAACATTGGCCTTAGGTGATACATCATTGGCCTTAGGGTGATGGCCTTAGGTGATACATTTGGCCTTAGGTGATACATCATTGGCCTTAGTGATACATCATTGGCCTTAGGTGATGCATCATTGGCCTTAGGTGATACATCATTGGCCTTAGGTGATGGCATCATCATTGGCCTTAGGTGATACAACATTGGCCTTAGGTGATAGGTGATACATCATTAGGTGGCCTTAGGTGATACATCATTGGCCTTAGGTGATACATCATTGGCCTTAGATACATCATTGGCCTTAGGTGATACATCATTGGCCTTAGGTGATACATCATTGGCCTTAGGTGATACATCATTGGCCTTAGGTGATACATCATTGGCCTTAGGTGATACATCATTGGCCTTAGGTGATACATCATTGGCCTTAGGTGATACATCATTGGCCTTAGGTCATTGGCTTTATACATCATTGGCATCATTGGCCTTAGGTGATACATCACTGGCCTTAGGTGATGCATCATTGGCCTTAGGTGATGCATCATTGGCTGATACATCATCCTTCTACATCATTGGCCTTATGTGATACGCTCTACCATACAACATTGGCCTCTCTGGTGGCATCATCGGAGTAACTCGCATTGGAAGCGCTTCTGCTTTATAAACTGATCAAATACAATACAATACAATAAGAAAGACAATTTTGGACAAAAACCAAAGAAAACAAAGCAAGGGTCATTTAGCAGCAAAAAGCTATATTCCATAACATTATTAATGAAAAACATTTTTTGCATAAACAAATAAAACATACCAGGTGATGACTGGGTATGACGCATTACAAGGGAATTCAAGAAAACCCAGCACTTAGCAGATTCCTGCCAGTGGCTAGGGTTCATAGGGGTATGTTGATGTCAATCAACTCTACTCACTGGAATGTCTTACAACCAGCATCACTTGCATGCACTCACATTAGCAACACTGACAAATATTTTTTCTCATTTTGCAGAATTAAGAAATCATTGTTAATATATAAATTTAATGTTTCCACCAAAGTCAAATGTACAAATCCTGAACATAATCTAAATGTTGCATGCTAAAATTGTTTGGTGTCTTACCACTTATTATCATAAGGAAAGAATGCAAAATGGCACACAACTACAATGCCTTGATTCTAAACAATAGCTTTACACTTTACAAACATGTATACAACATTTAGAAATTTTATTCACAAAACAGAACAAGTTGACAAATTAATTTGAATGCTTACTGTTTCTCATTAGATAACAATCTAGGTTGTTTATTCTGACTATTCTTAACTAGCATCAATCACCTATTGTTCACCATGCAGATGAAGGGACCGTGTTTGAAATATTCAAGCAAGTCTCCTTCTACCGTTATATTCTATTCTAGTCTTAATCCTTTGAAAGTAAGTTTATCATCTTTCAAGGTGTTTAAAAACACAGACCAAGGTCTGGAATGTTAAGAGTTTCCATATAGCAGAAGAAAATTTAATAATTCACTTAGAATATGGTTATTTAAATTATACATCCAGTCTATAATATCTATGTATTCATATAATTTGCATGCATTCATGCATATATGCATGTATTTATTTATGCATGTGTACATATACCATATGTATCAGCACAATGCATAAGTGCATCATACCGCATACAGAAGATGCATTTATCCTTTTGAATACGCTATGCATGATGTTTACATTGGTATACCTTTATTCAACATTGAAAATCGTGAATTATGTACAGCAAAGACATTCTAACAGATCAAACATCTGACGGACTATGAAGGAACCGCTTTTTGCTGCTAAATGAGTCGTTCTTCTTCCTCTGGCTTGTCATTCGGTAGATGAGGCTGTCTCGGCCGGGATCCATGTTCCAGATGCCCCAAGAGATGGCAAAAATTGCCAGAGCCATTGCGATCATTGTCCATAAGATGATGTTGAAGATAACGGGATACATGTCAGTGAACTCTGGTGCCAAATTCAGCGTCTACAATTGGGCAGGTATATTCAACATAAAGTAATCAGAAGTAAGAAAATATTAAGATGCTCACAATAATAATGATATTCTTTATTATTTCAAACTAAAAACGCAGTATCATTACAATTCAGTATGAACAGATGATCACAAGTTATTAGAGGAGTCGAATTTAACTGTAGGCCTATACGGCAGCCATGCAAGGCACCCATCACATCCTACATCTCATTTTACCGTCATCTAGCAAATGATAGGCTGAGTGAACCTTTGGGAGGTTAGCGGGAATCGATCCCGTTTCCTACTGCTCTTCACGCCAGTGATGTTACCATTACTCTATGGACCCCATCCCCATTCTCCACATATTCTCCAGCAACCACGTCGAACACATCAATCCAGCTTGCAGTCAGTAAAATCAAAGGCAGTCCAAGTTTGGGACACACTCTTCATTACAACTTATGCATAAATATTAGCTTCTTATTCAATCTTGCAAACTGTAACAGTTGTCAAGTCCAAAATTCTGAAAACAAAAAATGAAATCCACTTTGGCCTGCACACCACACTCAGATAGGCTGCAGATAATCTAGGACAAAAGCTTTGAGAAACTCGGGTTGTTCAATTGACGCTGTGTTCTCGCCCGAGACAAGAAATTGCTCAACATTTCTGAGGCACTTGCTGAAAGTGTCACAGTGATTAGCTGACCTTTCTTGCTGTCAGTGCTTGAATACTACACTACTTGGCTTCAATCAAGTTACCATGCACGAAATAACACTTTATCTCTGTAGTTTGACTTTTGGTTTCCTCCACCCATTAGAGTTTGACCAGGTTTCTCCAACAAATTACAATTTGATTACTGTAGCCTCCCTATTATTTTTATTATTAAGAACCACTATCTAATGATCAAACATTAATCGATGGCACAGAGTAATTTCGAGTGAAGGACGTGCTCAGGGCCCCTACATTGTAGGGGAAATACATATCTAGGGTTCTCTATAGGAGCTTGCTCAAAAAATAACCCCTGAACGAACAATAACCTACAGAATTCTACATCACTAATCTCATTTCACTTTACATTGCAACCGTGTTGTGGCCTGTCCACCTCATTTACATTAGACGAATATATATTTTGTAACAGTCTGAGGGGAGGCTTGAACCTGTACTCTGCACATTACCTGGCGAGTACTCTAACCAATCGGCAACTGTATCCCACAGACGCATCAACTGATGCTTCACATGTATTGACAAATGGCTCTAAAATGCCACTGGATTATATTGCATCACATTATATCCTGTATTCTGTCTCACAGTACATACAGGAATCAGAATTTTTTTGGAAAAAATGCCTGCACTGATAGTGGCAAGCGCCATGTGGGACAAAGAACTGTGGTAAACCTGCCTTGTTGGAATTGACTTCAACCTCTGCCAAGAGGCTTCTGCCTTTCCTGGCCTTTGTCACCTGGGTCGGCTGCTGGAAACTAGCCACCTGGATCACGCAGTTGTCATGATACATCTCCCTAAAATCCTTAGTCACCTACAACAAGAAAAAATATGAGTAACAAAAAACAGAAACCTTTTGTTTGCATGTATTTTTCTAACATATACACATGAATGAGTTATACCTGCACTTTAAATTAAAAACAGGCAACCACTGTTGTTCAAAGCTAATAGCTTTTATCTTGCCCTGTTGCACTGTTCCTCTGAGTACTGTTCATGTGATTACTGTTCCTGTGAAGTTGAGTGCAATAAACTAGTACAGGTATGCAAAATTATGAAAAGGGAACACAACAAGACATCCATTCTCTTGGATTAGGGGCCATCCAATTAGCACGTACGCATGGAGTGGGATACCCCAAATGCATCTGCTTGCGAATGGGGGTCTACTGATAATGTACTTACACATAGGAAATGGGGAACCTAAATAATACTTTGTCTATATTGGCCTTCCTTCAAATGAGTCACAGTTCAGCTATCAATTACTATACTGAGAAAGAATTAGGGCTGTGGCAGAGGTATCACACATTTGTATGCCCATTGCCTCTGACTGCTATTAACTATCATGCAGCTCTGCAGTGTGTTTGGCTGTCTGTCCCATGGATTACACATCATTCAATCTGGCCTAAAGTGCAGTCTGCCACTGGATCAAGATTAGAGCTGCCGAGGTGCTTGTTGGTGCTGCTGTACAGTGTACATGGTCTATTACTAGTACAACAGATAGTTCACCAAGATACATTAAGTTTTTAAATATTCACATGGACACAGTCAGGCTAAAGAACGCGTATGTACGCAGGTGGCGTGTGCAAAAGTACACACGCGTACAGGGCAGGGCCAAATTTTTTCCGGATTTCTGCGTACACACTAAATGGATGGCCCTTACCCGCCTTGCCATGTGAAACTGTCACCAAAAGAAACAAGACAGACATGGAACTAAAGCAGGCAAGATTCAGATCACGATGAACCAAAGGAAAAATACTACAAGATATGGACTTCCACAAAACTCTATGAATATAATGGCACAAATTGTAATAAAAATATATTTCAATAAATGATACACAAACTGCTGTCATTCATAAATTTACACCACTTACTTAGTCATTCATAATCCTTATTCTAAACCATCTACTCAATCCAACCTGTGGAATTTATTCAAGACCTAGGAGGATGCAACTGCGATTTCCAACCCTTCTGTAAATCACCACACACCTACCTGTTCAATAGCTGCATTGAGGAGATTTATTGCATCTTTCACTTGTACAGATTGTCTGCCATGCGCATCGGCCAGCGCCTCCAATCCATTCACTTTGAAATGGTAGAAATCAGGCGAATGGTGCTTCAGAACCTTTGGATGTCCTTTGAGCTGCAGAGAAATGTCACAGCAGAAACACTGTTTATCTGTTTAACCACACGGAGATTCCATTCAATCAATTTATTTAAGTGAACTATAAGACAATATTGCAAGCATGAATAAACTAAAAATGTTCATGAACATAGGGTTAACATGCTAGACTTCAACCAACAGCTTAGGGATAAAATCTCTTCCAGGGCAGAAATTTTGGTTCACACTGTCCGTGAGTAGGTCAGGCAGCAGGGAGAGAGGGCTGGTCAACTGCATTCATATGCCAAGGCTAAGAAAAATGAAGCTGCGAATACTCCTCATCACTAGCTTCATAGACTGCTCTTCCACATTTCCGTTAACATGGACAGTTACAACAACATTTCCAACATTACAATTTCTTAACCTGTTTCATTTAAATACTATACAGAGGAAACTCCTGACAACATTAAGTATATTTATGTGAAGTTTTGGTTTCAGTCTAACAATAATCAACTTTAGTTTATACGAATGCAATAGGCTGTTAGATACTGAAATTCAAAAGGTATCTGTCATACAGTTCGCATTTTCCTTCAATTCACTACACACAGTTAATTGCAGAAATATCACTGCCCTCATCACTCAAATCATAATTCACTGGTTTATCTGAAGGTTAGATAAATAATCTAGTAAACAACATAACAGGAAGGTAGAAAATATGATAATTAAATATGTCAAGTAACACAACAGAAGGTACATACAACATTGACTATTTCCTTGATCATGTAAACCTCTGCTACAAACTGAAGATCAGCATCATTAGTGACATTCAAGGATCCAAGATGAGCCGTTTTGAACCACTTCTTGCCGGTGAGTGCGTCCTCATAAATCCGGCCAAGAGTGGTCGGCAAAGTGCTGAAGAGGTCAGAGCGATGAGACTTCAGTTCCACCGTCTGATCACAAACAAACAGACCAAGCATACAAAATCTAGAAATCTCTCTTACATTTCAGATGCTGTTCCAGACTTTCAACTATCTTCTGCAGCTGGCATGTTCTGCAGAATCAGAGCTAGAGCTTCAAGAAAGGATTTCAGGATAAGAATGCAGGATACGACTTCAAGAGGATTTCACGATCAATCAATCAATCAATCAATATTCGTTTAATTCAATAAATGCAGTTGTTCAAGACGAAACAGGTTACAAGTAACACAGATTAGTTGCTGAGCCAAGCTAGGGTTAGTTATTGGAGTAATTATAAGTCAATTTAATATGCATCTTTGAATACAACTTGCGGGATGTAGTTACGCTTATCCTTGGTGGGGAGGGCAAAGTTGTGCATACTAGGCCAGCGTCTGCGGCCCCAGTCAAATTTGCTATGGCTGGGGTGGTGGATAAGAGGAAGCCTCTTCGCTTCATCCAGTTTAACATACGTTCTAGTTTCTCTGTCATTCTCACTGGCATACCCCACCAAGCGGGGAGGCATGTATACATAAGCTGTGCCGTAGTGGTTGCCATTGCCACATCATGCAGCGCCAGAGGATGGGATTTCAAGAGAGGATTTCAGGATGGGATTTCAGGATACGATTTCAATATAGGATATCAAGAAAGGATTTCAAGAGAAGATTTCAGCATAGCAATTCAGGATAGGAACTCAGGATAGGATTTCAAGAAAGGATTTCAAGAGAAGATTTCAGCATAGCAATTCAGGACAGGAACTCAGGATAGGATTTCAAGAAAGGATTTCTCAGTCAGATATTTGCATTGGAAATAATTATATCTGTTTAACTATTCATTTTCCTCTTGGATGTTTCCTGTCTATACTGCTCAATTCTGACAGAATGGCAAGAATTGACGCCATATTTTAGCTGGTTTAATGGGTTAAAACCCTCACAACACTTTCCTGATTTTACCTTTGAACACTAAGTCTGAAAAAAGGCCCTGAAAAACAGGAAAGAGGGACATCCTCAGCAAAACTCTGGATGACTAAAAGCACAATCGTCAATAGGTAATTTTCAACCTTTCTCTACGAGTTAAATGATTAAGCAGAACGGAAGTTTTATGCTGGAAATGGATCCAGACTACAAGTACAGTTAAAACCAGTTTTGCCCATAAACCAAATTATGATCCAGTCAGAAAGCACCAGTCTCAAAAAAGTTTTTGGTGCGCCTCTGAGTGGTTTCCTTGAAGGGGTGCTATATAAATTCCCGAATGAATGAATGAATGAAAGTGAAATCTGCCACATGAAGGAAATGGAAATTCAATTTTCAGCGTGACCAACACTTACAGATGCTTCAGCCGAGAAGTCAACAAAGACTGGAACGTTCTTCCAGTCCAAACTCTGAATGTAGTTGATAGTCGACTCGGAATCGAATTCTCCACCAGCCTTAAAACAACCAAAACAGATCCTATTATTAACCCTTTAACAACGAGCTGCATTGCTTTCCCATACATTTTAGTACATGCTCGTCGTTAAAGGGTTAACAACTGAGCAATGTATTCAAACAAAATGCATTCACATAAGACATTTTTATAGTCTTGAGCTGGTAGTTTATAGCACCATTTGCAAGAAATGCAAACAAAAACTTAAATGCCTAGAAAGAGTTCTACATCTGTATTGTTTTAGTTTGACTTAAACTGATGCCAAGTATCATCCATTAATATAAATTAATATAATGCATTTACATTTTAATTATTTTCCTTATGTCCAATTACTTTTTATTATTTATAGCTTTTAACCCAACTTGGATAGTAAGTTGATCTGTTGTGCAACAAATAAGTAATTAAATACAAAAATCAGCTAAAATGAAGCAAACAGTAATTACAAACAAGAGAATAAAATCCATGGAATAAACAACAACACTGTTGTAGCCACAAGAGAAACTGCATATAGTATTCTCCATCCTGTCTAAAATTAAAAGAAATTTCAAGGTGCAAGCAGACTATGCTAAACATACCTCCAGCATTTTGTACTGGAACGAGTGAGGAAGCTCCAGTTTGCCACTTGGCAAAGAATCAATGGAAATTACAACAGCAGCCTTTGGCCTCTGAAACGGACTACCTTCAGCCAATCCATCCCATTTGATGTCCTTCAATAAAATAATAACAAACATCAGTAAATAATTTCATCCAAATGAAATAACTGCAATTATCCATGTAACTATGGGATGCCATGGTGTAGCAGTATGTTTTGTGCCTTGTAACTGGAGGGTCACAGGTTCGAATCTACCTAAAGCCACTGTGTAGCGACCTTGGACAAGTTGCTCACCCATAAGCGTCTTTGAGGAAGGCAATGGGAAACCACCTCACTCATCTCATCCCCGGGTGACAAAAAAACCCAATGGACCTGCCTTCTGGCAGAGAAATCATCATCATTATCGTACATGGCAACTAAATGACAAACTTGTGTATGCTTCGAAAGTTCGGATCTCTAATAGTATTTCTCTCAAAACTACTCAAAAAACATGATGGTTTAATCTGACATGATGAAATGACCACTTAGGATGTTGTTAAAGATGAAACTGTAAACCTCAAGTAGCTGGAAAGAGTCAGTTGAAATCAACATTGCAATCTTATTTTGTTATTCAATAAATGCTTCAATGACATTAGTAAATTTATTTTCAACGAGCAACTCTTACGAGCTTTTACATGATTTCAGTAAGAAGTCAACATGTGAAGCTTACCGAATTCAGTGGGAGACCCAGGTATAGTGCAACAATGGCAGGAATTTCACTGGTGTCGATAGCATCGTCGGTTTGAAGAAAGTGCACATACTTTGGAGCGTGAAGAACGGTAAATTCACCAACATCCGTAGCTAGAGATGATGCTGCAAAAACCTTAATCTGAGTAACAACTGACAAGTGATAACCGCAATGTAACTGATAAATATGGGCTTGAACAGAAAGCGTGCATTTCACTGCTCCTTGGGATGTCATTTTGGCTTGATACACTGAGATGAAGTGGAACGACAGAACTTGATATTTCCTGTTTCCATTTATGTTCACCTAACAACAACTAACAACTCTCACCGTCCGCTTCGCTCACTTGATCGCCTTGACCTTCTTGTCCCACGAGCGAGAACTACTATGTAAGTAAGTAAGTAAGTATGGTCTTTATTATGCCATTTGCAAACGCACAATGGGACAACAGTTATGCAATGATAATTGTAAAACATCGAAGTAATAATATTGATAATAATAATGCGTAACAAGCTAAATGCAGGTGGAAGATAATTAATAATTGTAAAGCATCCTGGTAATAAATCCCTTCCTAGTAAGGGGGTCAGATTGCGGAATGATACGATTGTGCGATCGAGGTCTTAGGGAGTATCCGGTTTCGCGGATAGGAGGGAGTAATCCGTGTAGGACATGTCCAGGATCCGACAAAACCGCGGAGAAGAGAGCTGCGTCTGCTTTGGCGCACAGCTCTTCAATTGTAGGGGTACAAGTTGGTAGATATCCCTGGCGTATAAGCTTCCTGATCAGTGCAGTCATGCGTTCTCTCTCCCCAACAGTTGTAAATCCCCACCAAGTAGGGGAGGCGTACAGAAGGGCCAATGAAGGCAAAAGCTCAAGATTTAGTCAATCTCAAATGCTTCTGAACACATCTACACTAGATCTCGAGCTTTTGCCTTCATTGGCCCTTCACTATGGAACCAACTCCCTTCATCAACTCGTTCTTTGATACTATCTGGTGGGCCAGGTGCTTCTTTTCGCCGTCTTAAGACCACTCTTTTCGCTCGGAGTCTTTCGCACTGGGAGCACCTCTGATTGGTGTTCACTGTGAGAGGCGCTTTATAAATTTATAAATACAATACAAATACAATACAATACAACTCAGTAATATAAGGTAAGAAAATTGCATTCTTCACTGAACTCCTCCTAGACTTGGTCCCCTTAACGCATAGTAATCTCAAGGGATAAAACGTACAACTGACAAACGGCATGCTAGGAATGAAATTTTTTTAAATATGTATCTGGCCTGCGGCTCTACATACCGAATATCGAATATCTGAAATTCTGAATGTGAACACCAAACCAACTTGATAGAGGTGGCACTTTACCTATTGTTTTAAGTACTTGGTACTATGATTACGGTAGGTGAATCCTGCCTAGTGCTATTAAATTATTATAGCTAATTGTAATACTGCAATAATTATATCACGGATGCCGACATATTATCACGTGAAGTGTATACAGTTGGTAGCACTGTGAAACGCCCTCTTCATACTATTAATCACTGAGGCCATTTCCACAAAACCATCAAATACTTCAGAAACTATGTGCTTACACTTTTAACACCTACTTCCTGTAAGAAATTAACAGACTATTGTACTAATATCATAGAAATTTACCTGAAAACATCAGCAGTAAACTAAACAACTCTGCTACAGCAGCCATCTTTAGCGAGCGTGTGATCATCTGTTTTGCAGGGAGAATATCGTCTTTCATCGACTACTTTCAACTCTCCGACAATTAATTCCTTCGAATTAATCCAGTAACTTATGATAATTATCTAGTTAATAGAATTACGCTGGAGTAAATACGAAATATAAAACAGTTTCCGTCTATAACACGGTGTCTACTGAAGATCAAATGACATTGTGATGCAGTCGAAAGCCGCTGAGACACTGGATTCGGTCGGTGTAGACTGGAACTGAGACTTGGCTTATTCGGCCATAAGCACTAAACGCTCTATCACAGGCTTTCGGTTTTTACAGGTTTAATCGGCCTTGCATCGTAGAGAGGCGTGCTTACGGTCTAGTCCTCTATCGAGTAATGATTATTAGAGCACTGCAGATTTGATTTATGGTAGTGCTTGTGAATGAATCTAGATTTCGTGATACCATAACATACTTATTTTTTCTTTATCTTAGCTTATGGCCCTACGCCAGAGATAACTCCGCCACTGTGCCAGTCCCAAGCCTGGATAAAGGACGAGGGCGACGCTAATGACCTTTCTTATCACACAGACTATAGTGTCATTAAACTGAAACTAATTGGCTACTACGCCAGAGATGCCTGTAATTGTAATTGTAATCGAACATTTAGGCCTATATAGCGCCGCTCAAAAATCAGCAGCGCCCTCGACCTACTTCAGTGCCTGAGTCAGGAAACAGGAAAGTCTTAAGGCGCCTACGGAACTGGAAAGGTGAGATGGCTAGTAGCTCAATTCGAAGAGACTGGGGAAGAGAGTTCCAAGCTGATGGGCCAACACGGGCAATGCACCTAGAGTACGTGGGCCGTAGCAGAGCGCATGCGAGGGACAACCATAAGGCCACGAGTTGAAGATCGCAAAGAGGCCCTCGCAGGTAAAGAGGAGACAAAGGTGCAAAAAGACCTTAGGTAGGATGGGGTCACCCCAACAAGGCATCTACGCATGAGGGAAAGGATTTTGAACTGTACCCGCTGTTGGATAGGGAGCCAGTGAAGGGTATCAGAATATAGCCCGAGATATCATATTGGCAAAACTTATCAGAATCAGAAAAGTTTATTTTTGAAAAGTTTATTTTTTTGTTTTTGTTTTTGAGATTTTCCTATTTCGGATCATAAAACTCATAAAAATGGCATAATACCGTTCAAATTAATCAAATGCATATAAATGAAATTAACTAGAACAGTAGAACCGTAGAATGCATGTCCGCAAACGAAGTTAACTAAGACCATAGGCTACTACGTAGGCTACAACAATAATGCCAAGAAAGTTGAAGAGACGCCATTTTTGGCATTTATAATTTCTAAATTTGTAAAAAAAATTAAAAAAAAAAAACCAAAAAAAAACAAAAAACCAAGCCTTTAATAGCCCTGATAAGAACAGTGTTAACATGAAGTTTATTACTGTAGTTGTGAAATAATACTTTGCCAATTATAGCTAGTGTAGGGCAGCGTAGGCCCTAGCCTACATCACACAAGCGATTGACTGCACGAGACAGACAATTAATTCAACCGGTTATTAGAAACGTCACCAGCCTACAGAAATCACGTTTGTGTATAATGTAGAACAGGTTGAACAACTTGAAGGCGATAAACGAAGCACAGCCCAAATTCAGGGCAACTGAAATTTTGAGTGCTAAAAGCATACTTACTTACTTCACCGCTCTACTTCTGACCTGGCTAATGTCTACCTGATCCTGATCATTCGACCAATTAATTTGCTCTTTAACTCTTTAACTAAAGAGGGGTTTACTTAATTGCTGATAATGTAAGCTGTAATAATTAATTAGCCATGTTTTCTTCTCATAATATGCTGTGGGAATTGAGATCACAAAGTGAAACTTGGTTATTTACGAGTGAACCTGATTCTTCTGTGATAGACTTCGCCAAGATGCCGTCCCTCTCCGCTAAAATTAAATAAGATGTGCCGATAATTCTAATAATGAGGTGAGTTTATTTCCTTTTTTCGCCGATACATTTGATGTTACGAGATACCTGTCGTACTGGGCGTTTCTTGTGTTACATCGCCGTATGACTATCGTATCGTAGCTATAGATTTATGTAGCGCCTCTCGCAGAATGACTATTCAATTCAGTTTTTTGACTGAAACAACATAATACAATTATGGCAGTTAATGTAGTAATTTGCATAGATATTGGTTGACAAGGGAAGACTCAGAAGCAGGCCCTTAGCCAGAAATAAATGGTAGCCCGTCCAAAAGCCGCGACCGTTGGAGTCTGACAGCAATGCCCCTACCCTATACTGAATGACCTACACGTTTTGATCACCTTTATGCCCATCCCAAATAATTTCCACCCATCCCTTGGAGGGGTGGCTGGCTAAGGGTGTGCATTTCATTAATTGACAACTGTGACAGGCTGTGAAAAGAAGGATCTTAGCAATCCAAGTGAATGACCTATTGTAAAAGTTTCCAATTACATCAAAGACTTGACCCTTCTGCAGTTTCCAATGTAATTAACTGCTGCCCAGAGTAATTGGAGCAGTAGGCCTAGGTTAATGAACTGTGACTTCAGTCTGGATTATAATCTGCTCAATAGACTGAGATCATTTAGTACAATTTGTCTGTCCAAAATCATTTCAACCCTTCCAAAGGATGAGTGGACCAGTGGCTGGCTAAGGGTCTGCTCAGAAGGGATGACAAATCTCCCTAATAGGGCCACCTGGTAATTGAGAATAACATAAAGTCACAATGACCTCCCATGTGTGCCATGACAGCCAGTTCATATATTTACAGGAATTCTTTTTATATTCAGGAAATTAATAGAAGATTACTAATATAACTGAACTAAAACTTAACTAAACACACCCAATGAAAAAAGGTATCCAAGTAATTTGTTGAATCAGAAAAAGACATAGTTTTTTCTTGATGATGTGCAGACCCGGTAATATAGATAAGGGTATACTGTTCCAAACGTTAGCCCCTGCAAATTTGATAGAGAGCAACCGAGTGTATGAGCAAAAGGTTTTCGATATAACTTTAGAACTTCTATTCAGAGACAATTCAATCTGTAGGTCTAGCTGGTGGTAATAGATGTTTAGACTAACAGTTTTTCTGGACTCTTTAACTGCTGTAAAACGAACCAGATATGGTCTTCATGGGGTAAAGTTATCTGATTTATAGAAAATTTTATTTAAACATACAATTAGACAGTTTTTAATACCTCCCATGTGTGTCATATTAATAATAGACAATAAATGAAGACGAGATAATTATTGTTAAGTGCTTTATTATCATAATTCATATTATTTTATGATCTAAATCCTGATTTTTGATGGAATATTTGAAAAGATTCAACTGATGGTAATGGTTGTTTCATATTTCATTCGTTTTTCTTATTCGTGCCTTTTAATGAATTTTTGGATTTAGGGATGGCAGGTAAGGAGGACTTGGAGTATCCTTATGAAGCGTCAGATGAAGCGTCTGAGAGTGAACTCCTTGATCGAAGTCTGAGTGTATGGAGTGGGCCATCTAGCTTTGGAGATGATTTTACACCAGTAGCCCTAGATCTGCACACTGCCAGCAGCATCGGACATTACGGCTGTGTTCGAGGCATTATTGAGAAGTGGGTGATTGTGTCTTGTCAGCAACAGTTTACATTTTCCTGACATTTTTAGATAGGTTTTGGTGCTTTAGTCTTCATACTGATTTAGGTTGAGCTGTTTTCAGATTCTTGATTGAAGCTCATTTGTTAGCTTTGTGTCTTATAGTGTAAACATAGCCAGTGGCATAGCTAAGATTTTACCATTGAGGGTGTGCGGAGGTGTCTTCACTGTTTCACAGATATAGCCTACTCAATAAGCAGGGGTGTGGAATGGCCTTAATGTGTATGATTGCTATTTAAATATAAGTAGGTAAGTAAGTCTATTCTTTAATGAGAGGTAATAGCATATATGCACAGTACTATACATGGCAAGCTTAATACATTCAAACGAACAAACACAAATTTGTATATACAAGCCAAGAAATTGAATGTGAGAAGTTATTGTATATCAAGGGGAACATATGGGAGGAAAACTTAGGATTAGTCATAGGGGGAAGTGAAGAGCATAAAATGGTCAGATCTAGGAAACCTTGTTTATTTGTATAGCATCATCATCAACAATCCCTTCATGTCTCAACATGGTGTAATGTAAATGTCTGATTACTTTACTATAAGCAATTTATTTGTGTCCGAGTTAGAACGTGCTGCGTGGATTTTGCAGAAGGGAAGAGGACCTGAATGAGAAGAATCTTGGAGGATGGACGGCTCTGATGTATGCATCATACATCGGTTATGACACGGTTGTTAATCTGCTCCTTGAGGCTGGAGTTGCAGTTAACACGAAGAATAACAAGGGCATGACATCGCTGATGCTGGCTGCTTGCTGTGGCAATGAGAGCGTTGCATATTTTCTTTTACAGGTTTGTTATTACATTTAATGGGTCAATATTAAAGGATATTTTTCATGAAGTTTGTTCCTGTAGCCTTAGTGTATGGAGTTTAAATTCTGATGTGTTCCTTCTGAAAATGGGCATATTTTTTGTAAACAGTGTGCAGTTTGTATGTAATGGTTGTCTTGTACTGACTTTCGATGCTTGTGCTTTAGCTGAAACATATGTCAACCTCTACCTGAACTAATTGTCTTATTGACATTTATCCAGCGTGCGTAATGTAGGCTGAATGGTAGCTGAATGGACAGAACTCAGCCTGTATTGTATTGTATCTATACATTTATGTAGCGCCTCTTGCAGTGCACACCAATCAAAGGTGCACCCAGATCAATTGCTTGAAGGGCAACTATGCTATTTAAAACTCATGTATGGTGTCATTTTTTCAGCCTTGGATATATTACAGCACTATGTAAATCATCATTATTATGATTATTATTATTATTACTACTACTAGTACTACTATTATTTAGAATACTAGCAGAATGCATTTGTATAATTATATACCCAATACTTAATTTCCTGTTTTCTAGAAAGCTAGTTTGTGTTCTGTTTATTCTGTTTTAGCAAGGGGCAGAGATTGAAGCTACTGATAACAGAGGCTGGACGGCATTGTTCCATTCAACTTTTTCAGGACATCAGAACATGGTAAAATTTCTGCTGGATAACGAGGCCAACATGGATGCTGTGTAAGTTGGTTTTATGACTCTCCAGCATACATTTGGTTGGCCATTGCCGAGTCAAAATTTCCAGTACATGGACTTTGGGGATGGCTACTTACAAATCTTGCGTTCCTCTTTCATTAGCCATTGCTAGGTCAAAAAGAGTTTCTGTGGCACAATGTGGATGGACTAGAATTTATTCGTTAAATTGTGTTTGAATATTTTTACTAGCTTTTAGAAAGCCCATTAAGTGATGTCACAAATCATAAGTTTCGGATCAGAGCTCCACAATTATAATCCTTTTTGCATTAATATAATAGTGCTGTATATATGGGTAACAGTCATTAGTACAGCTCGTATAAACTACCAAATGTTGATGGTTTGTCAAAATCCCAGGGGAATATGCCGAATCAGAGCTTGTAAACTGTGCTGCCAAAATGTGTGATTATGCTGGATCTTGTAAATAGAATCAAATTTTGATTTATGGATATGTTACTTTATTCATCACTATTAAGTGTGAAGATAGGACGGTAAATTGTTTTTCCTAATATTAAGTCAGTTTTGAAATGATTCTAGGGATTCCATACGAGAGATGACGCCGTTTATGGAGGCAGCCGCAGCTGGCCATGAAATAATTGTTCAGTATTTCCTACAGCATGTAAGTTCCTAGAAATTTGTTTGAACACGCTGTTTTTGTTTCTTGTGCTTGGTTTATGTAAGCATTTTATTTATTGTCATGTTTTTTCTGCTTCAATGCTCTGCTCTTTAGTCAGATCTTGGAATCCAATCATGCTCATTATTTTTCCATGACTTAAACTTTATTATACGTTCCTTTACATTGTCCATTTGGTCTGGTTTACTACATCTTGTACCCGAGATTAATTTGTTCAAAACAGTTTGTATCGTTTATGTTGTTTTGTTCTGATAAGAGTAACATGTTCAAGCAACAAGAAGCACGGAAGTGTTTTTACAGAAAACTTAAATTTAAATTATGTTGAGCTATTGCTCTTGTGAGTACTGTATATGCCAGAGATTACTTAACACTTTAATGACGAGCTGCATTGGTTTCCCAGTCACTTTTAGTTACGTTCGTCGCTTACCAAGCGCAAACTCTTGCATTCTTAATAACACGGCCATTAACATGGCCGAAAAATTGGTTCAGCCTTAGAAAATAACCAAGTTATGTAACAGTCTCATTATATTCTGGTTCTAGTTATGATTTCTAAACACTTCAATGTGACAAGTTTTTGGTGTACTTTGTTGCAAAGAAATAAAATAAAGGCTAATAAATTGTTAATTTTAATTGCTGATCTGCTCATTTTTGTGTTAAATTAATTGATCAGGGAGTGAATGTGAATCTGAAGAACTCTTCTGGTGACACAGCGCGTTCTCTTGCCCTCATCAAGGGACATCGGAAAATTGTCAGCCTCATTGACAACCATGTTGTGGGATCTTTTCTTCCAGTTCGAATGGCAGATCAAGGTGAACCTAGTGGATCTACGTACAAATCAACTGACATGAACTTGTTTTTACTTTCTGCTGTTGCTGGTTTTAATTATTGATTAGTTATAATTAGGGCTGTTAACGATTACATTTTTTTAATTGTCAACTAAGAAAAGTAACGATTAATTAATAGTTAATTGTGATTAAATGTATTCCGTAATAAGTAATGACAAGTACAAAATGAACGTTATTCATTATCTTTTAATAGTATTATTATTAATTGAATAATTAATTGTTAACAGCCCAAGTTATAATGACCTCCAATTTTATTAGGTTTATATAGTGTTCAAGTAAGGTGGAAAGACTGAAATTGTTCTAGGGAGCAACTACTCTGTTGAGTACCTCAGCTCATCGGATGAAGCATTTCCAAGTGGTGCAAAGCGGCCTGCTTCTCGAAGGATGAAACAAACTAAGGCCAAAGGTAAATACCCTGTGTGAAGTTTTAATTTACAGTTTAACGTCGAATTGTGAAATGCAATGAAACATAAAGCAATGTGACATTATATCGTACCTTCAGCAGACTGCATTATTTGGGGCAGTGTTTCCCACCCAAGGTGCTGCAGCGTGAAAGGGTGCCGTAAACCTGCTCTGGGGCGCTGCGACTCGATTGTCAGAAAATGTGGCAAACTACCGATCATCACTACTGTCAGTAGTGATGATCAGTAGTTTGCCACATTTTTTTCCTGGCTACGCCTCTATGATTATGTAATTTCTTTGTTATGTCGCATAGATAAATTTAAAGAAGAAACTAAGATATCTCATGAGTCGTCAGTTGTTTCATATTAACAACATTAAAATTTAATTTAGATGTGTGATCGTGTACTTTCGAAATCTGCAAAATTTTCGACCCCCCAGTTAGTTTTTGACAACTAAAACACTGTCTACTGACATATGTGACTAGTGTTTGTAGCAATCCAACAACTGAACAACATAATGTTTTTTACTTCGAGAAGTTAATTAATAATAAACATGAATGTATATATATATATATATATATATATTAGTGTGGTCCAAAATGATATGTAAAAAAATTTTCTTTTTTAATTCATGACGCATGTTGATACATTGCTTCATATTGATCCAAAAAGGACCTGTGTGAAATTTTTTGTGAGACATTTAATATTTAGGGGTCGCTCATGACTATCGAAATTTTACATGAGAATGGTCCAAACTATAGTGTAGTGGCATAACTCCGAAATTTGAAGTGATTGTGCATTTTTTTATACAAGCATAAAATTTGGTACAGACATTATACATACTATTAGTACGAGATCTAGATATTGAGCCACGCTGAATTATTATTTTCGTGAAAATGGCGGCCATATTTCAAAATGGCCGACCGAAATAGACATATTTCAATATCTCAGCTTCTAGTTCACTTACAATTGTGATCTTGATGTCTAAACATACAGATTTATGGGCAAGGAATCCAATATAGCTTATTTTAAACACACCCATGTACACGAGTTTTGCAGCCAGGGACGTCAAATGGAGGAAATGGGGGCAGTCCGGTGCAAAATATGGAACAATTGCTCATTAAATGATAGAAGCATGAAATTTGGTACATAGTATGAACGTGTCCTAAAGGAAGATTCTAGCTATAGGGCCACCGCAGTTTTGCCCCTGGCCTTAGTGGCAGCCATTTTCCAAAATGGCCAACCGAAATGGAGATTTACACTCCACAGTCAATAATTATGAGGGATTCCTTCACCCGCGAAGTCAAAGAGAAAGATGCTTCCTCAGTTCTACACTGGGATGGCAAGGTGCTACCTGACCTTACAGGAAATGGAGAGGGTGCAAAGGTTGACCGTTTTCCAATATTGATTTCAAACCCAGCCACAGCTGCCATCAGGTACTGGAGCTGCCATGGCCAATGCCAATGTCCAGATCATTCGAGAATTGAAGTTGGAGAAGCATGGTGAAGCACTTTCGATTGACATCAATGCTTCCAACACTGGGATCCATTCCGGATGTTGCCAACTGATCGAGTTAGAATTGGGTCGATCTCTGTTGCATTTTGCGTGTAGACTAGACATCACTTAGTGGAGCTTATATTAGCTACAGTCTTCAAAGCTGTGAAATGGTTGCATCTTCTGGACCAGATATCCAGCTATTCACACGTTTTTGTGAAGAGTTGTCCTACATCCTAAGAGATGTCTTCCATGCATTCCAGGATCTAAGAATAAATGACTACAAGGAGAGGCGATACGCTACCATCGTGGCCATGAAGACTAGCCTGGAGAAAGAGAGTCCACTTGACGACTATGCGGAACCGTGTCAACCTTTTCTGTATTTTGTAACGGGAGATTATCGCGCTCCGATCAGAAAGCCTGGAACGTTCCACTATGCACGATGGATGGCCAAGGCCATCTACGTACTCAAACTCCTGATGTTTCGTGAGCAAATAAATTGAGTAAGCTGGTCTCCGTGAAGTAGCTGTTTTCATTGTCCTGATCTACTTCAGAACCTGGGTGGAAGCTCCACGAGCTTGTGATGCTGCTGTGATGACCGGGCTCTCCTAGATGGCCGAATCCGCTACAATGCTGTAAATGAGCTCGCCAAGGCGGCATTTATTACTTTCATACACCATCTCTGGTATTTAGGAAGTGACTTTGTCGGCTTCTCACTTTTCTCCGAGAAACTGTCAATGGATGAGAAAAGAGAGACCATGACACAAATGAAGAAGGAGAAGAAGCAGGATCGCAAGAGGTGAGTTCCTAAAGAAAAAATGTTGAGAGGAAATAACAACGAGTCTGAGCGATCTTGCTTCTTTCGTATCTCCTAGGTTTCTGAAGTCTCTTCGTATCCAGGAAACGCTCTTGGATCTTCCTCCTGAGCAACTGGAACAAGACGAAGGCTTTCAAGAGGGGAGACTGAAGAACATTTTTTCTTTAGGAACCCACCTCTTGCGATCCTGCTTCTTCTCCTTCTTCATTGGAGGAAGACTGAAGAACTTAGAGTCGTGAATGATGGGGCAGAAAGAGGAGTTGCCTTGACCAGCACTTTCAACGACTCATTGACGAGCGATGAAGGCTCAAAGCAAGCAGCTTTCATATGGGCATTGAACACTGGATACTGTGTACAGTCATTTAAACACTAATTTCAGATGCCTTACAATAAAGTGGCAAACTGATAGATTGCAGGCTAATTTCTCGTTGACTGCCGCCTCGGCCACCCAAATCGCAATATTTACACTGCAGTAAGTATATGAATTACTAGTGGCAACAGTGCAAATGAAATTTAAAAAACTAAAAACAGGAGAAAGATTGATCACATACGACTGCAAGGAAATATCACAGGAATACAGAGTAGAAATAAGGAATAGATTTGAAATATTGGAGAGGGATGATGCGGAAACAGAGGAGGTTGAGAACAATTTATGGGAAAAGACAAAGGAAGCGATCTTAGAAACTGCGGAGAAATATATTCCGAAGAAAAGAAAATCCAAAACAACTCCTTGGCTATCGAAAGAAGCTATCAACATAGCCATGGACAGAAGGGAAGCAAAAAGAGAAGGAGATAAAGATAAAGTAAGAAAACTGAATAGAGCATTCCAAAAACAAGCACGCATGGACAAAGAAAAACATCTAAATGAATTATGCAAAGAAATGGAGGATGAGGGAAGAAAAGGAAGAACTAAAACAATGTTTTCAAAAGTAAGGGAAATAACGAGAAAAAACACACCAAGAATGGGATCATTGAAAGCAAGTGATGGACACATAATTGCGGACGAAGAAGGAATGAAGAAAAGATGGAAAGAATACACAGAAGAGTTGTACAACGAAGATAAAAGAGTAAAGGTAGAAAAAATGGATGAAACTGAGTATGAAATTGAACCGGAAGTCATGGAAGCAGAGATAGAATGGGCTATCAAACAATTGAAAGATAATAAGGCACCGGGCCAAGACAGGATACCAATAGAAATGGTAAAAGGTGGGGATGGCGTGATGACAAAGACAATAACAAAAATTTGTAATAACATATGGAGAACTGGAAAATGGCCAGAAGATTGGAAAAGTTCAGTTTTTATACCTTTATTTAAAAAAGGAGATGCGAAAGAGTGTGAAAATTACAGGACAATAGCAATGATATCGCACATAAGCAAAATATTACTTAAAATATTACATAAAAGAATGGAGAGTACAATAGAGAGAGAGCTTCCTGATAGTCAAGCAGGATTTAGGAAATCTCGTGGAACACGTGATCATATTGCCAATATGAGGTGGATAATGGAGAGACAAAGGGAGTATGGACAGAAAGTATACATATGCTTCATCGATTATAGTAAAGCGTTTGACTGCATTAATCATGAATTGATGTGGAAAACCTTGGGAGAAATGGGAATACCGAAACACTTGGTACAACTTCTTAGGGGTCTGTACGAAGATCAGATAGCGGTGATAAGGACAGAATATGGAGATACTGACAGTTTTAGGATAAGGAAGGGAGTGCGGCAAGGATGCATTCTGTCTCCTGTCTTATTTAACATGTACGCTGAAAGGATAATGAGGCAGGCGGGAATGGATGAGGCTGAGGAAGGAATAAAGATAGCGGGAAGAATAATGAACAATCTGAGATACGCTGATGATACAACATTATTGGCGGGTAAAAAAACGAGTTGGTAACACTGATAAGAAGGCTTAAGAGTGAAAGTGAGAAAGCAGGACTCTACTTCAATATAAAAAAGACAAAGATCATGACAACAGAGGAGGAGGACAGTTTTGAAGTAGACGGAGAAGAAATAGAAACGGTAACTAACTTCACGTTTTTGGGATCAGTAATAGAAAAAGAAGGAAAGTGTGATATGGAAATAAATCGTAGAGTGGCTATAGGAAAAGCTGCAATGAATGGTCTGGAAAAAATATGGAAGGACAAACATGTGAGTATAGACACGAAAAAAAGATTGGTGAAGGCTTTGATCATACCAACAGTAACATACGGCAGCGAGACATGGACAATGACCAAGAAAATGAGAAAAAAGATTAACGCATGCGAAATGTGGATATGGAGGAAGATGCAGAGAATATCATGGAAAGAGAAAAAGACCAATGATTGGGTGCGATGGAGTATTGGAATTGAGAAGGAAGAGACACTACAACAAACCGTGCTAAGAGCAAAGTTGAGGTTCTTTGGTCATGTCATGCGATCAGATGGACTGGAAAAGGAAATGATGTTAGCATATGGAGAGGGAAGGAGAAAACAAGGACGACCAAGGAAAAAGTGGATGGACGAGATACATGAAACAACTGGAATGAATTTGGCAGAACTGAGAGATGCGACGGCGGACAGAAGGAAATGGAGAGGCTTGATCATGAAGGTCGCTAAAGTTCCAAGAACTGACAGCACAAGGTGACAAGGTGAAGTATATTAAAACTTTGACAGCATTGAGCGACCTGTAAATGTAGTCATATCTTTTTAATATTTTGCACTGTGGGTTTCTTGTACCAGATGTACAAAATAAACAACATGCCTTTGAAATATTTCAATCTTTATTTTTTTGGACCACCCTAATATATATGTATTAAGTAGACTCTGCAATGGTTTCATGCTGTGACTCAGGCAGCCAGCAGTTGGCAAATGGCTTTTACGAATTATTCCTTCACGTTTATATCATTTACATTGTAAGGTTTTCTGTGCTAGGAGCCACCAGCATTCAAGATGGCCCAGAGGCATTCGAGGTTCTTATGGATCGGGCAAACATGGCAGGTTCTGCCAAGAAACGCAACCTCACTGTTAAACGACCTCCAAACAGTAAGTGATTGATTTTATTCGAAATCTTGTTTTGCTTGAAACCGTGGACAAATTTGATTAATAATAAGAAGAAGAGAAGTCCATTAAGCTAGCCCTGAGGCAGCCATGCATATGAAGTGTTAGCGACTTCGTATTCTTAGCCTCGGCATATGAGGGAGGTGGCTACTCCTCTCCCTTGCTGTCTCAGCTTCCTGTCTATGGTCAGTGTACTCACTATTACTGATTTGGCTAGGAGTTCAGTTGGAGCAAAAATCTCGAATCAAATTTGTGCCCTAGCAGGGCTTTGATTAAATGACTTTTAAATGGTAATTGATTTTTGCTTATCATTTGTGTAATATAGCTCTAGCAGAGAGGATTTTAAAGCTCAATTTCTTTAGGTCATTGCGATAAGTTATTTGCTAAATGTAAATTAGGAAACTCTAATCTCATTGTCCAGAGAATCTAGCATTTGTAGCAAAAGTTGCCATAGAAAGTTGTCTGTTACATTAGTAAAGCTGTAAGCACCAAACACAACTGTTACGTGCAAATCAATGTTTAGAATTCATTAAAAGGCCATGGGTCAATAAAAATAAATTGAAATCTGTGAATAAACATTAGACAAGTCAGTTTGCTTTGTATATGTAGATACAATCGTACCCCAAGGCTATGTGGCATTTGCCAATTCGGTGCCTGATTCGGAAATTGACAATAACTTTCGATATCGAGACGTTACGTCACCCATCAACGTTGAAGACCACAAACTAGATTCTTCTGGAGGAAAAGGTATTTTAATCTTAATTGCTAAAGTTAACTCCTAGTACTTTTTTGTGTAATGACAAAATCCTGAGTTCACGACCAAGAATGTTGCTTCAACATTTAATATTGCTTTACTATGACTGATGGAAAAGCTTACCTTGTTACCTTGTGCTGTCAGTTCCTGGAACTCTAGCGACCTTCATGATCAAGCCTCTCCATTTCCTTCTGTCCGCCGTCGCATCTCTCAGTTCTGCCAAATTCATTCCAGTTGTTTCATGTATCTCGTCCATCCACTTTTTCCTTGGTCGTCCTTGTTTTCTCCTTCCCTCTCCATATGCTAACATCATTTCCTTTTCCAATCCATCTGATCGCATGACATGACCAAAGAACCTCAACTTTGCTCTTAGCACTGTTTGTTGTAGTGTCTCTTCATTCTCAATTCCGATACTCATGCGCACCCAATCGTTGGTCCTTTTCTCTTTCCATGATATTCTCTGCATCTTCCTCCATATCCACATTTCGCATGCGTTAATCTTTTTTTTCATTTTCTTGGTCATTGTCCATGTCTCACTGCCGTATGTTACTGTTGGTATGATCAGAGCCTTCACCAATCTTTTTTTCGTGTCTATACTCACATGTTTGTCCTTCCATATTTTTTCCAGACCATTCATTGCAGTTTTTCCTATCGCTACTCTACGATTTATTTCCATATCACACTTTCCCTCTTTTTCTATTACTGATCCCAAAAACGTGAAGCTAGTTACCGTTTCTATTTCCTCTCCATCTACTACAAAACTGTCCTCCTCCTCTGTTGTCATGATCTTTGTCTTCTTTATATTGAAGTAGAGTCCTGCTTTCTCACTTTCACTCTTGAGCCTTCTTATTAGTTCTACCAAATCGGTTTTTTTACCCGCCAATAGTGTTGTATCGTCAGCGTATCTCAGATTGTTTATTGTTCTTCCCGCTATCTTTATTCCTTCCATAGCCTCATCCATTCCCGCCTGCCTCATTATCCTTTCAGCATACATATTAAATAGGAAAGGAGACAGAATGCATCCTTGCCGCACTCCCTTCCTAATCCTGAATCTGTCAGTATCTCCATATTCAGTCCTTATCACCGCTATCTGATCTTCGTACAAACCCCTAAGAAGTTGAATCAAGTGTTTCGGTATTCCCATTTCTCCCAAGGTTTTCCACATCAATTCATGATTAATGCAGTCAAACGCTTTGCTATAATCAATGAAGCATATGTATACTTTCTGTCCAAACTCCCTTTGTCTCTCCATTATCCACCTCATATTGGCAATATGATCACGTGTTCCACGAAATTTCCTAAATCCTGCTTGACTATCAGGAAGCTCTCTCTCTATTGTACTCTCCATTCTTTTATGTATTATTTTGAGTAATATTTTGCTTATGTGTGATATCATTGCTATTGTCCTGTAATTTTCACACTCTTTTGCGTCTCCTTTTTTAAATAAAGGGATAAAGACTGAACTTTTCCAATCTTCTGGCCACTTTCCAGTTTTCCATATGTTATTACAAATCTTTGTTATTGTCTTTGTCATCACGCCATCCCCAGCTTTTACCATTTCTATTGGTATCCCGTCTTGACCCGGGGCCTTATTATCTTTCAATTGTTTAATAGCCCATTCTACCTCTGCTTCCATGATTTCCGGTTCATTTTCATACTCTGTTACATCTGTTTTTTCTACCTTTACTCTTTTATCTTCGTTGTACAACTCTTCTGTGTATTCCTTCCATCTTTTCTTCATTCCTTCTTCATCCGCAATTATGTGTCCATCACCTGCTTTCAGCGACCCCATTTTTGGTGTGTTTTTTCTCGTTATTTCCCTCACTTTTGAAAACATAGTTTTAGTTCTTCCTTTTCTTCCCTCCTCCTCCATTTCCTTGCATAATTCATTTAGATGTTTTTCTTTGTCCATGCGCGCTTGTTTTTGGAATGCGCTGTTCAGTTTTCTTATCTTATCTTTATCTCCTTCTCTTTTTGCTTCCCTTCTGCATATGGCTATGTTAATAGCTTCTTTCGATAGCCAAGGAGTTGTTTTAGTTTTTCTTTTCTTCGGAATATATTTCTCCGCAGTTTCTAAGATCACTTCCTTTGTCTTTTCCCATAAATTGTTCTCAACCTCCTCTGTTTCTGCATCGTCCCTCTCCAATATTTCAAATCTATTCCTTATTTCTACTCTGTATTCCTGTGATATTTCCTTGCAGTCGTATGTGATCAATCTTTCTCCTTTTTTTAATTTTTTTAGTTTCGTTTGCACTGTTGCTACTAGTAGTTCATGATCGGTTCCACAAAAGCTAAGCTATGAAAAAGCTAAGCTATGAAAACAAACTGGCTTATTCGCTGTTTTTTTAGCTGTCAAGCTGTGTTTGACATACGTATTTATGACAAGTTTTAGTAAAATGTTTTGGTTAAAAGTTGTTTTAAGACCTGCATGTTTTGCTGCTGCCCTAATAATTTTTAGTTAATCATTGGAAACTTCTTTTGAGAATTAGATACTTAATTTTATTTAGTTACCCAGAAGGTAATGGTTTTGGTATGTTACGTCTGTTTCTAGATTCCTTGGACAATGATGAAGACTGCAATGTTTTCACACAGACTGGTGCCCTGACGATCAGAAGCAGCTCAAGCTCCAGCAGCGGCTTGGCTGCCGCTCTCAAGATCTGCCAAGAGGTTGGTTCTGACGGTTTGCCAGATGCTGACACTGACCAGAACTCAGCCAAGCCCGACTGCATTGATACCAAAGTAAAAGAAGATGTGCAATGTGGGAAGTCAGACGCTCAGGCAGTTGGTCAGCCCACTTCTTTTTGTTCACAACAATGGACTGGGGTCACCCGAGGTCACACCGAGACAACCGAATGCGTAGCAAATAACACCGGAACGATAGGTCTAGGCGTCGACCGGGATACGCTGGTCTCGTTAAATCCGAAATCGCTGACAAGTCGAGCGTACATTGAACAGTGTCAAATGCTCCAACAGCGACCGCAGACTTTGCCCGATCTCCTGCAGGAACTAAATCTTTCCAAGTATCTCCCGACATTTGAGGAGCAGGATGTTGATCTTCAGGTCTTTCTTACGCTGACTGACAATGATCTGCACGAGATCGGGATCAAGTAAGTGACTTTAGACTAAATGATGGACTTACTGAGGAAGTAAGTGAAGTATGTATGTATGAGCACTTGTTATAGTGCCCCTTCAAGATTTCTACTCAGAGGCGCTCCCGACTACAGTGCGGACACTGAATTGGAGTTTCACGCCGAAGCGCATGAGCAATTGCGAGTGAAGGACTTGCCCAGGGTCCCTATGTGGCAGCTTGAGGTGGATTCGAACCCACAACCCTCCGGCTGCAAGGCACCAAACATACCCCTACACCACCGCGCCTCACAATATGTAAGTATATACTTCATTAACAAATTGCTTTGGCGTACAGTACTTGGTCCTTCCTGTGGAAGGGATCTATAATTTGGGCAACACATCTTTCCCATTTGTCTCTTCCTGGCTAGGGGTGCAGAAATCGCAAACCAAATTTCTGCCCTATCAGGGATTTGAACCCCATGACCTCTTGATTGATAGTCCAGCACACTAACCACTACACTGTCTTTAGGGAATGTAATCCCGGAGCATTTAGCCAATCCCGGGATTACGGGATTAGAAATGAATCAATCCCAGGATCCTGGGATTGACGTTTGCAAGAAAAAATTCTTGACTGTAGAATAAAATTTAATATAGGTCCCTATATTTAATGCTATAACGCAGTTGTGTACTAAAGACAATGATTTTTAGAACGTTGTGGCTTTGTATTGTTAACTTGTTACTTAAAATGAAAAGTTAAAAGTTCAATGTCCATGTATTGTTAAAAATTATTTACGATAAAATGATCGCAAGAAACGTAAAAGTGTCAATAGTAGAATGTCCTAGCCTTGAGCTTGCAATTGTAATCGAACATTTATATAGCGCCACTAAAAAATCAGCAGCGCTCTCAACCTGCGTCAGTGCCTGCATCAGGGAACAAGAAAGTCTTAAGACGTCTACGGAACTGGGAAGGAGAGAGGGCTAGTAACTCAAGGCGCAGAGACTGGGGAAGAGAGTTGCAAGCTGAGGGGCCAACACGGGCAAAGCACCTAGAGTGGGCCGTAGCAGAGCGCATGCGAGGGACAACCATAAGGCCACGGGTCGAAGATCGCAAAGAGGCCCTCGCAGGTAAGGAGGAGACAAAGGTGCAAAAAGACCTCAGGTAGGATGGGGCCACCCCAACAAGGCAGTTACGCATGAGGGAAAGGATTTTGAAGTGTACCCGCTGTTGGATAGGGAACCAGTGAAGGGTATCCCGAATATAGCCTGAGATATGGGCAAACTTTGGAATGTCGCCTATAAGCCGAGCAGCTGCATTAAGAATAGACTGGAGTTTGTGAGTATTAGAGGCGGAGAGTCCAATGTATGCAGCGTTCCCAAAGTCGACCCGAGTGCAGATCAAGGCGTGGATCAGAGTAGTAATGGCATGCAGTGAAAGAGAGCTGCGAATGGAACGTAGTTGGCGCAGATGGTAGAAGCAAGATCTGGAAACCGAGTTGACCTGGTCAGTAAAAGAAAGGGAAGGATCCAAGACAATTCCCAGGTCACGAACAGAAGAGGAGAAGTGGATGTGGGGAAATCTGAGATGAAGGGAATCAGTATCAATTTTATTGAGCTGAAGACGGCCACCAAGCCACATGAATTGTGTTTTGGGGCGACTAGATCGAGTTCTACGCTCGGCTGCTCGGCTTATTGGACGGCTTCCTAAGTACTCTCCTGTCTCTGCATACATGCGTGATGTGTTGCATTGGCTGCCTGTGTCTCAACGGATCTCATATCGCATTGCTGCTCTGGTTTCTCGTTGTGTTCTTGGCTGCGCTCCATCTTATTTGCGTGATCTTTGCCGCCCAGTGTCTGATGTTCCAGCGCGTCGGGTGCTTCGCTCTGCGACGAGGGGTGAGTTCCTTGTTCCACGGGCTCGCTTGGCTATTAGGCAGCGCCGTGCTTTCTCGGTTGTTGGCCCTTCCATCTGGAATGACCTACCACTTAAGCTTCGTTTTTTACTTGTAAGCCATCTGACAGGGTTCTACAAGTCCCTCAAGTCTTTTTTCTTTAGTCGCGGCTGGGCCGGGAGCGCTCCTGAGTAGTTTCTTGAAGGGGCGCTATATAAATGACCTGAATGAATGAATGAATGAATGAATGAATTGTGTCTTGTCAGGATTCAGCCGCAGGCGGTTAGAGGAGAGCCAGAGCCATGCGTCTATGGCAGAGGAAGCCTCTAACAACCGCTCTACCATTTGCGTATCTTATAGCATAGAACACCTACCGTGATACCGCCGAAAATGCACGTTCCGCCTCAACTGACGTTTATTATTTATGAAATCTATTAAATATACTTAACTAAAATAGTTTTTAAACGCTATTCTATATGACTGACATCGTCGTACACGTAGTATAGTAGTAGGTCAAATAACAGGGATGCAATACGCCTTGTCTACTTCGACCGTGAATTGAGCTCGAGCAATGACTCATTAGGTAGTGACACTTGGCAGCAGCAGGGATGGGTTGATTACTTAATAGTTGATAGTGATACCACGGCCCGAAATCAGGTCGAGAATACCAGATGACCACCGCACTGACCGACCACAACGCGAGGAACCCAGGCAGTAGCAGGCTAGCCTAGCAGCTGCAGGGTGCACCGCTGCAGCTCCCTGATATTACGACAGCAAGGAACAGTCCGTCTGCAGTCTGTAGTCTTACTAGGGCCTCTGCTAATTATATGCCGTATTAGCGTCAATCGCCCAAGATAGAATTAGACTGTGCAAAAATCGGATTTTTAAAATTAAAATTACATAATGTACAATCAATTCTTTTTATTGTTTGTTTGTGATAGTATTATGGTGATCAATAAAAAGAATTGATTGTGCATTATTCATTCATTCATTCAGAGCATTTATATAGCGCCTCTTCAAGAAGCTACTCAAAAGCGCTCCCGGCCCAGCCACGACTAAAGAAAAAGACTTGAGGGACTTGTAGAACCCTGCTGGTTGGCTCACAAGTAAAGAGCGGAGCTTAAGCGGGAGATCATTCCAGGTGGAAGGTCCCACAACCGAAAAAGCACGGCGCTGCTTAATAGCCAAGCGTGCCCGTGGAACTAGGAGCTCACCCCTCGTCGTAGAACGAAGTGCCCGACGCGCTGCGACGTCAGACACTGGGCGGCAAAGATCACGCAAGTAAGATGGAGCACAGCCAAGAACGCAGCGAGAAACCACAGCAGCAGTTCGGTATGAGATCCGCTGAGAGATAGGCAGCTAGTGCAACACATCGCGTATGGATGCAGAGACAGGAGAGAACTTAGGAAGTCGTCCAATGAGACGAGCAGCCGAGCGTAGAACTCAATCTAGTCGCCCCAGAACCCCAAGAGGAAGGCCAGCAAGTAGGGAGCAACAGTTGTCAATTCGACTGGTAACAAAGGCGTGAACAAGCACCACGACCGCATCATGAGAGAGAGAGAGAGAGAGAGAGAGAGAATGAGAGAGACAGACAGACAGACAGACAGACAACAGACAGACAGACAGACAGACAGAGAGAGAGAGAGAGAGGCAGAGAGAGAGAGAGAGAGAGAGAGAGAGAGAGAGAGAGAGAGAGAGAGAGAGAGAGAGAGAGAGAGAGAGAGAGAGAGAGAGAGAGAGAGAGAGAGAGAGACCACTCGAAGCTGACGAAGCTGATAATAACAACTCCGTGCAACCAGGTTCACATGTTGAGACAAAGTAAGCTCAGATGTTGAGACAAAGTAAGCTCAGAGTCAAGAGTAAGCCCCAGATCACGAACTGTGACGGAAAAGGTTATGTAATTTTAATTTAAAAAATCCGATTTTGCAATCCCAGAAATATGTGAATCCATGTTTGTCAATCCCGGGATTACGGGATTTGAAAAGGTTCGGGATCCCGGATCCCGGGATTAGATTCCTGTCATGTTTAATTAAAAAAATTTCATATACTTAATGTCTTGACGAGTCAAATATTTTGTTCATAGATTCAACAGAAGCGAAATGTTTGAAGATTACAATTTCCTGTTATAGACTGATAGGAAATGAGCTATATAGTTGGTTGTTATTGCCAGGTTATTTGGCCCTAGAAAGAAGATGAATGTCGCAATTGCGAGGTGGCACAGCAACGCACGACCTTCTGCGAATGACTTGGAGCAGGCCTATGCCGACAAGCTGGAAACGGAAATGCAAGAGTTGGCTATTCAACTGCACCAGGTTCAATTTCAATGGCTCCGTTATGAAAAGCACACGTAGACATACGCACAAAGATGGTCACAGAGGCTTGCACTTACATGCACTAACACATGTAGACACTTACACAAACACACACAGACGCTCACACATGCACAACACATACATACACCAATCCAGGTCCTTTGTGTGCATAGGTCCCTCTCTATGGAATCGACTTCCTCCTCTACGCTCTACAATCCTATCTAGTAGCATCTCTACCTCTTTCTCTCACCTTAAAACCTTCCTTTTTCCTCGGAGTACCTCGCACTGGGAGCGCTTCTGAAAGGCTTGTGCTATGAGAAGCGCTTTATAAATGATCAAATACAATACAATACACCTACACATACACAAGCACACTGTGTTTTTAGCTAAGCTGATGACTGGTTGATGTATGACTGGTCCACATGATTACTGGTTTAATGAGCTGGCACTGTTCATGGGTGAATTTCCAGGCACATAATCTGGTGGAGCAGATGAAGCATCAGCTGGCCCTTGAACAAGAACTTCGATCCGTGACAGAGGCGTGTCTGATGGAGGATCGTGCCACCAGTCAGCATATCTGTCAGCTGTCGGCCGACAGTCTCCAGCGATGTGTCGCCACAAGAGAGCTTCTCACAACTGCTTGGTAATTGCAACGCCAATTTCTTTGACTTTTTCTGGAAAATGGATGTCACAACTCACAAGGCTTTTGGTAATGTTACCTGAAATGAGAAGCATCTGCCGCTCTTTATAATAAGGAATCCGAGTGATTCATTCATAATCTGCGAGAGGTGAATGCATAATTATGATGGATATACTATACTGAAACAGTATGCCAAATGATTGTTTATATTCACCACCTCCAGGCTATGAATTAATCACTCCGATGCTTTAAAAAGAGCCGCAGATCTAGAAATACCTCTCGCGTATATAATGGAATAATTATGTAGAGACTCTTCTGGGTGTGTTTTCATATGCATCTGGTATCCTGTATGTCACAGATTATGTTAAATGCATTGAAGAGCTTCTCTTATCTGCATCAGTGCAGCTGAATGTTACACGGATATCTCCTGCCTAGATAACCATTCTTACTGGCAAAAGTTTAAATCCTGCTGTTATTTCAGAACCAGTTGTACCGGTATAATGTGAATTTATCCTTCTCACTGTAACAGCCATGCTTCCATAAAATGGAAATCATCTTGATTGAAATCACTTTACATGGATGTATTTTGTTTCGGCAGTTTGGGAGCTCTTATGAATTAGCTGTGCATACATATTCAAGTACATTACTGTTGAACTGAACTTGTTTTAGTGTTTACACCGAGGAGCTAAGTCATCGTCTGAGTCATCATGAGAATGAATTCCGAGGAGGAAAAACAGCTTCAGCTGCTGGAAGCAACTTTGAAATTCCTCACAAAGATGCCAAAAACACAATGCAGCGCAGCCTCCTACCAGATGAAACCTGTAAACCATCGAACCAACAGCTTTTATGCCAAGTGCAAAACTGCCACGAAGAATTGTCACGGACGTCTGCCATGATTCTGATGAACACAGAAACCATTTTAAAAAAGCAATTTAAGACCATTAAATCCGGGTTTCCTGGGGCTCCAGCTCGGTGACGTTAAAGCCACATTATGTTAATGCATTTATTTCAAACGTGCTGGTTTGAGAACTGAACAGTACATGCTAGAACCTTGTCGAATAAAAGTAACTCCAGGATCCCCCATTCCAGATGCACCCACCCATCTGGAATGGGGGACCAAACCCCACTCTAGTCACTTGTATTAATTTTTGTATTGTAGGCTGTTATATTATCGGACATCAACAACAACAACCCAATTTATGTCCAAAACGTTAAACCCCACTTCTGGCAACCGAATGTTCTCCCAAACCCTCTCCCATTGGTAAATGCCACTACCCACCGCATGTTAAAATTATGACTGCTGGTTTATACATACATCAGCTCGAGTCTGTGGCAACTGTGCATTAGTCCACCATGAAATAATTTTCCATTGAACATCTGTGCTCTTACAATTGATATCAAACTGTAGCAAGAACTTTCAGGTTGTCTAAGTTATCAATTTTTTTACATGCAAGACAGCTGGGTATGCAAAATACGTTTATAAGATTTAAAAGACATTATTATATGTACATAACTATGTAATGACAACAATGGTGAAACCAATTAAAAAAACAGCTGTGAGAGTAAATTTTGTACCCTTATGACCAGCTGTATTGTTTTTCACATGTACATAAGGATGCATAAAACATGCTACAGTTTCTTCTGTTGTAAAATATGTACAATTGCATGCGACTGAACAACTTCTTGTGAAGCAGGTCATCTAAAACATTTATAAAACATAATCAGTGTCTAAGTTCTTTAACGCAGTTTCATTTCCATTGTCTGGTACTGATGGCAGAGTTAAGAGAAACAATATGCTGCGAGATGTATGCGACAGCCCCTCGGTCAATACAACAAACCTCAAGAACAGGACTGGGGAACTGAGTGCATTCTCTGAAATCGATTTTGAGGCATCACACGGCATTGTTCGGCTTCCAGGGTTTTAATCCTGGAGTGTCGTGATATTGGCAGTGTTTCGCTATACAGCCACGTACCTTGTAAGGAATGGTTGATGAATTTCTATACTCGTACAAGTGCCAGAAAATCTTTTAGACTCAGGAACATGGTTCATGAGATGACTACCAAGAACAGCAGAAAATTAAGCTAGCCTGAGAGGCAGCCATGGTTTTGAAGTGTTGGCAAATTCATTTTCTTCGCCTTGGCATATGAAGGCAGGTGACCAGTCGTCTCCCTCGGCGTCTCATCTGCCCACCGACCTTGTACGGTCAATGTATTCGTTATGGCCGAGTTGGCTAAGGGCGCAGATGAAGCAGACTCTCGAAACAAGTTTCTGTCGTGGCCAAGATTTGAACCAAATACCACACAGCCGAGAGAATAGGTGCAAATAATCTCGCAGAGTTTAAAGTCTTTAAAACAAACTTTGATTAACACTTTTAAATACTATCATAAACGTTTAAACTTAGGTGACAGAACACATTGGAATATTATTACAATACGCTTATGTAACATGCAAGATGTAAAGTAAGATATGTAACAACTCGATATGTATGTAACATTGGTAGTGCTGAGTGATGGTCATAACAGCAATAATAAAACATCACAACACGCAATTTGCTGCCTTGATTGTTTCCACTGTTGCGTAATGCCACAACGCAACATGGAAGCTTTGCACTGGTTGGCCTTGTGCAATCTGCCACACAAGCTTCTACTTTATACAATTGTGGGGCGCGGTGGTACAACTGTAATTTGATATTGCCCTCCTTACAAAGTTCAGAAGTGCACACACGAAACTCCGATTCAGTGTCGCAAATACAATTATATTGCAGAGCAATTATCCGAAATGAATGAAATGTGAACAATACAACTGTACTTGCTCAAGGTCCACTACAGGTCGCAGTAACTGCACCTTGGACAAGGCTTGAACCCATACGCAGTAACTACCTTACAAGGCTCGAACGCTCTAACCAATCGGCCGACGCTCTAACCAATCGGCCACCGTGTCCCACTTTCTATGCCTCTATTTCACAAGCGGTTGAAGACCATTCTATCTAATAATAATAATAATAATAATAATAATCTTTTCTTTATTAAGCGCCTGACAAACGCACTGCGCTGTACATTTACATGTTATGCAATTTAAATCTTAACTACTAACAGAACAGACAGTCTGCAACACAACGGCGCTAATAGCAGCCTACAAAGCATATCCGCCCTACGGGACTCGAACTCGGTACCTCTCGCTCTCCATGTCAGCGTGTTATCCAATGCGCTATCGGGCCCCCTCTGACCATGGTCTTATGTCAGGTGAGGAGTGCCTCTTGAGTTTTCTTGAAGATGTGCTACATAAATAAGCACAATTACAATTGATAGATCCCAAAGTGTTCATTAAGATCCTTTTGGTAACAGTTCTTTTGAATATTCAACTTTACATTTCTCCAATTTATCAAATACACCGGCTGTCCTTTTATAAAGGTGCACCACAGTGAACAATGTTGGCTACTATTTTACATTAAACTGTAATGTATCAAATGCAACACTCAAGCACGATAAAATCACTACAGAAGTATAGGGTAATAGGGATGCTGTACAAGGCCTTACATTACAATGTACTTCGCTCTACTCTATCGACGCAACTTGATCCTGAGACTCTGAAACATCCATGCCATCTTCAGCTGTTGATGGGAATCCGTTGGATGGTTCCTCGTGTGTGCGTGGGCCCGCCACTGGTGACTCTTTCAGCTTATTGTGCATTGTTCTGCTAACTGATGTAATATGTTCGTTCGTAATCACATTTAACATCATGTAGGCTAGCACAGAGAGCACCTCTGAGTCATAAATTGTAGCGCCCCTATACATTAGGTCAATTTATTAGATCACAATTTAACACTTTGAAATCAAACTTTTAAAGGTACACGTTGGCCTGCTGGTTACCTTCGGGACAAATTTTCTCAAGTAATGTGTGCATGTTCCAGTATGCACATTACTAGTATCTATGTACTGGTATCTAAGTAATAGCATGCATGTACTGGCAAAAAGCTTTTGGGCAGAGGCTTATCCTGCAGCCAACTTTCTTCTAATGCCGCGGTGTGCCAATGATGCAAACAAATTCGTCCAAATCAAAACACAAAATGGGAAAACATTGAAATAAAAACTTGATTGTAGACGGCAATAAGTAAACTCTCCATTTACATAACATGTTCAAAATATCGTCACATGTTTGCTTGCAAATTGGATGTCGTGCTAACTAGTAACGTTTGACCACATTGCATCAGATAATTATCTGACACGTAGCAAGTGAGAATGCTCAAAGAATGTAAAAACTAACGCTGATATATACAGAAATACAATGAGTCACATCCAAGCATTACTTCTTACAAAGAAGCAAAAGTCGTGCTGGTACGCCCACTGTGATACACAGGTCGTGCGACAGACAAACAAAAACTCTTACAATGATGTAAAGTTACACTGATACACCCAGTACAAGTGATGTAACAGACATGCAATAACTCTTACAAAGACGTAAAGTTACACTGATACACCCAGTACAAGTGATGTAACACACATGCAATAACTCTTACAAAGACGTAAAGATGTAACAGACATACTGATACACCCAGTACAAGTGATGTAACAGACATGCAACAGCTCTTACAAAGACGTAAAAGTTACATTGCTACACCCAGAACAGGTAGTGTACAGGTAGATGTAAAGTTACACTGATACATACAAGTCTGTAACAGACATGCAATAACTCTTACAAAGATGTAAAGTTACACTGATACACCAAGTACAGGTGGTGTAACAGACATGCAACAGCTCTTACAAAGACGTAAAAGTTACATTGATACACCCAGAACGGGTGGTGTAACAGACATGCAACAACTCCTACAAACATGTAAAAGTTACACTGAGACACTTAGTAAAGGCAGTGTAACAGACACACAATAATACTTGCTGTTAAGAGTAACTATTCTTAAAATGCATGTAACAGTTACGCTGAAATAGTCAGTGAGTAGAGGCCATGTAAGAGATATATAACTATTCTTCCTGGATGATTCTTCATACGTTTGTTGAGAGCCGACTGCTGGTGGGTGAAGCCGGTGGTGGGACAAATTCAATGGGTCTGGCCAGATGCGGGGGCAATCCCCCACGCAGTGTACCATACATGTCAGGACCATATGAACCATACATGCCGTCACCTCTGTAAGAAAATCAAACAAATTTCTCATTGAAAATGGTTTAGACTCTAAAAGGTTGAAATTTTAAGTCTTGGCCACTTCTTTTTGTTATTGTTACTATCGTTATTATTCATTATTATTAGCATTATTATTATTACGGGAATTTTTACGCAAGCAAAGTCACAACAGAGATATGCAATTTGTGGTGTGCCTAGTCAGTCACCAAGTGAAGAGTAGTGAGATATCCAGAAGTTTGAAAGCCAATGTAATATAGAGTGTTTTGAGGCACTGAATGAAGGAAAAGAGTTTACGCATCGAATAAGGATTGGCAGTCAGTTCCAATCCTTATGGGGAGAAACTTGAAATCCACTTAAGTCTTAAACCCATGACGATGTTGATGATGATGCTGCATTTTATGAGTTTGAGGCAGGCCCAAATTGTAATTGTAAATAGCAACTTCTATTGCGCTGGTGTCTAATGAACAAGGCATCAACCGCAGTGGCGTAACTAGGAACATGTGCGCCGGGGCAAGAATTTCCAGAAAAATGTTTTTCTTAGTTCCGCCAAAAATTCTGATGACCTTTTTTCCTTCTTTTCCGTCTTTTTTCATGAAAAAGTGGTTAAATTGGCAGAAGCCTCATTTTGCACCCCCCCCCTGCCACACTCATGCATAATAATTACTTTTTGTACTTTTTACCTATTCTTGCCTGATTTCTTTAAAAAATTTTTATAAAGCCTAATTTTGCGCCCCCTGAAAGCGCCCGGGGGCATGCCCCCCTCGTTACGCCACTGATCAACTGATGGCACACCAAAACCAAGCCGTAATCAGGTCAACATCCAGAAGATCAGTCCGTGAGATACACAGAGTGGCAGCCTACAGCGTATAAGCAATTTGAAAGAGGTAAGTTTTCAGCTGAGAATGAAATGACACAAGTAACCTTTTACCATACATTGATTAGCATAGTACCTCTGCATAATCTGAACACATGCAGCAAAATTTTATGATTGCAATTACTAATAATATGGAAATGAATCTCTGCCTTATAAGTAACCACTTCTGATCTTGAGGTCAATTGGTCCAAGAGTGGATATGGAGAAAGCCAGCCAGATTCAGCTGGAAAAGATCATAAACCAAATGACGAGGTGCAAAGCTTGGTCCAAAAGTAGGTCCTGTTGGGCACAGCAGATGACTGGGTAGAGTGCTCAGCATGCAATGCGTATGGGTTCAAGTCTCGACTCAGGTGGTCACTGTGCAAAGATGCTGAGCAAGTCCTTTATACACAAATGCTCAGTGCAATCAATGTTCTGTCATCTGAACTTTGTATCTGAGGAGAAAGCACCAGTGAAGGCAATAGAGAAGAGACAAATTTGAAGGGCACTGGTCACATATTCCATGGCAATTCACTCAGAAAGACAGTGCTTAAACTGAAGTAAAGAAAGCCAGAGGAACAATAACTAAACTGTTGGACTGGAAAATGCATAAAGAAAACATATGGGGCTACAAAGAATTTAAGGAAATGGCACAGAACAGACGAGGGCTGCATTATTGGATTCCTGGACCTGCCTGAGGAAGATGACGGCAGGTCCTAGTTACCACGGCGACAAGATTAGCTTAGCACCTCTGAGGAATTTCTCTTTAAAAGGCGGTTTATAAGTGTGTGATTGTGATTACCAACGTGAAAATGAATCTTTACCATTAATGTATAAATTTATTTATTTTCCATTGTATTATTTAGTTGATAAGTCATTATTATAATAACTAAAAAAAGTGTTACCATGTGCTAGGTCACATGCGGTTAGTCAGTTGCCAGGTGAGGAGCATTTAAATACTCAGAAGTTTTAAAGTCAATGAGAAATAGTAAGTTTTGAGAAATTTCGTGCAGGAAGAGAGACCAGCATCACAGAAACATTGATAGTCAATGTTGCTCATGTCCAGGCATCAGCCAATGGTCCCACATGCCTGGAGGCTCAATCAGCTGCTCCAAGAACATTGACAAAACAACCAGCTTTCATAAATGATTTAAATTTCGCAGTACAGATTTAAGAAATGATTTAAAATTGGCATCAGTCCAGTGCCTGCTAATACTTTAGAGCAAATGATTTCGTTTAGTCTACCTGTAAGGTAGGTTTTGTTGAGGTCGTCTTGGATAGGTCCCATAGATATCTGCGCTTGGCATAATCTGTGGATTCATGAGATATGGATCGTTGTGCATTACTGGCACATATCTATGTTTACTCCATGGATCCTGAGTAAAACAGAACAACAAATTGTGCAAAGTTCATTCAAACGATATCGAATGTAAACATGTACTTGACAAACTGCAGGAGGCAAGTGAGAAACAGGCTTTGTTTCATTCAGCTGCCACTTGACTGAGCTGAGAAGTAAACATTACGTTCTAAAGTTCTTTGGCCTCTCACGTCCATGACTTTAAAACTTGCACCTAGACTGTTCAAGACCATGAAAGGAGGTCATCACCACTCTGTGATCTGTGAAAATTGGTTGAGACCACACATCACTTGGTCTGCCATGTGGCCTCTTCTGGATGCTAACAGTAGAAACAGATCTTAGTGCATAGATGCTTAGTGTATCTACAAATAGCAGTGAATGGATAAAGATAGCACCTCCTTTTACATGTCTGAACTGATCAGATGAAATCCAGAGGTGGGTAACTAATCGATTAGAATTAGCTGTTTGTCTAATTGATTAGCTATTAGACAAAGAGCTAATTCTAATCGATTAGATACAAGATTTTGCTAATTCTAATCGATTAGCAATTTAACTAATCAATTAGCTAACTAATCGATTAGACAAACAGCTAATTCTAATTGATTAACAAATTTCAGTAGCTAATTCTAATCGATTAGCAATTTTACTAATCGTGCCCATATCTGGTGAGATCCTTCACCACAGCTGCCCATTTGAGTGGGCACCACACCATTTAAGGTCATGCATGGACCCCAGAAAGTAGTTTGTGAAACTGCTCTGCTTCAGATCATTGAGTTCACTTACGCTAGGCATCACATATGGAGTTGGAGTGATATAGTGAGGATGGTATCTGGCATCCGTATCATCCACGTTCCACGCATCCACTGCACCTCCTCCATAAGGTGGCACCGAAGACACAATCCCTCCATTGGAATATTCGATCTTGATGTCTGGTAAGGCGTCCTTCTTTTTCGTGATGCTAATCTCCGAGCCATCAGAACCTTTCTCTGGAATAAATTATCTCACACGTCACTCATTGTTTCTTACCACAAGGTATTTACATCACACTGCTTCAAATGAAAGTTGCAATATTGAACAAGGAGTCAGAAGAATTCTAGCCAGCTAAAGCTTCTTCATTATTTGATAATTCTAATTTTACAGTATTTAGTCCAGAATATGACGTAGCAAATAAAAAGTATTATCGGGTAACAACCTAAAATACGCTTTAATGCATTTTCTGATTCGTGAATGATATCTTGATACAGCATCTATTCATGTAAATATATATACAAATAAAGACTGCTTATGGAAATCATTAGTTAAGAGTACAGGAGATGAGATTAGACAAGCATGTTTACTGGAAATAAGCTGCTCACCTGATCCAAGAGCTTTGCGTCTTCGGTAAACAAAGATGGCCACAGAAATGATGATAATGAGCAGGACGCCCGAAAGAACTGCAGCCAGGATGTACGAGAGGGGCAACACAGCTGCAGTAAGAAATAATTTCATTTTGACAAAAACCACAATTTTTGATGAATATGAATGTTGTAGTATCAAAACTCAGATGACTTCATTTTCTTGGCCTCGGCATATGAAGGTAGGGTGGCCAGTGCCTCGCTGTCTCATCGCCCCAGACTACCTGCGAGAGCTTTGTTGCCCCTCGGGCATTCAAGGTCGCTGTCCCTTCCGCTCTGCAGAGAAGAGGGTGCTCTTAGTCTCGTTTGCACAAACTGCACCTATGCAGAATCGAGCCTTCTCCGTGGTGGGCCCACTGGTCTGATATGGGCTCCCCAGGAGCTACGCATGCTCCCTGGGACTATTACTGAAGTATTTTTTTTATTAAACTCAAAACTGTACTTTTTGACCGTGCTGGAGTCGGGAGCACTTCGGAGTAGTCCCCTTGAAGGGGCGCTATATATTTATGAATGAATGAATGAATGAATGATGCCTTTTGACGTGCAGTTTGGTTAAGATGCTGTATCATAAGGCACATCCCTCAGTGACCTCGCATTAACGAGTCCACACTGTACATTGGTAATTGCGAGGCTAACCTTTCCTGGAGAACGTAATGGCCTTGTCCGCTTGGCCATAGCCATTGTCCGTTGTACAGTTGTAGTTGCCAAAGTCTCCATCCTGGACGCTGCTGATCTCAAGGATGCTGTGCCTTCCTTCCTTCGTGTCTTCCTCACGCAGTTTGTACCTGGCAACAAGACAATTCAGCAAGCAATAAGAATGCTAGACTTTCAATCAGAATGCTAGACTTGCAATCAGAATGCTAGACTTGCAATCAGAATGCTGGACTTGCAATAAGAATGCGGGACTTGCAATCAGAATACTAGACTTGCAATCAGAATACTCGACTTGCAATCAGAATGTTGGATTCACATCCTTTACAGTGTAGTAATAGAAAGACAATTAATAATTATATCCGTTTATTAGTTCAAACTGACAAGTACTCAGTAAGATTACATGAACCAGTAGTAACAGATGATAACAAGTTTAACAGAAGTCGAATTTAACTGTATATGGTAGCCTTCAAGGAGCCCATCTGTCCTACTGCTCATTTTACAGTCGCCCCCTGAGGAGCTGAAGGCTGAGCCAACCTTATGGGGCTAGTGGGTATCGAACCCATGACCTTGCAGAATTAGATCATATTAGTACCTGGGCTCGTAAATGTAATCTCCACCTGAACCACTCAAAATCCTGTGAGATTGTATTTACCAAACCAAAAGTGAATCTTACACAGGCCCCTCCAGTCCTGCCTGGCATTAAAAGGGTAGTGTCTTTGAATATACTGGGCATTGAGATTACCGAAAAGTTCGGTTTTTCCCCGTATGTTCAAAGACTTTGCATTCGGGCCAAGCAATCTCTTTATGCCATCGTATTTTGATCTCACATGGGCTTTCGGGGGTCAGGCTTCATGATGTGGTCAGGGCTACCACTATCAACCGCATGCTATACTGTTCCCAAGTATGGTGGGGCTTCGCCAGTAAGCAGGAACTTGACTCTCTGAGCGCTCTGGTCCGCAAGTTGGTACGCCTTGGTTTCCTACCTAAATCTTTCCCCACCTTTGAGGAGCTTTGCAAAAAAGCTGATATAGACCTCTTTAGAAACATCTTAACAAATACTAGCCACACCCTCCACGACCTTCTCCCCCTGTCAATTGCACTGGTCATGACCTGCGCCCACGCTCACATAACCGTGTTCTCCCTAGATTTGATTCCCTTACCAGGCGTGGCTTCTTAGCTAGGATGTTGTACAGTTAGACATATGTTTTGTAGTTGACTTAATTTTCCTCTAATTATAGTTTTCTGTGTACATAAATTATTTCTGACTTTGTATGTAAAGCGCTGAGCGTTTGCTTGCGTTTAATAAAGAACATTCTTACTTACTTACTTACTTACTTACTTCTGATCTCCGTATCAGCATTTTACCATTCAACCATTTCCCCGCTAATGGTTTTCAAAAGACTCGAAACTCACCATCAGATTATGACATTTGAAACCCACGTAAGGATAAATACTATAGGTAATACACTTCTTGAAAATTGACACTAGTTTTCAATTACAAGAATTTATAGGAAAATTACAAGTTTATAATTTCTAATTACAACATTATTTGAATGCCTGACATAAGGACTGTTGAATATATACAAGTCAGATAACAACTGTTTAAAGAGAGGAAGACACAATTATTTATTAAAATCTGTTGAAACTATCTGCTGCAAATCAAAATGATATCTTAATAGGCGAACAAGTACCTGACTTTGACCCTGGCATATTCATTCAATTCCAAATCTATTTGCTCCAGCATTTTTATCACGCTTTGGCTGCTCTTCTGGATATGGTAGCCCTGATTGGTTACAGCGCTCGCATTCATTCATTCATTCATTCATAAATTTATATAGCGCCCCTTCCAGAGGACTACTCAGAGGCGCTCCCAACTCCAAGCACGGCCAAAAATTACAGTTTTGAGCTTAGTAAAGAAAGCTTCAGTAAAAGTCCCAGGAAGCAGGCGTATCTCCTGGGAAGCCCGTTCCAGACCACTGGGCCCACCACGGAAAAGGCTCGATTCTGCATAGTTGCAGTTTGTGCAAATGGGACTAAGAGTACCCCATTCTCTGCAGAGCGGAGGGGGCGGCGACCTTGAATACCCGAGGGGCAGCAAAGCTCCTGCAGGTAGACTCAGCATTGTAATGTTGAGAGCATGTATGCACTCAAGACTCCTCTGAGAGTTTCTGTGTAGTGAACTTGACCAAGCCCTTCACTCACAATTACTCAGTGCCACTGATTGATGCCTGGTCATTAGATAGTGACACTTAATAAATGGATAACAATAATAATGGTTTCTGTATCATCGGACCTGGTACGGATAAGATTGCAAATCTGTTATGAAGTGCCATCACTTGACTCTAGAAAATTATTATGACATTGCTAAAGAAGTTCTGAAAGTAGACGAGATTTACTGAAAGAGATGAGCATTGTTTTATTCTGTATACAACAGTCACCAGGTAATCAGCGGATGTTATACCTGGTGAGAGTGCTCAGGTCAAGTGGTTTGTTGTCTTTGTACCAGGTTATGACCGTTGGCTTCGGAATGGCTTCAACAGTGCAGTCTACCACTCCTACCTCTCCGTATCTAGCAGACTGCTCAGCCTGGCTTACGATTATTGGTGGACCTACAAGGATTAACAAGCGAAATTACAAGTGTTACATTAGTTACTAAAGAATTTCAAAGGCAAAAACAGTTTTTTTTCATAATTAGCATTAGTGTTCTTCATAATTACCATTAATCATCTTCATAATTACCATTAGTCATCTCGATAATAACCATTAGTCATCTTCCTAATTACCATTATTCTCCATAATTGCCATTATTCTTCTTCATAATTGCCATTAGTCCTCTTCATAACTACCACAATTGATACAAAAAAGTTCTGCCAGTCTAGCCACATAGGTTTAGAATAAAAACATATTTTACCTACTTAAACCACTTGTTCAACTGAAGGAAGGGTAACAGCAAAGCCCACATTAACCCTGACAGTCGATCACTCTGACCAATTCATCAGACCCAGCACAAACCTTTCTTCACGAGATGAGTGTCCTGTGAGACTTCTTCAAACCCCGACAGCGTGACAGTGCATACGTATGTTCCAAAGTCTTCATCCCTCACTCCAGAAAGCAGAAGATGCGGATCGCTGCCCAGGATTCGAATCTGATCCTTCTTCCTCCAGATGATGGTGGATTGTGGGTTGCTGTCCACCAGACAAGACAACTTCACCGAATCACCAACATCTGCAGCCACATCTTCCGCAGATGACACAAATTCTGGACCATCTGTGTACAAGAAATGTGCTCTTATTAATAAAATATTATTAATTACATAAATACTTAATTAATTATTAAATAGCTAACATATATGTTTGTATCAAATGATTTCTGTGACTTTGTTTCAATCTTAGGATATTTGCATTTTTTATTTAACTACATAAAAACCACTTGTTTTCTATTGTTCAATGAAAAACCTGAAATATCTTGAATACAGAATTGGATTAAACTCATAGACCAGCACAAAACCGTAATCATTAGCAACAGTTCTACACTTAACATATGAAAAGAGGCAACTAAGTTAAAATACGGTCCAACTTCTTTCAAACGCCAGTTCTCAATGAAACGCTTCTCCAAAAGCCCCTGGGGATGGGTAAAATGATTTTACAAATAACCATCAGCCTCTTTTAACACTGACGACAAGCTGCATTGGTTTCCTTGTCACTTTTAGTACATGCTTGATGTTAAAGTGTTATAACACCAGTCTGTAACATGCTGGATCTCAACTAGGTGCTGTTACAGCAAAGTCATTGGGTGCCAAAGTGCAACATATGATTAAGGCGCCTTGCAACGGCATGTGCTGTATTACAGGGCCATAGAAATTGTCAGCATTATTATTACTATTTATTATTAAGTCACGCGAACAACACATAGAAATTTGAGAAAGTTGAACAACTGTGTTATAGCATTGCAGTCACTATCATTATTATTTTTATTATTATTATTCATTCTCAACGTGTGCAAAGTAAGTAAGTCAGTAAGAAATTAAGTAAGTATATTCTTTATTTATCCAACTGCATAACCGCACTTTGGTTTACATGAAATTAAACATTTATTAAACATTATAAAGCATTATAAAGTGACACTGAATGTGAATCTGATAAAGCATTATATGGTTCGTCAGTTGCCAGGTGAAGAGCAGTCAGATATCCAGATGTTTGTAGGGTATTTGTGTTAAAAAGTAAAAACAAATACAGTATTTAATTAATGTTTACGTCCCTGAGGGATCATATGTACCTCGGGGCATTAAAATAAAAAATATATAGAATTTTACCATGTGGGGTAAAAGCAATTTGTACAAATAAATGCCAGCCACTTTTAAACACTGATCTCAAACAGCCCTGGAGGTAAAACTAATGGCACAAATAAAACCCCCAGATGTGTTGATAAGAATTTTTATGATAGATCATTTTATCAAAGAGCATAAAGTCTTAATAGACTGAAGAACGTACAAGTTATGTCCAATGTTGTCGTCTGTTGGCTAGTACCGGCTTTATTTGTTGCCTCACAAACAACCTCTTTACCGTGAAGCTGACGACGAATGGAAGGAATTAGAAACAGATTTGATGACTGGTCTACTACCACTTCACCTCCAAGAAGCCACCTAAAACACACATAAAATTAAAGGCACTTTGGTCTTAGGTTTCTTAGATAGACATGCATCTGTGCTTTCATGCAGTTCTTCAAAGGTAATTTATTAGTGTTCTGATGCATGCATGCATACAAACAGACATACAGACAGACATACAAACAGAGAGACACACAGGATAAGTTTTTATTTATTATTATGATGCATTTATTAAGGGCCACTATCTAATGACCCAGCATCAATCGATGGCAGCGAGCAATTGTGAATGAAAGACTTTGCTCAAGGTCCTTACAAAGTAACCAGCTTGGAAGTGGCTTGAATGTGCACCCTCCACGTTACAAGGATTGCACTCTCACGAATCTGTTTCCCAAGGTAGTGGACTAAGATTAGTCATTCCAGAACAATGTTCCCCTGTTGTCCTGATAGATCATGTATATTATTATTATTATTATTATTATTATTATTATTATTATTATTATTATTATTATTGACATAGATCCTTTGACTATACCACATCTAGAGATTGCAGGCTTTGAGGCCTAAGATCACTGGATAAACCTCCCTCCGGATCTACAGAACACAAAACAGTCACGTGGGTGGAGCTGCACTGGTTGCTCTTGCAAGGCGCACTGATGTTGATACCCTAAATATATGCTTATGTGCAGGAGGAGGCATGAGAGTTGACGTGACAGCGTGGTACCTGCTTACTTTAAAGGACAGCAAACCACCACCACCACCACCTGCTGGGTGTAACTGGTTGTTCCTTTTGCACACACCTCGACAATATAGTGTCACACTTTTTTGGTGGAAGATTTCCTTTGGATCTGTGCATTGTCTAAGCTAGGAATTCTGCATGCAATTTCTATAAACACTTGAAAACTGTTCTTTACTGTTGGGGTTGGGCTGGGAGAGTCACACTGTATAAATACTCTGAAGGAATATCCAGTAAGTGACCATCTTCATAACTACTATTACTATCATCACCATCACCGCCACCATCACCATCATCGTCATCATCATTTTCATCCTCGTTGTCGCCACTGTCACTGCATAAGCAAATGAAAAAGTAATAGAATAGATTAACTACCTCCAGGCAGTGGCAACAGGATTGGAAACTGCAGAACAGCTAATCGAGACAGCATTGTATTCTTTAATTTGCTCACTTGGTGCCAGCACCATTGTCAGTTCGGGTGGATCTACAAAAAAAGGACTCGATATTATAAGTCAATTTTGTTCAGTAGCAGGCAAAATATCTGGATGCAGCAAGTTTACAATAAACAAATCCAAGTTAAACTAAATGATAAATTAGGCCATGTTAGCTAAAAAAAATCAATTAAATTTTCAGGTGACAAAACCTTTGAAAATTTCGCCTAAATGACCGATTGCTTGTTGAGCCGTTCAATTGGCAGTCATTTGGACTACAGTCTCAAAGTCTTCATCAATCAATATCAATATTCGCTTATTCAGACAAAGTACAGTTGTCACAGATGCAACTCTTTACATGAGTAAATGTTAGAATAATAGGCCTATGTGTGTCTTTGGGTGGCAGGATCGAGATCTCCCAGGATGCCTAGTTAGTGAAACAGACATCGTCAGTATAACTATATTCTGTGGAAATGTGGAAATATTTAATTTCGTAAGACGTACAGTAACAATGATCAAATAATACACAGAAACACAGAAAAATAACAGAACTCATGTCCTAAATACAAGCATGTAATGCACTGTCTTTAAGTTTCTAGTGTAAACCTGAAAACTGAAAAAAATCAAACGAAATACGAGGAGAAGAAGCTGCAACAGCTTATCTAGTCGTCCCCGTTAGGATATCAAGGAAATTACTCAATGAGATAACTGTAGTGACAGTTAATCAAAGTGCTGTTAGGACACTCAGATAGCATCAAACATCATGAGAACAAATTAGTAATATTGATCAAGCAAACATGATTTAAATGCAGACTTAAACACATTATAAACACGCAAATCACGAATTCTAGCATCAAGGAGTTCCATAATTGAGGGCCTTTAATTCTAACAGTGGATTGTCTTATATTAGTCCTACAGATCTCAGACCGGTAATTATGTTTATGTCTAGTATTATAGTCATGCACAGTAGCATTCTCAGTAAAATAATCAGCAAATAAAGCTGGAAGCGTCCCAACATGATGTTGGAACATAAGAAGTCCAAGCTGGAGCTTATAAATGTCATATATGGTCAACAATTTTAATGACTTAAATAAGCTCGCGCTCTTCGTAAGATAATGAACTCCACAGATCACTCTTACGGCCCTTTTTTGAAGCAATAACAGAGGTTTAAGTTTTGACCTATATCCACCTGCCCAATTCTTGAAGAGGACTCGGGAAATATAATTACGGTCATCCTGATTGGGAAGGATGAACCCATAAGGACGGGTACGAAGATCGTAATTGCTATCTTTTAATTTCAATTTGAACGTATATGAGGGAAGGGAGGCAGATGAAAAATAAAGGGACTTAAAAAAATGGCAAAGAATATGGGGCGGGGTGATGGTTGAATGGTAATACACAGGCAGTAGACGCAGGTTTGATACCCACTAGCCCCGAGGTTGACTCAGCCTTCCACTCCCTAGGGGCGGTGGTAAATTAGCAGCAGTAGGACAGATCGGTGCCTAACAGGTTGCTATACAGTTATAATCTTGACTCTTGTTTAACTTGTTGTCACGTGCTCCTACTATTTCATTGTATTATAATCATATTGTATTTCAAGGTATTTTCTACAGAATTTCAGAGGCACTTCCAATAGTTCACGAGAATAAAGACAAGTTTTGAGGTAGCGAAAAGATGTAGCTGGACCACTGGATAGCATGTAATCATACTGCGGTTTGTCAATTAATTGAATAAACAATTACAACCCGGGTCATGCTTTACACCATCACCTATGCCCTTCGCCCACGGTCTATTCTTGACTATTATCGCAATAATAATTATGAGGAAACATTTGCAGGAAGAATTTAGTATTCCTATTGAAAAAGTGTTGTCCTGTGATGTTTGTACACCGGATCTTCTGCAACCGGTTCAATAAAGAATACTTACTTACTTACTATTATATTATCAGTACTAGTACTTACAGATGACTTCTAGTCGTATCTTGGTCCACATGCGTTGCAACATGGCATCGTTGACAGCGTGACATTCGTAGGTCCGGCCATGGTCGGATTTCTGTGGCTGTATCGTCAGGTAACTCGTCACATCCTGTCGCTTTCCGTCGGCCAGTGTCACATTAACGGACTCTGCTTTGTCCAGAAGAGGTTGGAAGTTGGATTGCCATGTGATCGTGGGCGCTGGCTTGCCATTGTTCGCAAAACAAGTCAAGTTATATGATGTATTGACCGAAACTTCTGTCACTGGACTACCCTCGATTTCAACCGAATCCGGAGGCACTGCAAGAAAGTAAAAGTAAAGTAAGGCTCCCATATGATCTCATGTGGAACCTTAGGGGTGGTGCTCATTTTCTTCACTCGCCCCTTAACCGGGCAATGGATGAATCCCAAGTTCAGGGCTTGCCACTTACTGCCCAGCTTACACCAGCACCATATTGTTACAACCTGGTGACAGAGGCACACACGTGTGTGCAAAAACGAATTTCCAAAGGTTGTTACATGGAATCGAACCCAGAAATGAAAAGCTGACAACTTAGACACTATGACCAAAAAGATAACGAGTATGAACAGAGCTCATCACTAATGCTTCAAACCGGACCCTAAACTAGGCCTACTCAGAAGTGACAACTGCACTCTTCATCAAATATCTATAAAAAATTCATACTGCACACTGCATATCCAAAACACGTCAATTGCAAAATTTTGTCAGCTGCACACTTTTTGTCAGAACACACAATTTTATACCATGCTTCAGAACCCTGACAACCTTTAAGGGTTAGCTTATGGTGCTGGCTTTCTTCCTTCCTATGTCACCTTGTCACCTTGTGCCATCAGTTCGTGGAACTCTAGCGACCGTCGTGACAGCTTCCTCCAATCCTCCCTGCTTCGTACAGCGTCCTTAGTTGTGCAGGCTCACGTTGTCCTCTTATATATCTCTTCCATCCAGCGAGTTCTCGTACTTCTCCTCCCTTCCCCGCAGCTCATCTCCTTCTCCAATCCCTCTGCTCTCATTACGTGTCCAAAGTACATCAATTTCTGTCTGATGGCCTTCCTATGTACTGTGGTCAAATTCAGAAACTTTATGGACAAATTTACGAAATTCGTGGACAAATTCAGGTCATTTATGTGCAGTTTATGTGGTTATAAAACAAGACAGTTTTAATTAACTTCATCCAGTACGCTATAGGGAAGATATTGACAATTGTAATGTTCAGGAAAACAACAGAATTATAAAACCTACAGGGTCATGTCATTTTATTTCAATCCCTAAAGTAAACCGGCTAAAACGAAAAACAGACAAGACACTAAATTAACTGGCATGAGGCCTGTTGTTGGGGGTGACTACTCTATCCCAATCTATGTCTGTGATTTTGTCTTGTTGGGCATTCATATCTATATCCAGGCAACCCACAAACACAAGCAACTTTATCCAACCGGGAGAAATTGTAAACTAAACAGCTGGAAGCTCTTGCAAGAGGGTTTGGCCAAAGTTTAGTTTGACAGGGCCTGGACAGAAGCTCCTTTCTACTGAATACACAGAGGAAAACATGGATTAAATTACGATAAGGCAGGAAAGATACTGGTTCCAGAACAAATTAACACCCACAAATTACTTAATAACCAGTATATCCTTGAAGGATAGGACAAGGTTTCCTTCCTTCAATAGGAGTAGCAGATGTTGAAGGAGGTTCAGCCCTCAGGATCTGTCACAGGTTTAGTCAACCACAGAGACGTCTACAGTCAACACTCAAGAGGGCTTAGGGGCAACAGTTAAACCTCAAAACAGCTGCCACCCTGCTGACAGGTCACTGACAGAAATTAATTAAGCAGAGTATATTAGGGAACCATATGCGGCCGCGACTGGTAGTCAACTAATGAGTTTAAACGGGTGTCACGAAAATCCGTCCTTCTCTAATGATTTGTTTGTGGTGGATATTAGTGGTGAAACCTCAAAGCCTTGGAAAAGGTGTCATGCAAAGAGGAAAAGCATCCTGTAATTAGGTCTCTAATAAATTCCTGTCTGGAAATAGGGTGCAAAACTGGAATAGATATCCTGAATGTTGAAGGAGAATGGTCTTTGCAAGCAAGGGTCAAATGGCAAAAACTCTTCACTGACACTGCACACGAAAATTACATGGGATATACCTGGGTAATATAGTCTTATATTCAGTAGGATGTTCATATATAATGTCACTTCAAAGAAACTCATCAAAACAAACATAATGAGTTGAAGGAAACGAAGCACATAACACATCTGTAGCAAAAATACAATGTCCCTGAGCACATGCGAACAGGTATGCACCCTTGTGAGTTATTTAAAGGGCGCAATACAAGTGCTCTGATACATACACAGTGGGGCGTGGTGGTGTAGGGGTATGTTCACCTTGCAGCCGGAGGGTTGCGGGTTCGACACACCTCAAGCCGCCGCAAACACAAACACACACACACACACGCACACACACACATTCAGTGTCCGCGCTGTAGTCGGGAGCGCCTCTTAGTACAAGGGGCGCTATAACAAGTGCTCATACCTACACACGTACATATACATATATAGATGTATGCATGTATGTTTTATATTTAACTGAAAATAAAACATAGGCAATGACAGATACAATGCCTTACGCAATTTCTCAGAGGCAGAGAGGAAATAATAGTTAATTGAAACAAGAGGCCAATATCATATGCCTAGCTATTCCGTTTGATACTCAATAGGATGAAAGGTTTTCTAAATTGAGGCTTCTCTTAGCAATCAACCCTGGAGTACAACCTCAGGTCAGCTCTAATCTTAAATCAATTTCCAATAGAAAACCTTATTTGCCTTCTCTTGGACTCTGCCTGACTGTATCCCTATGCTGAGGTCTCTCTCTTTCTCTCTCTCTCTCTTTCTGTCTGTCTGTTTGTCTGTCTGTCTGTCTGTGTCTCTCTGTCTGTCTCTGTCTGTGCCTCTCTGTGTCTGTCTGTCTCTCTGTCTGTCTCTCTCTCACTCTCTGTCTGTCTCTCTGTATGTCTCTCTCTGTTTGTCTCTCTGTCTGTCTCTGTCTGTCTGTCTGTCTCTCTCTCTAATGTCTTGGAGGCGTGACACACCCTTAAGGCTGTGGTTAGGAGCCCCACAGACCAAAAGGTCAACAAATTCAATGTGGTCCTCATTGAAGTATCTTCTGCCTTGGATAAAGCTCACTAATTAGGTCAGGGTCTGGATGGCCACTACTGAGTAACAAAGAAGCCAGACAGGTCAAGAGGAAGTGTGGTCTACCCTGCCCATAAATCACCCCCCTCCCCTCCGTATAAGGCAGAGTCAGCCAGAACACAGACCCCCCTCCCTATACTCCCTCAACGTCAACCCTGTATAAAACCGGAAATATTCCCATGTTGACTAAGCCTAATTAAGACAAGATTCATGGGGAAGTTTCTCCAAAAAGACTACAGAAGGTCTTGACTTAGTGAGGAAAGTGACTTCTCGGTTGAAAGAGGGGTCATGTTAGAGGTTGCTACCAGCCCCAGGTTCAAAGGTTAGAAGGTCAATAAAGGTCAGAGAGTTAATGAAGGACACATACTGCCTACTTCTGTTGAAGACAGCAAATGACTGTTCAGTAAATCAGAGCTCTTTGAGCCCAGTTGGTATTAAGTGACCAGCAGGTGAGAACTGTGGGTGCTATAAGGGATGTCCATAAGGCTTGTTGGTTGACTAAGCAGGCGTTCTGTGATGTTGGGGGACTAAGTTCCCGCCTCTCCTGATACAGTAAATGAAAGCTAAAGAAGGAAGGAAACTGTCTGTTGAGACTTCTTTATGTTCCATTTACTGTAATTTACAACAGTAAAAAGACAGACAGATAGTCAGACAGTCAGACAGTCAGACAGTCAGACAGACAGACAGACAGACAGTCAGACAGACAGACAGACAATGTAAATGGAACCTGAAGAACCTCTCAGTGGAGAGAGACAGACAGTCACACAGACAGACATACAGACAATCTAATACAGACAGGCTAATAAAGCAGACACTTCACTCTTTGAGGCCGTCCTCTTAAATGAGAATCATTCACTCAGATGCCTTTTTCCTAACCAACATTTTACGCCCTATTTTCACAGGGTCAGACCACATAACTTTAACCTTCCTCACGAAATTTTATATCTCGTATGTTATTCCTGAACTCTTACTAAGCTATTATTACTTCATATACTATAATGTCTAGATGTATTTTTTGTCTATGTACACCTACAGCGTTATGTCTGTTGTCAACACATTAAACGAATATATGATGATGAATCTAAATGGAAACTCAAGAAGCCTCAATAGAAAGACAGACAAACACACAGACAGAGACACACACACAGACATACAGACAGACAATGTACGGGGTAAATGGAATCTGAAGAAGTCTCAATAGACAGAAAGACAGACAGAGTAAAATAGTACCAGTACTCCAACTTCCCAAAAATTGGAGAATTAGCAAAGGGTGCATTCTTAGTCGCCACTCAGAATACAAGTTTGTACTTTTAACACATTCTCAAAATAACCTCCAATACATTTTCTCTGATAAATGGTTGGAGCACGCTTGCAGTAAACAAAGTGTGTACATGGAATGGATTTAAGAGACTACAATTGAAAACAGTTTATTTCCTGTCAAAAGCGGTAAATTTGTGCAAGTGCAATATCCGCACACAAGTGTGCCGTTTACTTTAAACACATAAGAATCCACAACACATCAATGCAAGACTAGCAGCGCACACATCATTATGTCATGCAGTGGATACAGTTATACGTAGACTGAATATATTATACTGAATGTTGTGGTGAAAGTTCAACAATGATTTAATTTACAAATAGCAGATAAGAGACAAAAGATAAAAATGATAAGCTACCCTCCACCCTCGATAATATGAAAGCCAGATCCCGATGGGGCAAACAACTACCATCCCCTTTATCTCTCGTATGGTTCCGGCATAAGTCTCCGGTTTTGTCTTGAAAAACAGAGACAATTTCGACTGCTCTTAAAGATGTCACAAAGTTCACGTCTGGCAGCATTTAGCAAGGGAGGAGGAGGATATCGTTCCAGACCAGAGACCAAATGGAGTAAACAAAGACCAGGTCCTAATGGCCGACGGGACAGAGCCATTCTGTCTAAACCATTACTACGACCTTTCAAAATCAACAAAGTCCTCCTTAGGCCTCATTCTACCCAATTGCCTTCTTGCTGATATCTCTTGCATAAGAAACACGTGCTTCTTATCCAAAAGTGACTTAATTTAGATGGGAATTTCGTCCACTTAAAGATGGTTTCGGGTGCGCGATAGTGCAGTAGTTAGCATGCTGGACTGTCAACCGAGAAGTCGGGGTTCAAATCCCCGACATAGAAGAAATTTGTTTAAAGATTTCTGTTCCAGCCAACTCAGCTACAATGAGTACACTGACTCTACACTGCCGGTGGGATGAGATGGCGGGAGAGGACTGGCCACCTGCCTTCACCTGCCGAGGCTAAGAAAATGAAGTTGCTGATACTTCATCTAAGCCTCCCTCCCACTCAGGTTAGCTTAAGGGACTGCTCTTCTCTTCTTCTTCCTAGCTGGTTTAAAACATTGCAGTTGTATTAGAGAAAGAAAGAACATTAACAAAAAGGTCTAAGCTGCTCTATAAGAGCTTCAAAATTATCAAAAGGAAACTTAAAGAACAACGACAACAACACTGAAGACAACAGCAAACATAATAAAGTTAGTGTACTTAAAAATCAGTGATGACATTTTGATGATAATGTTTATGATACTAATGATGGTGCTAATGTTGATGCTGATTATACTGATGACAATGCTGATAATGGTGCTAGTGCTACTTCTAATGATGATCAATGACTTCAACATCCATCAAACAGTCTATTTGTATCCTTAAACTGGTTATACTATACTCTTGATAAAACTTATATTGCATGCAGTCAACTAACCATATGCCAGCCAAATACTGGAATCCAATACCGGATTTTCGTCTATCCCGCAGGGGAATGACCTGGGTGCATAGGAGGCTTGCTGTCAGAAGCCAGTATGAATTCTGATTCATTGTTTTTATATATATCCGATTTACTTTCTTCTACTAAAACTGGACAAGTCCATCATAGCCAGCAGAGATGGATTTCCAAAGAACAGCAAATAAGTGGGATCTTGAGATAAAGTTCTTTCAGAGAAAATTTTGTGCTAAGTTTGAAATGCCGGATATTGAATAAGGAACACTGCCACGTTCTGGATATATACAAAACCATTGCTGCTTGCAACATCACATGAACTAAGTATAAATTGTTTGCAGTTTGCCAGTTTATCATTATCATACGACTAGTCATAGTTGTCGTTGTCATCGTCAACATCATCATCATCAACATCATCATAATCTTCATCAACAGCAACATCATCATCATCATCAACATCGTCAACAACAACAACATTATCATCAACAAAATCATCAACAACAACAACATCATCATCAACAAAATCATCAACAACAACAACATCATCATGTCACTTTACAAAATCCTGCAGTCTGCAATGAATCAGTGACCACCAATATTGCTGTGCTATACTGTGTATTTCACAGCATTGACATTCAATTTTCACAACAGTAAACACAGAGACAAGAACGAAAGGCCAGTCAACTGATGCTCAGTTGTTTTCCTACTCACATAGAACAGTTAGCTTTGCTTTACGACTCTGAAGACCTGGAGTGGATTCCGTGGCTCCAACCTGGCACTGGAAAACTGCGTCATCCTCCAGCTGGACATTAGTCACCATCAGCGTATATTCACCTGTCACCATCAATTACTATCATTCAGAGTTGTTAAAACCGTAAAAATGCACTGAATAAGAAACACGGAAAAAACGCCGTTTTTTCAAATACAAAAATGGAACAAAACGGGAAAAAAAAATTTTACTTTGTTACATCTTGTACTGCATTTTAAAATTAAAAACCTTGCTTACACCATTTAATTTTAATCAGAGTGTGGGGCATGGTGGCTGTCACTGGCTGATAGGTTAGAGTTATTGGCCTGTAATGCCGAGAGTACGGGTTAAAGCCTCGTCCGTGACAGTTACTGTGTAAGAACCTTGCACAAGTCCTTAACTCACAATTGCTCAGCACCATCGATATTCTGTCATATTGTCGTGTGTGAACTTCTGAGCTTTGGAAGGAGTGCATTACCAATACACAGTTGCATTGTATTGAGGTCAAAACAGCAGCTCTCACAATGCATGCAGAGGTCTGAGGCCAATCATCTTGAGACAATTAATGAAGAAATAAACATGACACTTTTCGTAATTTAAATTAATCTAATCTAGCCTACCCCAGTAGTGAAGCCTGTTGTGTGGAAAAGCCCAGCCCAGTTAATTCTAAAATAGAGTTTTAATGAACACCAAGCACTAAAGAAAATTAGGACAAAAAAATCACATGGTGAAGAAAATGTGCTGCAGAGAAAGTCATTATCGGTTTCAACAACACAAACATGAGGTCAGAGTGCTTTTCCAGAGACTGATTCAAAGCTTTTAAGTTTCAGAGATACAGGAACATGGTACGTCTAAGGACTTACCAAACTCATAATCTTAATGTGTTTTTCCTAATCTAGTCATAATGCACCGGGCAATGGGCATCAATTGGAACTGTTGTCTAAATCGTTATCCATTGTAAAAGCCTTGTCAAACTCTGATATGTTAGGGAGACTTGAAGTCGGCTATGATGTGCAGCAATATGAAACAGAGGAGTCTTAGCAGTCTGTATGTTGTAAACACTCTTCATCTCATCTCATCTAATCTAATGACGTCACTAGCACGTTCTCAAGCGTCATTAATGACCCAGTGCATGTTCTGTTCCCATAAAACTGACAAGCTATGCCATGCGACCTTGTGCATACAATAGAATAATCCCAGCAGCAGATACCTTAGCACGGAAACCATTAATATATAATCAGGATGATGATTTATTATAACAAGGATGATTCATTCACGATGTCTTAAAAACTTTAATCTATACCAAACTTGACCAAAATGCAGTTATCAATTGGTTGAATATAAGTAAGTAAGTAAGTATATCCTTTATTGAGAAACACTAGCAAACGCACAGCACCTGAACATGGCAAGATTAATACATTCAAACAAATAAACCAAAATTTATATATGCAACCAATGAATTGAATGAGAAGCTTTATTGTACATCAGGGGAACATAGAGGAAGAAAAGCTAGGGCTGGTCGTAGGGGGTAAAATGAAGGGTTTAAATAGCCAGAACTGGGGAAAACATACTTATGCATACTTACTTACTTACTTACTTACTTAATGTCCAAGACATCAGTCAATGGTTGTTTAGAGTAAAATCGGTCAAACATCATAATCCATTGAAAAGTCAGGTCAAAACCAGTAGATAAGTGAAACCAGAATCCAGGTTACAATGGGTATGCAAGTTGAAAGAGATGAGTCTCAAGTTTAGACCTGAATGACATCTTTCCGTTATCACTGTTGATGACCAGGCACATAGAGAGAGTTAAATTCAAGAGGAGGCAACTTCACAGACCATTGGCAAAATCCTGATCATAGGGGTCATTGGTCAATAGAAGTTCCAGTATATAAAAAAGCAAGAGGAGGCAAATGTCTCCTCGTGCCTCAATGTAGCTATGCCTATGTTGATGACAACCTAAAAAGGCAATGAATTACTAAAATACCATGAAAATGTCTTGAAAATGCCATGAAAATGCCTCTCACCTAGGTCCTGATTCCTGAGTACCTTGTACCTGGGAAATCCTTCAAACTCTGTTCCCAGTCCGAGGCCAAAACCGTCTCGTAGCCACTGTACCTGTCCCACCTGGTTGTCCACGGCACACTTCAGAAAATACAACCTGGCCTTTCGATATGACCGCATCTTCTGGTTGAGCCGTAAACCTTTGTGGATCACCTGCAACACCAACTATTACAATAAGCTACTTCAGCATTACAAGTGCGCATGCGCAGCCAGTTTACTTTTACTTCCGGCCATAGGTCACCGTTCGTAAACAAACCGAATGGTGCCGGTAGCGATGTTGCTATGATCTACTTTGACGCAAATATTAGAAGATATTTGATTGCCACGAGTTCATGTTTAACTCGATGAAGTTGTCTTGTGGCATCTTTCTTGGCCCAAATTTCTTCAAATCCACGGCATTCCATTTCAGAAAATGAACCTGGCCTTTCGATATGACCGCATCTTCTGGTTGAGCCGTAAACCTTTGTGGCTCACCTGCAACACCAACTATTGCAATTACGTTACCGATCATAAAATAATAGGAACAATCCGACATAGCTGTATAAAAAATAATGACACACCAGCTAAGTACTACGAAAATAATATTTCTAAACAAATAAAGAGACCAAAAAATGACGAGAAAATAAGGAGATGAAAAGAGAGAATTATTATTATTATTGTTATTATTAAGCATTACTATCTAATGACCAGGCATCAATCGCAGAGCAGTTCTGACGGAAGAACTTGCTCAAGGTCCATATACGAAGAAATAAGTGACTTGGGTGAGGTTAGAATCTTTACTCTCCGCGTTACAAGGTGAGTGCTCTCAACAATCGGCCACCGTGTCCCACAGAGATGTTTTATGACAAAGAAATATCTTTCCCAGATATGATATCTACAGATATCTCCATGATAGCAGACTGTACACTGTCAGTGGGAAGATGAGATGGCGAGGGAGAGGACTGGCCAACCGCCATCAAATGCCGAGGATAAAAAATTAAGTCACTAACATTGCACGGCTGCCTCAGGGCTAGCTTAAGGGACTTCTCATCTTCTATGTAAAATACATTGCTGTGTACGCAATGGATATTGATTCATTCATTTCAGGAATTTATATAGCGCCCCTTCTGAGAAGCCTACTTGCATGCAAGTAGGTATGCATGCAAATTGTGTCTTTATAACAAACCTATACATACATTTAGTTGAAGTAGGCAACAGATGTTCCATGTAAAAGAAATTTGAAATGTAAGGTGAAACATTTAATTACTTTCTTCTTTCAATTAAGTTTCATAATCATCAGGTTTTGACTTGTCTCATGTAACATTTCCGACTTTAACGGGTACAGGCAAGTCAACAGTTCGACACAAAACTGAACTATGCGACCGTCTTATAGATGATAATAACTGTCTCAACTTACTTTCTATCAGACAAACTATATCTTAAGATAGGACGAGTCAACAAACAAGGCAAAATTATGTTTACAAGTGTTTACAAGACACCAGGACAATCTAATTAGTCAGCGTTATAAATCAACATTACTATGTAAGGCAACCCGTTACATTTGTAACCATTAGGGTAAGTTGGATACAATTATTCCCAGCTTAAAGAGTTTCTCCAGGGTTCACGAGGATGGTCAAATACAGAAGGCTTCTACTCCAAAGCAAACTTTCAGGAAGGTCCAAAACATTATTTCTGTCATCAGCAACGACCTTTGTTGCCATAGGATGTCGATAAACTCTTCATCCATCCATCGATTATCCATCGATCGTTCCATACCTCGATCGATCCATCCATCCATTGATCCGCACATCGATCAATCCATCCGCCGATCCAAGCATCCATCGATCAAACATCCATCCATCCAGGGTAGTCCACTATCAATGACAACTTATACATGTACTAGCTTATCCCACACTGAGCAGATGTATGCTAGTTCAGCCAATATAGCCTATCCAACGTTGTTCCTGTCAGCTACAATCTTACCCACTACCTACCCAATCTCTGTTCCTCATTCTCCCAGGACAGTTGCACAGAAATTACTTTTGTTTCAAACATTCGCGATATGGCACCAGCATTACATTGAACATACTAACTGGTGGAACAATGGACAGTAGTTGGACACATACATGTACCGGTAATTATGTCTGTCTTTTATTACATAGATAATTTTGGTCCACCCACCGCCCATACTGCTGTAATCTAGTTGTGCCAGGCTCAAGCCTGGATAAAGAAGGAGGGCGATGTTAATCATCTTTGTTCAGACACTAACCCTAACTGAAAGTTAAAGACAATCTGGCTCAAGGATTTGTCGTATAATATTATAAGCAATGTTGACTTTTTTTAGGTGGTTTTCTAAACAACTGGTTTCTGTCTTCTTAGCTCCAGTCGTAAATTAAAATGCCTTTTTAAGATAAAACATTAAAATAACCAGCCCGTAAAAACAAAGTTTTTCTATATCCATCTACTATCCTATAATGCGAAAAGCAGTTACCTCTATGTAATATATAGTCCGCGTTCATTTTATTACATAGCGTCCGTTTAATGATGCAGCGCGCCCGTTTCTGTTGCGGCCAATGGCAACGCTGGCCAGGCTCAAGCCTGCGTATCGGAAAAGGATTCCCGATGTTAAGTTGAGTCCCCTGATTCTATAAGCTAGCCTCTTTTGGGGAGCTGAAATTTTGATAGAATGAAGTGTCTGCGAGGTCGAGTCTATCTGCCAAGTTTCAGGACGATTGAATGATTGTAAGTGATCGAATTAGTTGTCGCAAGATTTGACTTTTTAGCCTGTGGCTCAAGATTCCCGCAAGTTAAAGTAGATGGATAATAACAGTCAGATTACAAGACATTTGGGGAATGATTTATTCATGCAAAGACTGCACTGTTGAACTGAGGTAACAAAGTCAGCAGACATAATTAAACGATGACTTTTTGTACTCTTAATAATCTGAAACAAGAGATGGATCCAGAACAAACGAGTATATCCTAGTTATAAAGAGTTGGATAAAGAACACACTTATATATACACAGGGGATGCTCCATAGTGAAGTGGTTAGCATGCTGGACTGTCAGTCGAGAGGTTGGGGGTTCAAATCCCTGTCAGGACAGAAATTTGGTTCGAGATTTCTGCTCCACCTGCACCCCGTAGCCAACTCAGCTACAATGAGTACACTGACTGTACACTGTCGGTGGGAAGATGAGACAGTGAGCGAGATGGCTGGCCACCCACCCTCATATGCTAAGGCCAAGAAAATGAAGTCGCTAACACTTCATACCCATGACTGCCTCAGGGCTAGCTTAAGGGACTGCTCTTCTTCTTCTTCTTCTTATATAACTGTAGCATACAGTTTATTGCAACATTTAATTTTGAACAAGATGCTGGACAATAATTTTGCGTTGGATGGCAGTTCCAGCACATAAAAAAATCCAAAAAGTAAAATGGACCATCTACATAAAAAGCTTGTGGTTAATTAAGGTAACTCGTTGTCATCAGTCCGTAACTAGAACTGATACAACCAAGTTCAGGTGACTCTTCCATGGTAGCTTTGCCTCTTATATAACTCTTAGCTTATCCTCTAAACTTGCCAAAGACAGTTAAGTGCAAATCCAACGGAATGTCAACACCCAGGCATTCATCACATCTTCAGTTTCACCATTTGCACATTTTTAACATGATAAGAAGACTCTTTGCATCCTTGGGTTCTGGCTTTGTTTTTAAATACATAAATATACATATATGCAGACATATACTGGTATACACAATGGTACATATAACTCTGAAAAATTTCTTTAGCTGCACATTATACCCTTTGAAGTGGTGGTCACCCTATATTTTTACCCTCTTACAGCTGAGGAAACCTTAGACTGTCAGTGTAGCCCACATAAGGGCAGGGTTAAGACCTGTAAAGACCTAACTAATGTAATCCTAATCCTAATTACTGTAAGCAGACTATATACATCAGAAATATCAACTGCACACTCCCTCAGTCAAACTGTACTTGAACTGGTAAGTAAAATTTTATGTATTAGAATGAAATTGTGTATAGGCGTAGTTGACTTGAGCCAATTTCTCAAAAATTCATACCACATGCCGCACACTTCAGACACGCCAACTGCACACTCGACATTATCAAATGCACATTTTAGGCCCTGATGCACATAATATTTTCATTCAAGCTCAAGTAACCACCCAACTCACTTACTAACTATAAAGTCACCCCAGTGGCCACAATTACTAATTACGACAATTATCTAAATGCTATTCAACGAATAGATTAACTGTTTTAACTTGACTTAATTGTTTATAACTTAATTGTTTTAGTTATTTCTTGGTTTATAAAACTAGACATGTGCCTGCAGAGCAGAGAACTCAATCTTGAACTTTGGTCCATGTTTACAGAACTTCCATTTCTCGGCATCAAAGAAAAACTCCTTCCTTGTAAATTGTTATCAAGCTGGCAAATCTCAGAGGGAGCTCCACAAATTGCCTTGGAGTCCGGTTTCAACTCCATACTATTTGTTTTCTCATGCAACAGTAGACCAGCGTGAAGTAGCCTTATGGGAGATAACCCCAGCTGATATAGTTTCCACAGATTTGGACCAGATTAGCTGGGAGTTCACCTTGACTTCGGGTAAGTGATAGTCTAGTGGCTAGCATGATGGACTGTCAATCGAGAGGTTGGGGTTCAAATCCCTGCCAGGGCAGAAATTTGGTTTCTGCTCCACCTGTGCCCCTTTGCCAACTTAGCAATAATGAATACACTGACCGTACACTGTCAGTGGAAAGATGAGATGGTGAGGGAGAGGGCTGGCTATCCACCCTCATAAGCCGAGGTTAAATAAGAAAATGAAGTCACTAAACTTCCAGCTAGGCTGGTGTGTTTTTTAGTTAACTTTTACTAACTTATCTTATATATAAATGAGGATATAACATCAATATGATTTTTCTGCTACTATTTGATAACTTTGTATGTAAAGCACCGTGTGTTTGCCAGCGTTTAATAAGGAACACACTTACTTACGTACTTACTTAATACTTCATACCCATGGCTGCCTCTCAGGTTACCTTTATAAGGGACTGCTCTTCTTCATTCTTCTATATACTTTAGAAGTTTACAAAGTTAACAGTTCTTGCAATGAAAACATTTTTAAGCAAAAAGGAACAACTGTAAACAATTATAGGTGTGTGCCAACTTAAGCATTGAAGTGGTATAGCATCTGCACCTAATAAAACAGTCGAAGTAGCACTTGAACAATCTGACATTACGCCAGCAAAACAAACATATCAAGGTTCTCTAGAGACACGAGTGGAATGTGTACCCATTGCCTGAAGGTACCTTATATATATAAATGAGGACATAAAATCAATTTGACTATCGCAAAGGGGAGCAATGGGCTTGACAAATGACCGAGGGCAATGGAGGTCATTTATTCGTACCCATCGCCGCTAAATGGTTAGCATCAGGAACTGATGATGAAGCTCTTACGTTCCAAGTCACTTTCTCCATGTGTAAAGGTTGGACCAGAATGACTACGCTTGTTACATAACTTTGGCATCATGATTAAACATGCACCTCTAAATAGAATTAGCTTATTCATAGTTAGTCACCATAGATAAAATCTCCATGACAAAGATGCACATGGTAAATCTCAACATCCTCGTGACTACGTACCATCGAAAGCCATTAAAAGGTGCATGCTTCTCACGCAATTAAGGTCTGTAGGACTCAGTACTACATAGCAGTACTTCAATATCATCATCACATATTCGTTTATTTCAAGAAAAATCAAGTTGACACAGCCGCAACTTCAACAAGCAATAGTGCATTATGCGGCACATTCTGAGGCGGCTAGCCAGCGTGGCCTAATATTGTGGGCTTCACAATACTGTCAGTAAATGTTCTTATACAGCATTCTGGGAATAAAATTCCTATCATCCTTTGGAGGCAGTTTGTATCCGTGGACTCGAGTTCGTAGATTATAGCTGTGACTCCGGTAGAAAGCTTCTAAAAAACTCACAACTTCCTGAACACAGTTTCACCATAATCTCTTCTGTGTTGTCCATCTTAGTTTTTGTCTGGACTTAGCCTAAATTTTGGCACACACACAGATTTGGCTTTGAATCGTAACGGTCATGCTTTTGATCTGCTTTGTCGGTCGCAGTTGCTAAAACATGTCTATGCATATACATGCAGCTAGGGTATGTTTAAGCTGAGCGATCCATATAACAAAGGCCCAGCCTAAATAGGCCTATCTATCGAACGGATTCCTCGAACGCATTGTCGATCGTAGTAGTAAATTTATATACATGTAGTGCCACTTCAAGAGATACTTCTCAGAGGCGCTCCCGACCTGACAACACCAAACCAAAAGAAAAGAATGGTTTGCAAACGCTTGGGGAAAAAGAACGACCAAGAAGTTCATAAGGGAGGTTGATAGGCAACTTATTCCAGAAAGATGGACCAACCACAGCAAAGGTTTTATGGAGCACTGTGAAAGTTCGAGCCATAGGGACAACCAGGTTGCCTTGCGTGGCAGAGCAAAGGAATCTACGGCCTGGTATATGGATGACACCCACACACAAAGCTCCCTAAGAGGGCCTGTAACACAATTACGCATAAGCATTAGATTTGAAGGAAAAAGACCAAGACTATGCTGGATAGAAAATATATTTGAGGACATAAACATCACTTGGACAAACACTAAGTGGAGCAATGGACTTGACAAATTTATGACCAAGGACAATGGAGGTCATTTAATCATACCCATCTCCACCAAATGACTGGTGTCTGGAACTCATGATGATGAAGGTGATTATAATCTTAAACTCAATACTGCACAGCTACCATCGAGTGATGCCTTGCGGATCGTTACAGTTGTTCTATGTAAGTTCTCAGATAATAAAGAATCAAATTACATAATAGAAAAAGTTTACGATGCCATCACCAACTGACCTTGACATAGTCCAAGAAATCCGGCAGCCAGAACAACAATGGCTAAGAACGAGGGTGCTGATGGTGAAGAAGAAGACGAGGAAACTGTGAACGAAAAGATTTTCTTATGCAGATTCATTTCAGCTGGAATTCCGCAGAGAAATGTTGATGTCCTCAAAGAATCACTTGATTCACCTTAAAACATATAATTCAAACTATTGATCACCTCAAGTACAACCTTCAGTAATGGCACAAAGGAAAATATTCAGATGCTGACGTGCACAGAGCCATTAACTAGTTAAGATTTGTTCTTTGATAACGCATCCTTTGTTTCCTGTCTTTTAAAAGAGAGACTTCTAGATAGCCGCGCTTGGGTTGGGAGCGCCTCTGAGTAGTTCCCTTGAAGAGGCGTTATACAAATTCAAGTAATGAATGAATGAATTTCCCGACCACCTTATTACTAGTATTACTTTACTTTAGGGTGACCCTTATCAGCGGGGCTTAGGCCCTTTCAGGACTCCCCCTTTGAACCAATGTCATCATTGTTTATCTTCTCTCTTGTCAAACCTTTTGTTCAACTGGTTTCAATAAAAGTCGTGGTTATGGTTAAGGTTATTAAGTCTTGGTGACCACAGGTTTGATCATTCGCCTCGCAACGTGGAGTGTGGGTTCAAGCCACCCGGATACAGATATCGTGTAGTGATCTTGAGCAAGTCCTTAATTCACACACAATAATTATTGCTCAGCACAGCACCATTGACTGTTGCTTGGGGGCATCAGATACTGGCGCTCAATAAATACAATAACATAATAACTGAGCAGCATGTAATTAGCTAATAAACGCTAGACTGCAGTATTTTTCTTACTCAAAGTTTTGATGGAAAAATTATAATTAATGCTAAAAATAACACAGGACAAATGCATGTATGTGAAAGGCAATTAATGAAATAACTAATTAATCCAATGGAGGATCTAAAATTGTATACACCGAGTCGCACACCAACACTGAATGACACATGACAAGTCATTTGTAATTCTGTTATACTTAGAGACTTGTATTGTGTCTCTGTAATAAACTAATCAGACATGCTCTCTATGTTAGTCTAAATCAGAGATGTCAAAACTTTTTAATGGTGGGTCAATGGCAATATTTATTAAATGCAAGTGGCAGGCCAGGGTGCTGAAGGCACCTGAGCAACATGGGGTAGCGGTCCCCCACAAAATGTTTGCAAACTAAATCCTAAATGGTGCATTTTAGCATACAAGCAATCAAATTAGGCTTATAAAATCTTAATTCTGATCTTCATTATTAGTCACAAAATCACATAAAACTCATTAAGCCTTACAAATGACAAATTTGAACTTTTATTCTCAAATTGTGTAGTCTTTAGGCAAGGCTCTATGGGCCTGAAAAACAAAGTTGACGGGTCAGAAATAGCCTATTTGACACCCCTGGTCTAAATGATCACCTCTGGTCTAAACGATGTTAAAGTCCATTAACAACACAAAGTTCATCAATAATTGTATGTAATAACTGTGAAATCAGTCTTGTTGCTGGATACAAATTATAATTATAACCCAGTCGGACTATTGAGCTTTTCCTCCCTCTGCTTATCATTCATTCAACGGCAATTACACAACATTATTCATTCCTTGACTGATGTAAGAAGATTCCCAGAAGCAGATCTGGAAATACATGTGCCAGATAACTAACTGATTTTCCCAGGCCATAAATACAGGTTTCCCATCACTGCGTATGGTAGGCGGGTGTGTCTGCGCTGTTCTTAACAGTCTGGGTGGCTGTTTCAAAACCACTTTAACCACACAGCAGTTGAAGAACTCTTGTTAGCCATGGACATACTCAGTCACCAGCACTTACTTATCTTTATCCCTCTAAGAGAATTTGTAGGCTTTGTAAATCACTATATATCTTCCAGTGCCTGCTTTGCTGACAAGCTCACCTTTCACCCCAGCTCAGAGAGTCCTGGTTTAGCAAGTGAACGGACAATTAACTGACTCAAACTGACTCAAAACTAACTATTAACTGACTCAAAACTTAACTTACTCAAAACTATTAACTGACTTAAAACTGACAATTAATTACATCAAAACTAACTATTAACTGACTCAAAACTAGCAATTAGCTAAATCAAAACTAACTATTAACTGACTCAAAACTGACAATTAACTAAATCAAAACTAACTATTAACTACTCAAAACTGACAATTAACTAAATCAAAACTAACTATTAACTACTCAAAACTGACAATTAACTAAATCAAAACTAACTATAAACTGACTCAAAACTAACTATTAACTGATATTTCAAAACTGATAACTGATATAACTCAAAACTGATAATTAACTGACTCAAAATTGACAATTAACTAACTCAAAACTAACTATTAACTACTCAAAACTGACAATTAACTAAATCAAAACTGACAATTAACTACTCAAAACGAACAATTAACTGATTCAAAACTAACAATTAACTGCTGACTGCTGTAAATCAAAACTAACTATTAACTGACTCAAAACTGACAATTAACTGACTCAAAATTAACTATTAACTAATATTTCAAAACTGATAACTGATAACTCAAAACCGATAACTATCCGACTCAAAACTTACAACAGACTCAAAACCAACAGCTGACTATTTATCTAGCACATGAAGACTGTCTAGTAACTGAATTGCTATTGTCAAGTCAGTGGCAATCAGTGCTTCAGTAAAACATCCTTTCTCTGACAGCAAAGTTCATTGGACCTACATTGGGTTCATAGCTGACAACTAGTGACACACACCAGTGACACAATACCATCTAAGCACTCGATGAACATGGCATCCTGGATCAAAACTGGAGCCAGACATCCGAGGGACTACATTTTTACAGAGGCAATTATGTAACAGCAGTACAATAAACAATTATCCTATGTAATGTAACTGAGCATTCATGTAATACTATGGTAAAATTAATAACTGGCATTTCTGGCCTGACTTGAAATTAAAACATTTAAACTTACCTGAATTCAATGAAGCCTTTGTTGTTGATTATTATATGCCATATATTTTTAAGATTGTCTGTCAATGGCTATGCCTCTATAATCAACAGTGATTCTGTGAACATAGGTGATATTCTGGTAGTGGGTTCAACCAGGGTGAGAATTGCCAGGCATCTGGAGGCGTACATTTTTACAGGGGGCATCAACCCCGACTAGTCTTTCTTAGGATCCCTGAAGTAAAGTCTACATTTCATACCCAAACTGCACATAAATCAACGTCTGTCAATGGCTATGCCTCTAGTTATTCAACAGTTTGTGAACAAGGTGATATTCTGGAGGTGGGTTCAAATTCTGCAAAGGGCCAATAGAAACTTTTCTGTGAGTCGGTTTCGTTTTCTATAGTATACTACTGAAATGTAAGTAGTAGTTAGGCATCTGCTCACGTGCTTTCATTCTGACTCAGTGGTAAAATAATACTACAACTACAACTGTATCTGATATTGCTCTCCTTCCAAAGTTCACAAGTGCACACACGACCACAGGACAGAGAACATCATGGCACTGAGCAACTGTGCGTGAAGGACTTGTTCAAGGTCCTTACATAGTGATCGGCCGAGTGGAGGCTTGAACCACATGTACTCTCTGCCCTAACAGGCCAAGTGCTCTATCCATTCCGCTACCCTACCCTACCTTCAGAAATCGGCTACCATGACAGCTGCCATGTAATCTGCAGACCCCAAGAAAACCTGCACTCAAATTTCCGAGAGCCACTGTATTTCTGTTGTTAAACAAAGAACTTCGTAAAAGATTCTTCA